>OX422215.1:434736753-435074253 GCA_949130495.1 Sambucus nigra
GCTTTTTAATAGGTCGTAACATCTCAACATCTCATGACTTTTAAATAAGCCATATCATCTCAACATATAATACATATACATCATATCCAAAATCAACTTAGTAAGTACACTCACATTGGGTTGTCAACTATGTATTCACGTTTCCCTCTGGTGGAGCTGAACTCGGTTGATTTTCCCTTACACCTGTTAATCCAACTAAATTAGTATGAATCTCTATCATAAGTATTATCTTAATATAATTATGTACTTTCACTGACTACACAACCACAATATGATTCCACTTAAGTAGAATCCCAAGAAACATAAGGAAGTCGAAACAATGGTATATAAGTTGATAGAGTTATGAACATTCAATCGTAGAACATACCTCATAAGAAATTTACAATTAAAATAAAGTAATTATTAAATCTTAATTCTCAATGTATATAAACATAAAACATGTACTCAAAATACTCTTTGTAAAGAGCAGATAAAAACATTCTTTCATGGAGTATCCAATATGGCCTCAAATTATTGTCCTCCATACTTAACCATCCCATATTCATAAATAGTACACATACAGGTGTCCAAGCTTATTAATATGGAAACATATTTGAATATACTTTTCGTTACAAGTTACGGTGTAATTTTTTAAGCTTCCTAGGTCAAGTTATGGCCATTTCTTTACAACACAAGAAATCGGCCCTACAAACTCCTCTATTGTTCCTTCGACTTCCAAGAATTTTCATAATTTTTTTACACCATAACTTTCCATGATTTTCAACACACTTTCAGTAGACATACTTAATAGTACTGAATTATAGTTTCATAATATTTGGACTTCATTTGCTATCTCAAAATCTTGACAAAACTCAGGGCATACCGAAATGGAATATACAAACACCAACTATATACCAACTTGCAACCATCACTAAAGCCTAACTATAAGGAGTTAAATTTTAATTTTCGGATGTGATATGAATATATGAGTCTATTTTCATATCCAATTAGAATTTATGAATTCCAGTAAGCACACAAAGAGATATGCAAGTTTGAATACAAAGGGTTTCAATACAAAGCAATATGACCTATAACACCACTTATCTCACATATGAACCAATACATATTATCACAAAGGAGGATGGAATTTGGATCAGTACTTCACGATTTATATACTTTGACATAAGTATAATAGAAGATTAAAACAATATTAACACATAATATTACCTAGGAAACACCTTAAGGATTTTCTTGGAATTGTTTTACTAGATTTTCCTTGTAACCCTTTCTTCCTTAACTTCTACCTCTCTTTCCTCAAGCTAATAACACCTCAAACTGAACCGAGGGATTTATTTGATGAATAAATAAGGTTAAGGGAGGGTTTTAAGTCGGCCAAGGCTGCCTCCCAATCCATCCAATCAAATTAAAACATTTGGTTTAATAAAAGACAATTTACCACTTAAGGGAATTGACAAGTTTGCCCCTTGTTCGTAATTTCGGCCTAACTTCTTACTCGAACATCCGTTTGATGCACCGTTTGTTGTGTTACAACCCTAACTCACATGTATACAACTATTTTGTTCAATTCAATTGTAATGTTACAAGGGTTAAAACTAGTCCTAAACAGGAACATTTTTATCGAAAATAACCAAATCTTGTGTTTGTAAATAATTCGACAATTCATGATTTATGAAAGTAGAATTATACTAACCATAATCACTTAACATTAGATATAGTAATTAAAAATTATTCATATCACATAGGATAATTATGATTTAAATATAATTTATCATAATCATATAGGGGTATTCACAACCTGTCTGAGAGGAGAATAGGTGAGGAAGACCATAGTTTGTGCCGGGAAGTATGACTTTATATTCCTTGATGCATGGATTAGAGTATAGTCCATCTTCTCAATTTTAGGATATCTTTGCTCAGCCCCCTAGAGGGCCTTACTATTGAAGTACATTAGCTTCTGCGCTCCATCTTCATCTCAAATAATGGCAGGATTAATGGCTAATTTTGACACCTCTAGATACCGATACAACTTTTCTCCCTAAGATGGTCTTGAAAGTAGGAGTGAAGATACGAGGTAGGTCATCAACTCTTGAAATGCTTTATCGCACTCCTTATTCCACTTAAAACCTTTGCTGAGCACCATGAAGAAAGGAAGGCACTTATCGGTAGCTCTAAACATAAAGTTATTCAATGATGCCACCCATCTAGCTAACCTCTGCACATCTATGATTATCGTGGGAGTCTTCATTTCCATCAAAGATTTTATCTTTTCAAGTTTGGCCTCAATCCCCCTCTGGTTCATAATAAAGCACAAGAACATACCTTCCCCTATTCCAAATACACACTTGGAGGGGTTAAGCTTCATCGTATACCCGATAATAGTATCAAAAGTTCTCTCAAGGTCGACCACATGAGTGTCTGCCTTGAGGCACTTTGTCAATATGTAAGTAATTTAAGGATTACTTTAGCTCGCCACTTTTGTTACCTCAGCTTGTTCAAGGCGAAAGGTTATATTTGTAATTGGTCGTGTTAGAGTCGACCATCAGTACAACAATCTTCGCAGACGAGGTTGGTGTACAAAAGTCAGTATATTTCAAGAATAAATCCCTTGAGGGGTCCGAGCCAAGATATTCGAATGGGGAAGTTGGTCTATGCCTTAATTCATGCCACGAGAGAAATGAAACCATATCTTTAGGCCAACACTATGGTCGTCCTTAACGAATCTCCTCTTAGACAGGTCATCCATAAACCTGAGAAATCAGGTAAGTTGATGGCCTGGTTGATAGAGTTAGGAGAATTTAAAATTATCTACCAGCTAAGAATAACCGTCAAAGGGTAGGCTTTGGAATATTTTATCATTGAGTTCACCTGGAATTAGGCCAATAGAGAAGAGTCGACAAACCTAACACCAGAGCCAGAAAAAGCAAGCGAAAACCCAGATGAGAACGAGACGAACACAACAAGAGGTAGAATGACTAAAAATAAAGAAGAGGGATATATTTTCACATATGGGACCTTAGAGGAGGGTTCATTTTCCATGGAAGGTACCGTTTGGAATTTGTTTATTGATGACTCTTCATGAGAAGTGAGAAGTGGAATAGGCTTCATCGTATTCAACTTTTTTCTAATTCTTGTGTCATATTTTATTTGTCTGAATCATTGACCTCATCTTCTTTATTACAGAGCAAACATCTAATACTCCCGAAGCCATTTGAAAAATGGTCGCACCGAGTTTAACAAACTTACTGAAACAACTGGGCAAGAAGACAACTTCTGCCCCTCAGACTAAAAAATCAACAACTGCCAACCCCAGTCAAGCTGGGGATCAAAGAAGCATAAGGAGGTTTCAAGAAAATCTCCCCTTATTTCATAGGAACAAGAAGAGAAAGGACGGATCGTCCAAAGCTAGGACGATTCAGGACATCCCAATTTCTTCTCATGATGCTCTAGTTGCTCACCTAGAGAAACTAAAAATAAGTCTTAACACCCTCCTGGGAAATAAGGCCAAATATTTTGTTTCTCTTGCCTCAATCACCTCCAAATCTTACATTCGGTTCTAAGAACCCACCAACATATCTTTGATGATTGACTTTTTATTTTATAAATCCATCTAACTCAATTCTTAACCGTTGTTATTCCTTTATCTTGTCTATGATGTTGTCTCGTACTTACGCACTTTTTCTTTTACCGACCACCATCTAGTGGGTTGCGAAGAAAATCCCTAAAATCCATCAAGCTCATCATGCCGTAAAAAATGACGAGACTTAAAAGAATTGCATCTCAGATTTGGAGACTAAAATTGGGAATTTGAAGAATCAGCACATAGAGGTTATCAGCAACCTGAACTCCACCCATGCGGAAGCAATCAGGACTCTAAACCACCAACCCAGTACCGAGGTTGCTGGGAAAGTGAAATAGGTAGTTGAAATTAAGATTAAGGAGACTCAGAGACATACCGTTGAAGACTTTAAGTCTTCATTGGAGTTCTTAGGATATGACTTGCAGTATCTTGAAAGGGGAGCTCACACTACTTGTTGATGGGTTGCATTGAAGTTTGCTAACATTTCCCATCTATTTGAATAACTTGAGGCCTTTAGCCTAGATGACCCGTTATCCATTATTGGTATGATCCAGGATGAAGGGGCGGCGCAGTCGGATCCAACGACTCAGATGGCTCACCAAGTGGCAGAGACTGAAACGTTCGATGATGTTGAGATCGAGGGCAATGCTGCAGGGGATGGATCGACTCCTGCTAAGACCAAGAATCTGAATGAAAATGAGAATAACCTTAATTCATAGGTCTTAAGTCTTTTGAATTATCTGGGAGGCCGCCCATGGCCTAACGTCCCTTCTGATGTAACACTTTTAAAAACAATTGTGATTTTTGGTGCTGTAACTCTTCTGTCTAAACATGTTAATAGTATTATGATTTCTAAATGAAAATGCTTGTGTTGCTTACTGTTATTCTTTAATGAATGAATAGATGAAGTTTAATCTCGTACTTGAGTCATCTCTATCTGTTTGTATGTCTAAATTCTACTAATGTTTATAAAGTAACAATGCTTGAATGGCTTATAACTTGAGATCATCGATTAGCAAGTTTCTTTTCGCACGTCATCTCGTCCCTAGATGAGGTAAATATAACCAAATAAAATAATTTTTGAATTTGAATTCCCTAAATTATGGTGTTATATCACAACTCTCCACTTGTCGTTTTGAGAGTGTATGGACGAGAGCTACCTCATCCCAATATTGTCGTTTTGACTGAGAAAGTGTTCCACCAAATTAACGATGTTAAGATAAAACACAATAAAGTGATTGTTAAATTTGAATTTACTGAATTATGGGTTATATCACAAGTCACCTCTCGTCGTTTTGAGAGTGTATGGATGACGGCTACCTCATCCGTACATTGTCATCTCGATCGAAAGTGTATTCCACCCAATTAATTATGTTAAGATATTGTTACCCCCTCTCAGTGTTATTAGGAGTCAATGGACGAGGTCAGCCCCATCCAGACTATTATGCCACCAAGAGAAAGGTAAATCTACTTCATCACCTGAGTGATGTTCCATAGCTTATGATGAATTGATACATAAAATGTGAACTACTCATACAACAAAATATGAGAGAACGATTGGGAAATTTTTCATTCATAATTCTTCCTTTCATATAATAATACCTTAATAGAAGAAATTTATACAAAGTCCTACTGATAATACTTTTATAAGGGGTCAGTATTCCAAGGGTTGGAATATAGCTCTCCATCTAAGTTCTCAAGCCGATATGTTCCTAGACCACCTTTTCTGTCACCCGATAAGGACCATGCCATTTTGGATGGAGTTTGTTGGGCTTCTGCCATGTATTCTTTAGGACTAATTCTCCTACTGCCGATGGCTGGGGCTTTACTCTTTTATTGTAGAATTTTTTTGTTCTTACTGATAGGCAGCTTACCAAACCTCATCATCTCCCCCTCTTTCTTCTATTAGGTATAGGTCTAGTCGACGCTTTGTCATATTCTTCTCTGGGTCATATGACTTTACATTATGAGTTGAAAGATCGATCTCTGTTGGCACCATGACCTCTGAACCGTAGGCAAGCATGAATGGGGTCTCATTTGTTGGCGTTCTCTTTGTCGTCCTATAGGCCTATAGGACGGCGTGCACCTCTTTTGTCCGTATTCCTTTGGTATCTTCTAATTTTTTTTATCCCATCTAGGATTGTTCTATTCATGACCACTATTTTACCATTATCTTGGTTAACATTTAGAATAGGGTAACATTTATGTGAATATTTCCGGCTTTGGAAGATTTTAGATAGTATAAATCATGATTCTTGGGTTAAAATTAAAATAGAGTAGGTTCGTTTATGCTTGTAGAATCAAACCCACTTTATTATAATCAATTTGGTAAAAGAAATCTAGAAATTACTTGTTTAATTGAAGATGAAGCCAAAACTAGGGTTCTTGAGACTAAAAATGGAAATTGGGTGCATTTATGCATGTTGATGTTGTTTAAATGATTTGCATACGTTAAGAATTGTCCATACATGCTAGTAAAGGTTCTGGATTTCATGTATATCAATTTGGAGATGTTTAAAGACGATTTTAGTGGTTAAAATTTTTTAAACCCGTAAGTGTTAAGAAAATCTGGGCAAATAACCGAACGATCGATTGATCGACTCAAGATTGTCGATCGATCAATTGACTCCCCTGGAAAATGTGACTTGTTTCTTTTTTAATATTTGATTAAATCCCAACTTTTAGAAATCTTTGGTGTGGATTAATTAAGAATAATGAGACTTAGGAAGGGCAGTAGGATGCACTTAAGACCTGCAAAATGTTATTTATGAATGGGATTGAATGGGAAATTACGAGTGATAATTGAATTATTTATGATTAGGCTAAAATTCTTCTGACTTTATCCCTTTAATTTAGAGAGTTTTACTATCTCGAGCAATGTAAAATGAGTGTAATTAACTCATTTCTTCGATACTAACTCCTTCTAACAAGTACATCTAGTTTCGTGTATTTCTCATAAGTTTTGTAGGTATTTGAAGCATTGAGGAGGAAAGAAACTGGAAAAGCAATGAATGAAGTCAAAGAAGGAAAGTCAAAGGGTAATTTGGTAAATTTATAGCCTTCGTTCGGAGTTGAAGCCAACTAGAGAGTTGAACAGAATTTAATTTTAATAGCATTGGAAGAAACGACAAGTCAATCTGAGCAACATTGAAAAAGTTACGAAGATTTGGAGTTGAGAAGGAACACGAAAAATATCCCTGCATGAAAAACCAAGGCGATCCGGACCTGTTTCCAGAAAAGGATTCGGACCGGTTCCAAAAAAATCCTTTGAATGAAAATGCCCAGCGATCCGAACCGCCCTGGTAAAAAAGTCGTTGTATAGAAAAGGGGTACGATCCGGACCTTTTTCCAAAACAGGATCCGAACCTCCTTAAGCTAAGTAACTTTGTTTAAAATAAGGGGCGATCCGGACCGCCTTCCCCGGTGGGCATGGACCGCATTGGATTTCCACAAATTTTTCTATTCTCTCTCAGAGTTTTATGTGGGTCAAACTCGTGTAAATTTCGGAGATATTTGTTCAGAATAGTTACACAATATTGGGAGTTCAATTTTTTACGTGAGCTAATTACGAGTAGAGGGTTTCTGTAGAAAAAAAACTAGTTTTCCATAAGAAGATTTTGCTATAAGGATTTGAATTTAATTTCTGCAATTCAAGTAACATCTTTCCTTTATTTTTCAATTGCTCATTAGTTTAATTGTTGGTTTGAATCTGCAAATTCTCTTTTCATTTAGTTTCTTAAGATTTAATGTTCTACTTCTTAAAAACCTTATTTTTCTCTAAGTTAACCATGTCTAGCTAATTTTCTAAGGGCTCGGTTGCATGAACCCCAACCAATGTAATTCACGATAATGGGAAATTAACTTTTGAATTAAAATTTTAGATGAATCGTGTTGCATAACTGTTGCAACCATCGTCGGCCTTTTGATCTCATTTTCCCTAGGTAACCGATATGCTTAAGAGTATGACACACGTATCGGTTAACACGACACCACTTTTTTCTTGCCTTTGATTTCATATGGTGCGGGCTATGATCCCTCATATATGGAATTCTTAGGATTAATAAAGACGGGGTTCATTTGAAATCTTAATTCTGAATCCAGTATCCTATGAAGTGAATTGCTAAGGTGTGGGGGATTGTAATCCAACCTCTTGTTCTCATCTCATAGTTAAACTTTTAGTCCATTTATCATTAGTATTTTGTTTTATTAGCGTTGTTGCATATTATTAGTTCTTAGTTTCATTAGTAGTTACTCTAAAATTTGCATCTAGTCGTAGTCGTTTCATCCCCCCTAATCATCTTTTCGTTTCATTTAGAGCCAAAGCTAGGACTTCTTCATCTTTTCAACGTCCTCACGAATTCGTTCATGCTTTTTCCCTGAGGATCGATACCCGACTTATCGGGATACTACTTGAGCAATAGGCTTGCACTTGATCCTACATAGCATGCACACTTGACACATTTTTGGTCGGAACGGTAGTTGTTGGGGTTATTATCGATGATAGCGACGGAATTATATTTGGTGGGTCTTTCTTGGTTAGCCATGGAGAGAGATAGTGAGTGGGAAAAATTGCTTGAGAGACGAAGGAGGATAATAGCTTGAGAAGAGTTGGTGTGGGAGAGATGGGGGGTAGGGGTTGTATTTATAAGTGGGTTTTGGGGTGGGAAGGGATAGATATGTTGGGAAAAGAGAAGGAGGGAAGATGGAATGTATTTTTACAAGGGAAATAGTGGGAGAAATGAAATGGAGGGAAGTGAAGGGGTTGGGGAAGGAGGGAAGAACCTAGGGAATCATTTGAAGAAAACCAGAAGGAGGTCCGGATCGGGTACACAGGCGCGGTTCGAATCCTCAGGAATTTTTTTTTCAATGCTCCGTAGGCGGTCCGGATCGGGTGCCCAGAGGCGGTCCGAATCGCTAGCCTTTTTGCGACAGAACTCCTCTTTGCTTCACTTCTAACCCTCTCTTGTACGTTAAAGGCATTCCCACTTAATTTCAACTCAAGTATGACCCTCATTCACGATCAACCCTCATTTCTGAATCTCGAGATGGTCACAAAGTGTATGCCTCCTACCTGTGAATGTACTCGATATCGATTTAATGAACCTACCTAACCTATCCTAATTGACACCTAACTACTATACACAAGAATCACCCCATACACATCAGGGTACGACGGCCTCTCAATTTTATCTCACTCTACCTCGTAAACGGGGTCCAATAACCAAATGGTGTCGACACCCTCTACGCACACCTCTAGGTATGGATTTAGGCATTGACCATTGACTTTGAACGTATTTCCCCCCTTTGGATCTTGCAATTCCACTGCTCCATGGGGGAATACGCTCTTCACAATGAATGGACTAGCCCACCGCGACCACAACTTACCCGAAAATAGATGAAGTCGAGAGTTATAGAGGAGCACCTTTTTCCCGAGAAGAAACTCTTTTCGTCGAATAATTTTTTCATGTGAGAGTTTCATCCTTTCTTTGGATATCTTAACGTTCTCATATCCATCATTGCGTATCTCCTCTAACTCATTTAATTGAAGCTTGCGAGCTTGACCGGCTTTGTCCATGTTGTAGTTCACCCTCTTAATGGCCCAATACGCTTTGTGCTCTAACTCAACGGAAAGATGGCAAGGTTTTCCATACACAAAGCGGAACGGGGACATGCTGAGTGGGTTCTTATATGAGGTATGGTAGGACCATAAAGAATGGTTTAATCGAAGGTACCAATCTTTTCGGTTAGGATCAACGGTCTTCTCGAGTATGTTTTTAATTTCATGATTCGCCAACTTGGCCTACCTATTTATTTATGGGTGATATGTCGTTTGAACTTTATGAACGACACCATACTTTCTCATGAGCTTCTCAAATGGCTGTCGTAAAAATGCATGCCATTATCACTGATTATCGCTTTCGGAGCATCGAAGAGAGAAAGTATGTGTTCCCGCAGGAATCTTATCACCACATTACTGTCATTAGTCTTGGTAACTATAGCTTCCACCCATTTAGAAACATAGTCTACTGTGACTAGGATGTATAGGTAGCCAAAGGACGTGGGAAAAAGGCCCATAAAGTCAATACCCTAGCAGTCGAAAACCTCAATGATTAGGATCGGGGTTAATGGCATCATGTCTCGTCGAGTTATCGCCCCCATCCGTTGACACCTATCGCAAGATTTTCAATAATTGTTTACATCCCAGAACATTGTGGTCCAGTACAAGTCGCTTTGGATAATTTTAGCGGTTGTCTTTTTCATAAAAAAGTGGCCTCCATAAGCCTTCGGATGACATAATTGGATGACCTTTGGAATCTCATCATCTGGTACGCATCGTCGGATGATTTGGTCGGCGTAATATTTAAAAAGAGTGGATCGTCATAGAAAAACATGTGCAACCAAGTAATGAACCTCTTCTTATCTTGCGGTGTCTACTCGGTAGGGACGGCTCCCGTGACAAGATAGTTCACTATATCTGCAAAACAGGGCAAAGAAGAGGTGTCAAAGAGTTATTCATTCTAGAATTACTCGTCTATGGGTGTAGGATCACTAGGTACATCGGACGAAAGACATGATAAATGATCGACGATGACGTTTTCTACTCCTTTTTGTCTTTAATGGAGAGATTAAACTTTTGTAGGAGTAGGATCCACCTTATGAGGTCCGGCTTTTCGTCTTTCTTTACAAGGAGATATTTTAAAGCCTTATGGCCGGTGAAACAGGTGATGGGGGAACCGATAAGATAGGACTGAAGTTTGTTTATAGCAAAGACTATCGCTAGCAATTCCTTTTCCATGGTGGAGTAATTGAGTTGCGGCCCGGTGAGAGTCCGACTAGCGTAGTAGATGACATGAGCCTTTTTGTCTTTTCTTTGGCCCAAAATAGCCCCTATTGCATAATCGCTAGCATCACACAGGAGCTCGAATGGTAAAGACCAATTCGGATCTTGCATGATGGGAGCAGACACAAGCATGCTTTTTAATTTTTCAAAAGCACTTTGGCATGCTTCACTCCACTCGAATGGGGTGTCCTTCATAAGAAGGTTTCTTAAGGGTCTAGCGATGGTGCTAAAGTCCTTACTGAACCTTCTATAAAACCTCGCGTGGACCAAGAAGGAGCGCACGTCTTTTAGCTATTTTTGGTGTGGGGAGGTCAGCTATGACATCTATTTTTGCTCTATCAACCTCGATCCCTTTGGATGAAAAAATGCGTCCAAGAACTATGCCTTCAGTTACCATGAAATGGCATTTCTCCCAATTCAGCACTAAGTTATTCTCCACACATCGGGCTAGTATTTTCTCAAGATTGGCTAAACATAGATTGAAAGAGGTGCTGAAAACACTGAAGTCGTCCATAACACCTCTAGACCTCTCTCAACCATGTCACTGAATAAGCTCAGCATGCACCTTTAAAAGGTCGTGGGTGCATTACACAAGCCAAATGACATACGTTTGTAGGCAAGCGTACCAAAGGCACAAGTGAAGGTTGTCTTTTGTTGATCAAGTAAATCTACCTCAATCTGGTTATATCCAAAATAACCATCTAGGAAGCAATAGTAAGGGTGACCCGCTACTCTTTCAAGCATTTGATCAATAAATGGCAAGGGAAAATGGTCTTTCCTAGTTTCGGCATTGAGTTTCCAGTAATCAATGCAAATGCGCCACCCAGTGGTGGTACATTGGGGAACTAGCTCTCCCTTGTCATTTTCAATCACTGCCATACCCGACTTCTTCGGGACACTTGAATGGGGATCACCCACTTGCTATCCGAGATTGGGTAGATAATCCCGGCATCCAATAATTTGATGATTTCTTCCCTCACCACCTCTTTCGTAGTGGCGTTTAGCCTTCTTTGCATTTCTCTCAGGGGATTCACATCCTCCTCGAGGTGAATATTTTGAGTGAAAATTATAGGGCTTATCCCCTTTAGACCATCTATACACCAACCAAAAGCACCTTGGTGCTTCCTTAAGATTTTTAATAGCTTACCCTCCTGCTCTTCATCTAAGATAGAGGATACAATAACAGGAAATGTCTCACCCTCACCTAGGAAAGCATATTTAACGTTTGAGGGTAGATTCTTTAACTCGAGAGTCAGGAATGTGTCGCTAGAGGGATCCATGCGGTAACTCTTTGAATTGAGAAACCCAATTTACATCAACTACGTCCTCGTCTGATACTCTCTCATCAGGTAGCTATCTCAACTCCTTAACCTCTCTCTCATGACTAGACACTAAACAAGCTTCTAAGGCATCACCACATAAATTTTCCTCAATGCTATCTTCAACGATCTCATCAATTAAGCTTATCGCGTTAAGATCATCTTATTCCCTAATTTGTTGGGCTATGTTGAAGATGTTCGTTTCTAATCTCATGTTCCCAATTGTGAGTTGCATCTGCCCATTTTGAGTATTGATTAGTGCGTTAGCCGTATCTAAGAATGGGTTCCCAATAATGATGGGAACATGATTCCTCAAGGCGAAGGAGGGCTCTGTGTCCCAAATAACAAAATCTACGGGAAAGTATAAAGTGTCCACTTGGACTATCACGTCCTCAACTATACCTCTTGGTATCTTCATGGTTCGATCCTCTAACTGGAGAGTGATCCTTATGGTCATAAGGTCCCCCAGATCTAGTTGCCTATAAATTTAATAGGGGAGGATATTAACACTTGCCCCCAAGTCGAATAAGGCATTTTTGAATTTATTCTCTCCAATGGTGCGGGAAATGGTGGGTACACCTAGATCTTTATATTTAGGTGGGAAATCGTTAAGAAGAACTGAGCTCAGGTTTTGTGTTAGAAATACATTTTTCTTTACCTTTATCCTTTTCTTGACTGTCAATAAGTCTTTTATGACTTTTTCATAAGCTGGAATTTTCCTTATTGCATCGAGGAAAGGTAAATTTAATTTCACGTTTTTAAGCACTTCTAGCACTTCATCATGGGGGGGTCCCTTTTTGGGTTAGGAACCAATCTTAGAGGGAAAGGTGCGATAGAGGTTGGCTTGACAATTACTGATGGCTCACTAATGTCTTCTTTGTCACTCTCATTTAAGGATATATCTTCGGCCTCTTTCGTGACGAGAGAAGTTCCCTTATCTTTTGATGCGTCGGGTGGGGGAGGTGATAAATCAACGACTCTCCCACTACGAAGAGTGGTCACGGCTTGACATTGCTCCTAAAGTTATGTAAAGGTGGATCTAACACTAGTTTGACCTTGGGGAGGTCTTTGTCCCTGGGCAAGAAATTTTCTCTTGTCTTGGATACTCAACGAAGATTGCGACTTTGATATGTTCGCGTTCATGTCGGCAAACATGCGATCATATCTAGCATTGGTGGAGTTGATAAACTGGTTAATTGTATCCAAGAGACTCCTCCGCGGTGGAGTAATGTATGGAGCTGGAGGAGGTGGTGCTTATTGAAATTGAGGAGGGGGTGGAGGTGAGATAACCTGTGAATATGGGTTCATCATATCTTGTGGTTATCCATAGTTAAAACCAGGGTGGTTTTTCCATGAAGGGTTTTACGAGTTACGATGTGGGGCATTAAAATTTCCCTTGAACCCTCCTATAGCATCCACCTGCTTGGTGTGCATGGCTTTGTAGGCAAAAATCGTCGGGCATGCCTTTGTGGAATGACCCACCTCATAAATAGCACACACATTTTCTTTCACGACACAGGTGGATTCGGAGATATCTCTCAACCGGCTATCAAGAAAATATTTAATATCTCTCTGAAACTGATCGAATCAACGGTTTATTAAGGTATTACTATCCAAATGGTATAGACCAGATGCAATCGAAACGATAGATGCTTGTCTAGGTCGGACTTGGGTATTAGGATCAGATGTGTCCCATGCTTGAGTAGTCTCTATAACATACTTAATATGGGACTCAGCTTCACTAGAGTCTAATTCCCAGAATGGTCGTTCACACATAGTTTTCACAAGTTGTTTGGAAGTCACTTGCAACCCATTATGGAAAAAAGGGATGAAGTGGTGTTTTTCAAAACCATGATGGGGTTATGCGCTTACCAACTCTTGAAAACATTCCCAACACTTTTCAAAAGGCTCATTATCTTATTGTCGAAAACCTTGGATTTGAGTCTTGACAGAGTTGGTCTTATGCAGTGGGTAGAATTTTGAGATAAATTTGGATTGCATATCCCTCCAGGAAATAATGGAGTTCGTGGGTAGAGACCATAGCCAGGTCTTGGCTTTATCCTTTAAGGAAAAAGGAAAAAGCTTTAGGTGAATGACATCTTGCATGCAAGCTTGGTCACTAAATGTGTCGCACTCCTCTTCGAACTCTCTTATGTGAAGGTATGGTTTGTTCGAATTCATGCCATGAAAAGTAGGGAGAATCTGTATCATCCCATTGCGTAAGTGGAACTTACCGGCATTATACGGGAGTAAAATACAACCAGGGGTGAGAGTTCGTTCAAGAAAGAGTAGGTCTTTCATGGGATGATAGGGTGGATTTCCCTCTCCAGTGCCGAAACTAGCTACGTCAGACATAGTTCTCTCTTCCAATGACTCGAAATACTCACTCAGTGTCCTAGATGTGTGACTCAAGGATTGACTCAGGGTGTAACTACCAATAGAGTGTTCAGGAGTAGGAAGTTGAACCCAATACTGTGGAACATGAGGCGTGTGGGGACTGTTAGAATTATACTCAACAATTGGATTTTCGTGAATTCTGGTTGGAGTATTTTGAGGAGTTTGAGTATGTTCAGGATTTTGTATTAAAGTCTTGTGAGAGGAGATTTTTTTGGATTTTTTATTTTATTTTATTTTTTTTATTAATTTTTCTTTTTCCTAAGCTTTAGATTGACTCAATCTAACCTAAGCCTACCTAATTCCCCAACAATGGCGCTAAAAACTTGACGCGACCACAAATGTGTCTTGTGTGCGTGCTATGTAGGCTCAAGTGCAAGCATGTCACTCAAGTAATATCCCGATAAGTCGGGTATCAATCCTCAAGGAAAAAAGACGAACGAATTCGTGACGACGTTGGAAAGATGAAGAAATCCTAGCTTTGACTCTAAAAGAAATGAAAAGATGATTAGGGAGATGAAACAACTACGACTAGATGCAAATTTTAGAGTAACTACTAATGAAACTAAGAACTAACAATATGATCATAGAATGCAATTCGTTGATCCAAATTGCACACGGGGAAGAGCATTAAAAAAGTAATTCAGATACCTTTTGGGTCAAATATGGCCCAAAAGTGCACATCGATCCTATGGATGGGAGATCGTCGGATGAAAATGGATCATTCGTCCGCATAGAAAGTCAAAAGCGCACACAGGGTAGACCATTGGAATGGTTGGGATATACTTGGACATTCCAAAGGGCTTTGATCAGTTTTGAAAGCTAACCTTGGTCAATCCCTAAAATGCTTGGTAACCCCTTGGAGTAAAATAGATCGTTCATCCATACCGTTAGTCATAATCATGCATGGGGTCGACTATTGGAAAGGGGTTTTAGTGCCCTTTGAAGATTCAAGGAGATTTTCCTCTGACGATGAAGTTTATTGGGGTCAAATTCGATCCCAAGAGCGTCCGATGGCCTCCATATTGACTCTCAGTAGTAAAATAGTTCATTCATCCGAACTATTATGCCAATTTGTGCATAGAGAGGACCATTAGAAAGGAGATTCAGAGACCTTCAAAGATTTAAAGACCATTCGCTCTAATCATAGAGTTGAACGGAGTCAAACAGGGCCTTGGAGAACTCGAGGGCCTCTAGAACAATACTCGAAGTATGACCTAAGGTTTATAGTGAAATGAAGAGGTATTAGGGACCTAAGGAGAGACTTAGGTGGTCCTAGAATGTGGTATCTATAGAGACCCTCGACGGTTGATCTAGGGATAAGTGAAAGACATCAAATAGACACCACATAATGTTTTGGAAAGAAGTCGATTCTTCAGACCTAAGGGATGAGGGTGACCAACTCAGAGGGTCGAGGTCAATTTTGAGGACATAGGGTGATGTTGGGGATAGCCAATTCTATAGGCCGATGTCAATTCTGAGAACCTAAGTTGTAACGACCAATTTTTCGGGTTGAAGCCAATTCTGAGGGCTTTAGTAGAGGTGGCCAATTCTGAGGGTCGGGGCTAATTCTGAGGTCTTAAGTAGAAGTGGCCAATTCGGAGGGTTGATGACAATTCTGAGGGCTTAAGTATAGATGACCAATTCTGTGGGTTCGGGCTTAAGTAGAGATGACCAATGTTGCGAGTCAAAGGCAATTATGCTAGCTTAAGTAGAGGTGGCCAATTCTGAGGGTAAAAGCCAATTCTGAGGGCTTAAGTAGAAGCGACCATTTCTGAGGGTCGAAGCCAATTCTAAGGGCTTAAGTAGAGATGACCAATTTTGCGGGTCGAACCTAATTATGCTGGCTTAAGTAGAGATGACCAATTCTGCAGGTCAAATCCTATTCTGAGGGATTAAGTAGAGGTGACCGATTCTGAGGTTCGATGCCAATTCAGAGGGATTTAGTAGAAACGACCAATTATGAGGACTTAAGTAGAGATGACCAATTCTACAGGTCAAGGCCAATTATGTGGCCTTAAGTAGAGATGACCAATTCTGAGGGTCAAAGCCAATTCTGAGGGCTTAAGTATAGATGACCAATTCTGAAGGTCAAAACCAATTCTACGGGTTTAGGATAGAGATGAACAATTCTGCGGGTCAAAGCCAATTCTGAGGGCTTAAGTTTTCTTCGAGAAATTTGGGGACTCCACTAGGGATCTATATCTTTCGGTTCCACTCAGCATTTGATTTTAGGTTCCGTTGGGGAAGAGGGAATGATCCGAAGGTTGAATGTTTCTTAGCTGGGAAATTTTCTAATTTTGTAGTGTATTTTGGAGACGTTACTGGGAGGATGTCTGATTGGTTTTGAGAATTCCACTGAGGATACAAGAGTTCTGTTGGGGAGATGAGTGTGGTAAAAATGTTTTTCTTGGTGAAAAAGGTTCTAAAACCCATTTGGTATTTTTAGGATTTTTTCGAGGATATTTTGGGACTTTCTAGTAGTTTTTCAGAATTTTTGTACAAAATTTTAAGGAGGGTGTCGATCGACATGGTTTGCAGGGTTCCAAACGGCAGTGGCATGGTATTTGAGGGCACCTCGAACAGGTGGAGGGACAGTACCGATCGGTGGGTGGCAGGGAGATGACAATTGGCATGCCCCATAGCCTTATATAAAAAAGTGGTGGGTTCTCCTCATTTTTCACAATTTTTTGACTTGCCTTCTTTTGTAATTACCTTCTGCGAAACATTTTTAAAATTATAAAATCAAGATATGACTCGTTTCTCTAGTAGCCCAACACACATGGCATGGTTCAATGTTAACGATTGTCCAACTTCGAATGGAGGGCTAGGGCTCCCCTTGAACTAGGCAGCGAGAATTCCTTGACTCATTCCAGCATATTGCGGATCAACGGACCCTCTTGCACAAGCCGTCGCGTCATCATTCTTCTATGGTGGTGAACCATGGCGGCTATGTAACTGTTGATGAACTTTGGGCATTCATTTCTTTTTTTCTTGGTGGTGTTTCCTTATTTCTTTAATTTTGATAAAAAAAATTCTTTTTTCTTTTGAATGTCTGATATCTCTATGTCGACCCTGTGTGCTCGAGGGACGACGGAGCTTAGGGACGTTTGGGATCACCTTCTATCTATGGTGCTTTGGGTGGTGTCATCAGCTAGTTTTGGAAGACTGGCATCTACTTTCGATAAGACACCTCATTTTACGGATGTTCTCTGTGCTCTAGGGGAATGATGGCAAGACACCACCCACACCTTTCACTTTGGCTTTGGGTAGATGAAGGTGACTCCCATAGACGTGCAGCAGCTGCTGGGGATGGATTGTTACGGGGTACAGATTGAAGGTGGATAGGACTTTGAGAATGATTCCAACGGCGGTGACGGCAACATTAGGTGATGTGGAGAGGGTGGTTTCTACGCACTCTCTACATTTGTCTCTTGTGAGGGAGTTATTGTTGAGGAAGAGAATTGATGAGGAAGATAGCCTACAGGTGTGGCAGATGGATCATTTGTTTATTCTACTGGTTTTAGGGGGTTTCTGAGTGGGGACGAGCGGTGACGTCGCCCACTTGTGGTTTTTTCCATTTATGAGGGTGTTTTCGAACGACCTCTTTATGACTGGGGGAGCCTGACCTTGGAGACCCTTTATTCTCATCTGGATCCATTCATTCGGTGCTTCTGGCAAACTTTTACTGGGGCCTCATATCTTCTTGAGGCATTCTTTATTTTGCACATTTTCCCTTATGCATGCGCACTCTTACTTTATGCGTTTTATTATTGATTTCTTAGTTGCTGAGCTTTTTCCCTTTGCAGATGTGGTTCTATGAGGTTATTGGGTTTAACACCCAATTGATTGATATCTTTGAAGGACGGGTCTGTTGGGGACTTCAATCGAATGTGTTCGCGGTGGAGGTCCAATCGACAGTCGAAGAAGTCTCTCTCTTAGGAAATGGTGTGTCGGGTGTTGAACGGCTTAACAAGTGAGCGAGAAAATCCTTATTTCTCTTCTGAGATCATTTTACCTTTATGATCTTTTCTTGATATTGATCTTTATCCACTGGCGATTTTGTTGGTGGCCTTCTATTCGTGGGGGATGGCCATTCAGCATACGGGGTTGACTAGGGGGAACGCGCAGATGCGGCATTTGGTGGCGCACGAGTTTGGCTACTCCTAGTACCTTAGGGAGAGAGTATTCCGGAAGGTTGTGGAGGATGAGGTTGAAGTTCCACCGGAGAGGCCCCCGGTGTACATGAGGCAAGTCAGGGAGATGGCGAATTATGCGCGAGTAGCGGCGATGATGGGCAAGCCTTACTCTTCCTATATTGACACGGTGGCGACGTATGATTATTTGAACTTTATGTCGAGCTGGTTGATGCCTCCTAGCATATAAGACGTGATGCATCTCACTCATTCAAGTTTGAGTCAACCAATGGGCTCCTCCCATAATGCGACTAGTGCGTCGACATCGATGGAGGCGATGACCCTGAAGGTTTCTTTTGTGTGGCTGGCCCCTTGATAGATTTGCTTTTATGTATGTCGTTGAGTAAAGCTCATTAATCAAAAATCTCAATTACCTACAAAAATATATAACAAAACTAGAAAATATTGGTAAGTGAGGTATTAATCCAAATCAGAGGAGTTGAACGAGAGAAAAAATAATGTAATTCATTTTTATTTAATATCTTTTTGGACTTTTTGCATTTTCTATTTTTTTTTATCTTTTTTCAATATTAAAACATTTTTTAGGAGTGGTGAAATAAAACTAAACTAAATCCAAATATCTAAATACTAACTAAAATGTGTGATGAAAATGAAGTGAACTCTAACTAAGTGAACATGTAAAACATTAGATAGTGAGAAAATCAAAGTGAGAGAAAACAAAACATGGGATTATACCATAAATTCTACTTAATTTAATTAATTAGTTCATCCAAATTAAATGTCCCAAGCTAGTATCAAAATTACAAATCAACTCTCGTTGCAAATGTAATTTTGACAATAACATTTTAAAAAATTAAATTCAACACTCCTAAAACTCTTGAAAGGTAGATCCAAACATCATCTAACAAATCACCCGCTAGAATTGATTTCCTAAATTAGTTTAAACCATAAAAATAAGTGTAGAGTAGAAATTCAAAGAAATAATTTCACATTTTAGAAAAACCTATCTCTAGTTCGATTCTAAAATTGAAACTAAAATTAGAATCTCGATTTTCTCTTGAAAATTATTTACCCTCTCTCGAGGTGTAAATCAAAAGTAAGAGTGCAAAGTTAATTATCAAAGAGAAATTTAATTTAATTAAAATAATTAAATTCAATTTGCATCAAATTAATGGGTAATCCCACCCCTTGAAAGGGATTTTAGCCTAACATATTATGAATCATGATAATCAAATAAACAAGGCAATAATATAAAAATAGAGAAGAGAAAAATCAAACCAAATCTCTTTGCTTCCAATTGAACTCAAATCTTTGAATGAGAAGTGAACAATCCTCCAATTGAGCATCCAAATGATTTGCAATAAAATATATATATACTCAATTGAATCACTCATAAATTGATCACTCACCAATCTAAAAAAAACTATTTACAAAGTGTTTCTCTCTCTCTTGTCTCCTCTACCAAAACCCACTTAGGGTTTCTAGGTGAGGTCCCTTTTTTATGGCCTTGGTCTTGTTATAGAGTGAACATGGAGCTAAGGGGTAAATTGGGTATGGATTAAAAGTGTGCATGGGGTGTGAGTGAAGGTTAAGCGTATAATGGGAAGGAATTAGTGAATAAAGTGGGTAGAGAGTTTAGGGGAATAAGGAATAAAGAGGCTTTAAAGACATGTGGGGGTTTGGATGGTTCTTTGGTTTAAAGAGGCTTTAAAAACATGGTTGTTTGGTTTTGGATGGTTCAAATAGGGTTAGTCATGGTGTTTGATGGGATGACGTTGAACTCGGATAGGCTGGGGGTATGTTTCACCGAGTTGGTAGGACTTAGCGGGTCTACCAGGGTAGGTGGATGCAGTAGGGGGTATAACCAGGTTACCATTGAATGAGATGGTTTTGGTTTTTCAATGTTGATGGGTTGCGATTTGGGATGGTTGGGTCAATTTTGAGGGTACGAAACAGGTATGAGATAAATGGGAGTTAAGGACCGAGTACAGGGGTTCGTGGATCGAGCTCGCCGATGCGGGGGATAGCTTCGTGTTCAGAGGAGGTTAAAGGTATTTTGGGGTAACTGGGCTGAGGTTCCGAGTTTATTTGGATTGAAAGTTGCTCCAGGGTTAGGAGTTGGAGGTTCGTGGGCGCCCGGGTAGGAGGCAGTTTGGCTGGGGATAAAACCCGGGATGCCGAAATTAGCAAGGGGTGCTCGGGTCGCGAGAGGCTTGGATAGAGGTCGATAAGAACAGTGATTGGGTTGGAGGTAGGTCGCAGCGGGTTCAGTTTGGGCGGATGTGGGTCTCATCGACATTGGGGTGGAGCTATGGCTGTGATGGGTATACATGGAGGATTTTTATTTCAGGTTACGTGGGTGAGTGATGTTAAAGGGTGGTGAAGAAGTGTTGGGGCTTTAGGTAGTAAGGTGAAGCTTGAGATCTTGGTTATGATGGTGAAATCGATTTGAAGCTTTTGGTTATGGAGGTGGAGAGAGAATGTCGATTTGGTGGGAGTGAAGATGAAGGAGGTAGGATTTGTGTGTGTGAGGGTGTAGGTTAGTTTGGTGAGGGTGAGTGTGTGTGTTTAATTGTACCTTTAAAAAAATAATGAAAAATAAACTAACTAAAATTCTAAAAAATATAAAATCTAAAAATAAATAAAATTAAATCTATTAAAATTAAATTCATAATCTATAAAAACAAAAGAAATAAAAAATAAAGTCTTAAAAAATAAAATCTAATAAAACTAAAAATAAACTTCCTAAAAACTAATCATAATAAAATAAAATAAAATAAAATAAAGACGAATACTAAAAACTAATAAAAGTCAAAATCAAAATAAAATACACTAATAAAAGAATAGAAATAGAAAAATAGAAAATAAACCCTAGAAAATTCTAAATAAATCTAAAATAAAACCTAAAAATTAAAAAGACACAAAATAAAAATCTAATAATAAAAGTACAAACACAACACATACACTAGTTTCGGTGTCGGTTTAGGATAGGTCTGGGGTAGGGTAAGGTTACGGGAAAGGTTATTTAGCCCCTTTCTTGATGCAAATTGCCTTGAAATAACACTTTTTGAACTCGCAACTTCAATAAAGCCTACACATTAAACAATTACGCGCATAAGAACCATTTTTGTCGAGAATTAGCAATTAAAATATGTCTATTCGGGATATAAAATATACACTTTTGGGTGCCTATCACCCCTCCTTCTTATAATATCTAGGGGGCTGATAGAAGGTCGGTGCGTTTATTGCACCATCATAATGTGATGGATACAAAGGAGCAGGGTTTGACGAATTTGTTCTTTTCTATTTCTCTTTGCATCATATATGGGTCTCCACCACCAGATTGAAGGATGTTTGGGATTGGATATTTTTGGCGATCGCCCACATTCAGGATCTGATTCGAGTTCCTTCTTGTCTGGTGTCGTCTACCTCATCTGAGGAAGGGTCTGGCTCGGGGAGTGGTGGTACGTCATGCCATCACTGGGGGAAGAGAGCATACCCTAGGGAAGGAGGCTCCTAAGGAGAGATAAGGAAGAGAGAGAGAAATAAAGAGAGGTTAAATGTAGGTGGAGAGAGAGAGAGAGAGAGAGAGAGAGAGAAATGTGGGTTCGGACTGAATCCCGTTGTATTTTTTATTTCCTACAAAATCGATGTAAAACAGCAAATATTAATGCAAATAAAATGATTTTTTTGTTGGTTTTTATTTTTAATGACTTAATTCACATGCTCTTTTTACTTTGCTATTGAGATCGTAAAAAGGATTAAAAGTGATTTGGGAGAGAATTTATTTCAAAAACAAGACCATAAAAAGTATAAAGAGAAGAAGATTGGAATTCTTTTGAGAATAGAAATTGTTTTTATTGGGTTTTTTGGTTTTGACAAAAAGGAAGAAAGGGAAATTTCCAAAAATAGGGGGTTGTCGATCGGCGTGACCTTTATCTTGCCTAACGGCATATCAGTCCAATCCAATCAATCCAAGGCTTTGATTTCACTTTCTCAAATTTCTTGGTACTTAGTGGGGTCATTCTTTCTCCGATTTGTGCAGGATTCCTTGTCTTTGTTTGAGGGTTTTCAAGTTTAAATAGGGGTCTTATTAAAGCTTTTTTTCACACCTCAGCATTCCTTCTCTTTTGCATTCTTCTTTGCTTACTTTGCAAAATGGCTCTTCTGCTAGTGTTGAATTTTTTAACTACCTCAAAACCTTGGAAGCAATCTCCTCATAAAATGTGGACTACGATGCTTTCAACATGCATCAAGTCTCCTTATGGCGTAATAGGCCCATTGAGTGGAACCTATTTATGGCAGGGGTGGAGTTCAGGTACCCTAAAGACCATTTTAACCGCTTTGGGTTGGACGAGGTCTGTTCGACCTATGACGAGTTCTCTTCTATATTGGGGATAAATCCCAGTGTTGTAGACGTTATGCCTAAGTTTTCCCAGTCCCCTCGGAGCTGTTAGCGGGACTCATCCATATCGCACCTTCAGCGACTAGGTCACTGGTTACAGGAGGAATGATTTTTCTTCCTGATGTGCTGCATTTTGTGGATTTGAAGGATGTTAGTGATGTTGGCTACGTTGGATCCGTCATCCTTGGCTTGGTTTCAAAACTACTGTTGGTTGTTTCTTGGATGTTGTACCATCATAATCCTATGACGGTGATATTGGCAGAGACTTTGAATCATTTGGATGCCTGCCGGGAAGGTCGTTCTGACTTCTTAAGGGGTAGCCCCGTAATATTGTTCATGTGGCTATCAAAGAAATTTTGTATGTCGATCCCACATGAGTATCCTTTGACGGCCATCCCAAACTTCTTTTCACACTACTTTGTCAGTGTAAGCCTAGACATCGAGAGCTGGGAGAATTTGTTCAGGGAGCACGGGCTCGAGGCTTGTATTGGCCAGTGCCTTAGTTGGGAAAGATGCTGCCCATTTTGGAACTGGGAGAATACGAGTACATTTAGTTAGTTATCCTCAGGCAGACATCTTTCTACTTTCCTTAGCGTTTTCTGCATCAATTTAGCTGGGAATAGATTCTGCCACCTCGGACACTGGACTTATTTTCGGTGGAGGACTTAACAAAGCGTATGTGCATGTAGCTTGGCTTTTTGTAGAATCATCCACCGTCGACCCGTCCATCCTAGTATTTCAGTGAGTTTGCCATATCTCAGGGGATTACATGAAGTGGTTGTGGAGAAAAGTGGTTGCCAAGATACTAGCTGTAGAGACTAGGAAAAGGTGGTTCATCATTTTTACACCATGGATGGAGGTGTTGTGGTTTGCCCCAGGCTAGTCCAGGATTATCATTTTATGGAGCATCTGCGACACATTATTCAGGCAGGGGAAGTTTGGGGACCCCAGGATGTGGGTGTTGATGGGACCGGCTCTTCTAGTAGTTATGGGTATGATCCCTGGGGAATTTATTTGTGAAGGTGTTTGGGAATGATTTGGGGGTTATTTTAGGTATAGTGGGGCTTGTTTATTATCTTGGGTTTAGGAAGGTAGGAGTAGGCTGACAAGGGAAGTCGTTTGAATCCTTATGCTGGTGTAATTTTACTGGAATTTTCAAATAATGGAATTAAAAAATTTTGATCATCTAGTTGTGCCTCTCGATGAGTTTTTGCATTTGAATTATATATACCAATCTCTAAGGCATACATAATCCTTATGCCCATGTATATGATCAAATGAACGTCCATTCTTGGGGATAAGAAAAAAAATAGTATTTTGTGAAAAGAAAGGGGTCGTGATCATGTAAAGGGTATGAGGTGCCTACGTACCTCTCGAAGTTTTGAAAAACTTTTAACATTCATTTTTTAAGGCAAAATGACTGGATGAGCTTTTGGAGTAGGAGTAGATGGAAATGAAGAGATTTTTTTTTTAGAATAGAAGGGAAATAAGAAGAGTCGTAGCGTGCCAAGATTTTGGAGTAGGAGTAGAATTTTTTGAGACAGTCCAGGTTGACTGGACGAGCCATCTCTTCTCCGTCAAGTTTAATGAGCATAGCGGCGCTTCCAGATAAGATCTTCTTCACAATGTATATGCCATTCCAATTGGGCTTGAATTTTTATTTGGGGTCCCAGATAGGCACTACTATTTCTTTAATGGTTAAGTCCCCTTTTTGGACACCGTGGTCCTTGACTTTCTTATTAAATGATCGCGCTATCTTGCGATGGAACCCTTGTATGTGATACAGATCCTTTAGTCTTCTTTTTTCCAAGACTGACAGCTCATCAAGACGGTTCTGATGCCAGTCTTCCTCATTGATTTTTCTTTCAATCGTGATGCGCAGTGAAGGGATTTCTATCTCTATGAGTAGGAATGCTTCCATACCGTATAATAGAGAGTAAGGGGTAGCCCCAGTAGAGGTTTGAACTGTAGTGCAGTAGCCACAGAGGGCATAGGGGATCCGGTCAGCCAAATTTCGATAACTCTCGGTCATCTTACGGATGATGGCTTTGAGTTTCTTATTGGTGGATTCAACTGCACCATTGGTTTGAGGTCGGTAGGGAGAAAATTTGTGTCTCTGAATCCCATACTCTCCGACCACTTTTGTGACTTCTACCTCAAAATGTAACCCATTATCTGATACCAGCTCGTGAGGGCCTCGAGATCGAAAAATGATGTTTTTCTTGATGAACTTAGCCATTTTCTTAGCATTTAGAATTGTGTATGACTCGGATTTGACCCATTTGGTGAAGTAATCAATGGCTACCGAGATGAATTCATGTCTGTTGGACGCTTTAGGTGTAACCTTCCCTATGATATCAATGCCCCATGTGGAAAATGGACAGGGAGAAGTCATGTTGTACAATTCTCCTGGACGAAAGCGTTATAGGATGGAATATTATTGGCATTTGGGACATCGTCGAACATAGGTTGTGCAATCCTGGACCATGGTAGTCAAGTAGTAACCCTGTCGAATAATTTTCTTAGTGAGAATATGTCCATTCATGTGGGGTCTGCATTCCCTGATATGGATTTCTTGCATCATCTCTTCAATGTCAGAACCTATGATGTAGTGCAAATGGGTTCCATCGAAGTCTCTCTTGAATAGTGCTTTATTGCAGACAATGCACCGGGCAGCTAGTCTGCAGAGGGTTGCTTTATCTTTCTTGTCAGAACCTTAGGAATACCTACCATGTTTGAGGAGGCTCCAAATATCATAGTACCAACAGTCAGCCATATAAGGATCTTCTTATGTGATGAGTTCTATGTTGTAGGAAATGGGCCATTTGTATTCCTTCGGGCATGTTAATCATAGAGGTTAAGGTAGCAAGGCCCTCGGCTACATTATTCTTTTCTCGAGGAAGGTAGTGGAAGGTGATTTCTTGGAATTTGGAGGCTACAAGAAAAAGGCCTTTTTATGACTTTTTTAAGTGTCATAAAACATATTTTATAACGAATTATTTTTTAATAAAAAGCGTCATAAGTTTGGGTGTCATAATTGATACCCATCAAAATCGTCATATTAGGTAACAATTATATATGAGTTTTTTTTCAAAATTGTCATATTTGCTACAAAAAAAAGGTCATAATAAGCTCTATAAGATGTCATATTTGATTTAAAAAGCATCATGATAAACGGTTTTCAAAATTTTAAAAAGGTCATATGAAAATTTTCATCACATGAGGTTTAATATAAACGGTCAAAAATTAAACAAACAATAAAAAAAATTAATAACCAATATTGATGTCATAGTTGACAAATAAATCTAAAAACAAATCAAAATTCACAGAATCATGTATTCAACATTCAATGTTACAATTGATACATTATAGATTATATCATTTAGCCAAGAAATACAACACTCCCATCAACATTTGTTTTTGTCTAACATCAAACAAAACTAGATTTAATCAAATTTAGCTAACACATCAACCAAATTAAATTTGTCTATAAAAATTAAATGTTCCTCCCTAGTAATAATGGCTTCATGATTTTAAGCAACAATGCGTCAAACTGTTCTTCCCACTTACCTTCACTATCATGTTGTCTAAGAGCGATACACATTTCACATGCCTCAAGTATATGATCCTGCATAAATTCAAAACAACATATATAAATTTCTAGTGCAATGTAAAACACAACATACGAATTTTAGTTTTTCCAAAGTACTAAGTCGTATATAATTTAAGTCGAAAAGATTTTTTATATAACACAAATAATTGTAAACAATTTTAAAAAAATTGGGCAGAAAGTGCAAGTCTATTCGTTTATTGGTATGTTTATTAGTTATTTTACTTTTTCATCCACCAATACCCAATTTTCAAATGAATGTCTATTTGACTTAATCAATTTAGAGAACTTGTTAATTTCAGAAAATTTCGACAGAGTTTCCTTGGTTTATTCGTGAAATCCAATCTGTTAACATTAAAATAAACTCAACAACAAAAGCTACAACTAAACCACCAATAAATACCTTCCACCAATTCAACATATATAAGACAAAAAAAAATTAAGTCCATCAACATAAAGGTTCAACGGACTTGTGTTCGAGTTTAAAAAAATATATAATAATAATAATCTCATACGGCCCGCACAGCGTAACAATAATCTTACATTAGTCACTTGTGGGGTGTGTGTCCCTCTTTTCCAGTTGTTATGTTCTTATCTTGTGTTTCCATGCTCTAAACCCAACTCTAAAGTCAGTATCATGACTACACGGGTTGTTTCTACAAGTTACACTAATCGTGTATGAGGTGTGTTTGCCTCTTTTCGTAATGTTTGATTGTTGTTTTGCATTTTCGCCCATAACCCAATTTTCAAGTTTTAACACTTAAAATTTCCAAATTTTGAAAAAATCTCAAATCCGTGAGTCATATGACTACTCGAGTTATTTCCAAAACTTTCTTTGATCCTATGTGAGGTGTTTATGCCTCTTTTCATATCGTTTTGCTCTTATCTTACGTTTTCATGCTCCAATTTGTTTTACTTTAACCACGAACACGGATCTAAGTGTGATTACCACACTATAAAACGCATAGGTGACTACTAATGCACTCGATGATTTGCTTATTGGGTCTTGATTGATACTTCTAAAAAATAAAGGCGCAAACATTAGTGTCACTGCCTCCACCAAATTCTGTAAAGGTATCTGTTGATGCAAAAAAACGGATCGAATTCCCGTTTTTATGATCACAGATAAATAGATAAAAGCAATCTAATCAAGCACATGAGAGAAAAATATTTTTAAAGTGGTTTGGCTATGAATAAAGCCTACGTCCACTGTTATTTTATTCCCAGGGGTTTACAATAGCACCATATGGTGTAGAGAGAGAAAGGATGTGTATCTTGTGTATGGTGTTTCTAGGTTCCCTCGGATCTCCTCCCTTTTGGCTAAGGGGATACATGTATTTATAGTGATGGGAGATAAAGAGATTCATTGTATGTAGACATTTATGTCTACATTCAACGAATCTAATTGTTGAATTGCTTGGTATGCTATATGTTGTCATCTATTAATACAGTATAAATGTACATTAAGGCTCATTAAATGCGTTGTCATCTTCATTAATGCACATTAAATGCATAGTTATCCTTTGATCTTCTTGGTTGGTATGCTGACTAACACTCCTCGGGTGCCGACCAACTCTCCTCGGGGGCGGACCAACTCTCCTCGGGGGCCGATTAATTCTCCTCGGGTACTGACCAACTCTCCTCAGGTGCCGACTAACACTCCTCGGGTGCTGTCCAACACTCCTCGGATGCCGACCAACTCTCCTCGGGTGTCGAATATTGCCACATAGGATGACATGTGTCCTTTTCTGATTGGTCCTCGTAGATGGAGAATTTTTGCGTTAATAGAAGCCCCCAATGCTCCATGCTTGATGGTTTACTTGAAAGGATGGAGTATTTATTCTGCAGTGTTGCTCGGTGCTCGTGAAATTCTTGATCTACCTTCTTGATTTGTTCAACATAATGTGCATTATCTCCTGGACGACATATGATGCAGGTTGATCGATGGTTGCTAATCTTTCTTTAGAGGAACTCCGTGTGCTATGTATCACCCCTGGGAATTTGGATGCAGCCATGCCATAGTATGCAGCTTGTAGCTTGTCATTATCTTCAAGTATGTTGATTGGTTTGCTAGCCGACCAACTGCCTCCTGTGCCGAGCAACTGAGTGCTAACTTCACGTTCTTGATTCTTCTGATTTATGATCCTCTAAATACTTTGTCGAGTAACATACTAGCTTTTGAACCCAACTCTTCAATCTGATTAGTACCAAGCTAGTGGTGGACTTCGAAACATTTTCATACAACTTCTTCTTCAATGTTGGTCGGGATAGTAGTAGTAAAGATCTCAGTGCTGTAGATGATAAATTTGACTTCTGAACTTCAATAGTATGTGCATAATAACTCCTGAATATGCCTCCTGAACTTCTAAATGCACCTCCTGAACTTCTGAATACGCCTCCTGAACTTCAATATACCTCCTGAAATTCAATATCAAAAATAATTCCTGAGCAAGAAGAATAACTCATGATTGATGATTGGTCGGGGCCCTGACCGTGTGAGTTTATGGAGTTGAATTTGATGCTCGACTGCATGATGTTATAAGAATGTGCCACCGAATGAACAAATATATCTGTAATAGAAGCCCCCAAGTGTGGAATGTGAACTTTGAATGCTTTTTGCTTGATCGCTTTCACATACTCATAAAATGTTTCCGACCAACTGTAGTTGACAGCTTCTTATTTCCAACCAGCCTGAGTTGACATTTTTGGGAATAGATTTACTTCCTAACCAACATAAGTTGGCATTTTTAGGAATATATAGTTTTACTTCCCGTAGGAATACATTTACTTCCTAACAAACATAAGTTGGCATTTTTAGGAATACATAGTTTTACTTCCAGTAGGAATACATTTACTTCCTAACCAACATAAGTTGGCATTTTTAGGAATACATTTCCTAACCAACATAAGTTAGCATTTTTCCGTAGGAATACATTTACTTCCTAACCAACATAAGTTGGCATTTTTAGGAATACATAGTTTTACTTCCCGTATGAATACATTTACTTCCTAACCAACATAAGTTGGCATTTTTAGGAATACATAGATGATAATAAATGATAGAGACTTCCTCGGAGCTGGCCAACGGATTATTGGGAATAAGATATAATAAATGCTGGAGACCTCCTCGGAGCTGACCAAAAGATTGTTAGGAATAGAATAAGATATAATAAATGCTGTAGACCTCCTCAGAGATAATATAAATATTGAAGACCTCCTTGGATATGACCAATAGATTATTGGGAATAAGATAATATATGCTGGAGACATCCTTGGAGCTGACCAATAGATTGTTGGGAATAAGATAATATAAATGTTGGAGACATCCTTGGAGCTGACCAATAGATTGTTGGGAATAAGATAATATAAATGTTGGAGACCTCCTTGGAGCTGAATATATGATTATAAATATTTGTCGAGCTCCATGCTGAAATAAGAATAGAATATGCATCCAAATAGACATAAAGAATAATTAAAAATAATAAAGTGCCTCGTTGATCTGTCGAGGTAGAATTATATAATGCCGAACAAGAATAAGAGCTTCCAGAACATAAGAATATGGCTGAGAACGTTGTCAGGCCTGAATATAAATAAGAATTATCCGACCAACTATCCGTTGGGGGTGAAACCCAACGAATGTTGTAATTCTCCTTAAAGCTGAATAAGTATCTTGTCGAGGCACAATTGCATAATGCCGAATAAGAATAATATTTTCCAGAACATAAGAATATGGCTGAGAACTTTGCTGGGCCCGCATATAAATAAGAATTACCCCGACCAACTATCCGTTGGGGGTGACATATAATAAATGTTATAGTTCTCCTCGTAGATGAATATGATAATAAGTATCTCGCCGAGTTCCATGTTGAGATGAATATAGAATATGAATCCCAAGGGATATATAGAATAATTTGTGCTTGAGCCGATATCTGGGCCTGAATATAAATAAGAATTGCCCCGACCAACTATCCGTTGGGGGTGAAATATAATAACTGTTGTAGCTTTTCATCGGAGCTGAATATGATAGTAAGTATTTCGCCGAGCTCCATGAAGAGATGAATATAGAATATGAATCCGAAAGGATATATAGAATAATTCTTGCTTGAGCACAAATCAAAGCAATAATAAAATATATAGTTCCTTGCTGAGGTGAAATTTCATAATGCTGAGCAATGATAATAGTTTCCAGATTGTTTCCGAGCATTCGTCGGCGTTGAATCTTGTACCTGTAAAAATTAATAATTTGATCTACCATATGTGTAGGCCGAATTGATTAGTCATGAGAATAATTTACTCATCCAATCAATATATGATATGTATATGCTTGAGAAAGAAAAATATTAATTTCAAAAAATGAAATAATATATGGTGGCTGATATGTCGAGGTAAAACTGCCAGATGTCGAGCAATAATAGTTTCCAGAGGTTTAAGATTGTGGATGAGCTTTCGTCGGGATTTAATATCGTCCCTATGAAATCTTAATAAGCTGTCCGAGCACCTATCGAGACTAGATCAAATAATTATTGTCATGAGAATAATTATTCAGCCAAACAATATGTGATGTGTATCGGCATAAGGCAATGAAAATTTCAAAATATAAAATAATATGTTTTATGCCAAATGTGTGTGAGATGGACAAATTATTATCAAATACGCATCATATATAAGACGTAGAGTTTTTTGTAAAGTTATTTAATCTCCAACAACTAAACAGGTTTAAGTTGCTGTTTGAAAATTATTTATCACTTGGTTTTAAAAATATTTTTGGGGTGATCACAAGTTAAAAAAGACTTAAGCCCCCTGTTTGTCCCCAAGCTGAACTCGTGTTTAAAGAAATATCTGGGGTGCTTTGCATTTTTTAATACCCCAAGATTATACTGCTGCCGACAAATGGCATGGATGTTGTCGACCAACATTTAAGGATATCTCAAGTTATAGAATATATGGTGCTGACCAAGAAGCAAATGGTCTCCGACCAGCTGAGCAATTTTTCCGATCAACAAAAATGGTGCATTGACAGCACCGAACAACATTAGATGTCACCGACCAAAAAGTGGATGGTTGGATAGTTGTCGATCAGTAAATTGAACCCTCCGAACAAGAATGAGATGTCACCGATCAAGAAGTAGATGATCGTCGACCTGCAATTAGTTCCATCGAGCTACAATATGGGGCTCCGACTAATAACAAGATACCTCGTAGTTGGATAAAATTATTTCAACGTTGCTGATGGATCTTCACATCTTATCTCCGACAAACAAAAACGGTCTGGTTAAGCTTCTCTATAATAAAATATGGCCCAAGATGATGCCGACCAACAATATGTATGGCTGACCAGAAATAGGGGCTGTAAGTGGACGATTCCGGACATCCATATGAGCCGCGGTGAATAATTTTTTGTGAGATTGCTATGTTCCAAAATATCTGGAACCAATAGATCAAAAAAAAAATATATTCGATGTAAAATTTAAGCATTAAGAATGTTAATTAAATGAATAATTATCTAATCCACTAGATCGTGTGATTCCGATAAACAAACCCTGTGATGTTATGAACGAGGGGCCAACATATCAAATTTGTATCCAGAGTCTTGATATGGTCATGATTGTTTTACTGATCCTCTTTTACAAGAGGTGGGTAATGATTTTTTTGGTGACATAAAATTATTTTTTATATTGATCCCTTCCTATTCCCCATTTGCATAGATAAAAATATGGTGAATGATCGAAATTATTAAAACATTTATATCAAAAATCAATCAATTTGACTTTATTGACATAGATGGAAGATGAGCCAAATCTAGTTCATAAAAATGAATGCAAAGAGACTCAAACTTGAAGAGAGAGAAAATAGATCTGGGTCATGATTTCCACGAGAAAACTTTTTATTGTCTTTAACCTTTTCCCATTCTCTGATTAAAAATGTAATGGGAATTTGAATAGTCATCAACGATCTTTCAAAAATTATTTCAAAATCAACAATGAAAATTATTAAATCTTATCATCGTCGTATATATTGGTATATGTAATCATTTAAAATATTGATTCCATGATATAAAATTGAAACTTGAGAATCAAGCAAAAAGTTATGATTTATGAAATCCACTATTTTTCAGATTTCTAAATAAGAATTAATCTAAGAGTTATGATTTTAAAATCATGATATGCAATATTTTGCAAATAAAAATTGGACAATTAATTTATGTATATAAACATAAAAATCATGATTGAATCAAAAGATGTATGTATAATATATAATTCATTATACATAGAGAAAATAAAAAACTTAGCTTTTGATGGAGAACAATGCTTGTGACACGTTCCCACAGACGGCGCCAATCTGTTGATGTAAAAAACTAGATCGAATTCCCATTTTTATGATCACAGATAAATAGATAAAAGCAATCCAATCAAGCACATGAGAGACAAAGATTATTAAAGTGGTTCGGCTATGAATAAAGCCTATGTCAACTGTTATTTTATTCCTAGAGGTTTACAATAGCACCATAGGGTGTAGAGAGAGAAAGGATGTGTATCTTGTGTATGGTGTTTCTAGGTTCCCTCGGATCTCCTCCCTTTTGGCTAAGGGGATACATGTATTTATAGTGATGGGAGATAAAGAGATTCATTGTATGTAGACATTTATGTCTACATTCAACGAATCTAATTGTTGAATTGCTTGGTATGTTATGTGTTGTCATCTATTAATACAGTATAAATGTACATTAAGGCTCATTAAATGCGTTGTCATCTTCATTAATGCACATTAAATGCATAGTTATCCTTTGATCTTCCTGGTTGGTATGCCGACTAACTCTCCTAGGGTGCCGACCAACTCTCCTCGGGGGCCGACCAACTCTCCTAGGGTGCCGACTAATTATCCCCGGGTACTGACCAACTCTCCTCGGGTGCCGACCAACACTCCTCGGGTGCCGACCAACTCTCCTCGGGTGTCGAATATTGCCACGTAGGATGACATGTGTCCTTTTCTAATTGGTCCTCGTAGATGGAGAATTTTTGCGTTAACAGTATCAGCCACAAATTTGTTCAATTCATTTTATAGATTAGTTTATCTTCTTACTATTTCATGTTTGAATAGGCGATTATATTCAGTTATTTGTTAAATCATATGATCATATTTTTGTTGTTTGTCAATATTTTTTTTTATTTGTTTGTCATTGATTCAATGTTGTGATTGATTAGTTTAAGGTATCTTCATTAGCTTATAAGATGAGGTTGAGAGTCGATGCTAGTCGTTTGACATTTTACTATGTAAATAAGAAATCTTAATGTTGTGATATTTCTTAATACAAATATGTGCATATACATTGTACCTGTAGGGTTTTTGGAATGTGCAACTGTTTTATGTTGTTTGTTAAACCATTTGATGTAAACTAGTGGTAGAGGTGTTTGTTGTATTCATCTATACATTATTTTTCATTAATTTGGTATTTTGTTGTGACTGGTGAGTTTAAAATATTTACTTTGTCTTATCATGAGGACTTATCATGAGGTTGGGAGTCAATGCAAAGTCAAGATATAAACATTGTTCTCTATAAATTAGGAATCTAAATGTTTTTTTAATGTTGTGGTATGATTGTATGTACATATACATGTATCTATCGACTCGCTGAATGTGCGGTTGATTTCTGTTGAATGTTAATCATGTGATGTAAACTTGTGGTAGATAGGTCGGTGTTGGGCTATGTGATCGTGGTTTTGTTTGTGTTGAAGTTCAAGCGATTCAGGCTGTGTACACTTCACTCTACATTCCTTTACAGCTAACTTGTAGGAAACCGATTCGTGGAGATCCTTGTGCCAAGTTTTGAAAATAAATTACCTTCCAGGTTTTGATTTTGTTTCAATGTAAGTGTATTTAATAAGACCTTTATTTTCACTTCTCAGTACCAATACTTATCTTGTTGTTTCACACAAAAATGTTGCAAACACTAACTTCAGTGGGAATATTCCTTATTTAGATTCTAACGTGGCTTCTCTTAGTTAGATTAAGTGGCATTTTTGCATATAATTACTACATTGGTCCCATGCGAGGTATTAGTGTCTCTTATGAAAAACGACATTTTTTAAGCCAAAGTCTAGATATTTTCAAATTATAGTCGTATTCTCAAATCAGGAGTCTTGTGATTACTCGGTCAGTTCCTACAAGTTATATAAACAACTATATAACAGTTTATATAACTATTATATAAACAGTTATACAAGATTTTATATAACTGTTCATATAAAAGTTATATAAGAATCGATAACCTCAGTTATATAAGAATTTGTCTCCAATCTTTAGACAAATTATTCTCTTGACGGTAATTCAGTAAAATTAAAGTAGATGGGGTGTAATCAGATCTGATACCAAGCATATAGCATACTACTAATATTTATTTAGAAATGCACTATATGCATCTTAACCCGTACCCACCTGGATAGTCTATCAGAATCTATATTTGCAAATGGTGAAAGATGATGTTGAAGTGCCCCAATTCAGTAAGTGTACATTTCCAAATGGTGAAACAAGCTCTTGAAGTGCTGCAATTCGTTCACCAACCTTATCTTTCATTCCTATCACCAGAAAAATATATGCATACATATATTAGAATACATTATGACAACCGAATCATAGTAGATAAATAAATCCAAAGCCATCAATCTATTACAAATGTTGTATCACTTTATATCTAAGCATAAAAACTATAGGGCTATTACTGTAACAAGTATATACCCGCCATTTATATAAATACACAAACACAACATATAAATAGATATAAACATAAACATCACCACATCCTTACAACAGTGCTGGAACATAAAGACAATCAAAGATGATATTTTTATCATCAATATAATTTGAGAAAGTTGGATCTTTATCTTATATATTAGTTATCATCTAAAAATGAAAGTTCAAATATGATAAGCAAACAGATATATAAAAATAGGGTTCGATGAGAGAGATATTGAGTTCAAAGGGGAAAAATTACAAAATCTGAAATATTTATGAGTTGCTTTGGAGGTTTATGAGTTGATTTGAATATTTGTTTTGGAGGTTTATGAGTTGATTTGAATATTTGTGGGTGGTGGAAATCACCTAACCAAAACTTATGGCGGGGTGATGGGACACCTATACACACACTTTTCAATAGCCATAAGTGAGATACAACATTTTTCAATAAAGGACAACAAAAAATGTCCATCATGTCTATTCTCAACACTGGACAACGAAATCTCTCTATCGGTAATGACTGAACGCCTCATTAAAATGGCATATAAAATAGAACCATCTATAGTAAAGAGGATAGTAGAGGCATAGACCTAGATGGTGGGACCAAATAAAAGGCTCTCGAGGCCTAACATATCGATCCCCTATTTAGTCTAGGAGGTGATGCGAAATCTCAGGATCCTAATGCCTCTTCGGGTCCACTCGGAGGACGAGTATTCTTCCCCACATTTATCTTGGCTCTTTCAATATCTAGAGATTAGAGAGGATTACAAACACCACTGGGATAGAACCAAACTAACCTAAAAAAAATGATCCTAGGGCTGAAGTACAACTCAAGTACATAGAAGTAACCCAAAATATATCTCGAAGGTATCTAAAAATCAAAACAATCACTCAAATACCCCAAACAACAAAGGAATCATCTAAACAACTCTAAACTAGAATTAAATATATGAAAACCAAAACAAATCAAAGACTTACTAAGAGTTTCAATTATCAAAAAATCAACCTAGTGATCCTAGAGCACAAAAAACTAACCCATTAAATCATACAACTCCCTTCTTCTACTACTAGCAATAAACCCCACATCCATAACACTAAACACCTCTTCAATTACTTTATTCTCACAGCTAATTTACATAATACTAAGAGATGTATAGAGTAATCGGTATACTGATCAGTAAATATTCACAGCAGCTTACCAACATTCACAGCAGCTCTGTTGCATACTGATCACATTCTGTTGTATACCGATTTGTTGCGTCATTCAGTGCTATCAATCTGTTGCATTATTCAGTGTTATCAATTTGTTGCATAATTATACACAATTTGTTGCATGCTTATCACATTCAGTGCTATAAATCTATTGTATACTGATTTTCATACAATTTTATGATGATTTGCTCACACCCTCTATTAATATGTCCTAGTATTTCTTCTGTGAATCCCCAGTCCAATATATGGTACTATCAATCTGTTGCATACTGATTTTAAAACAAAATTTTATCATGATTTGCGCACACCCTCTATTAATTGTGGTCAAAGAAGTTGAAAATCAAGTAGTGGAATTCCTGTGGAACCAAAAAGAAACATAAATTAAATATTGAAAACAAATATTTAACAAAGATTGAAGAGGACATAGACCAAAGATAATTTAAGAGGTGATGCACAGCTACAGTAGAGAGTAGACTCAAGTAGACTAGTATCAAACATACCACTTCACTCAACGATATCACTTTGATAGTAACCATCTCAGAAGTTCTTAAATCTCGAGCTTTGTAAAGAGACACATACGAACCTTCCATGCCATTTCCCAAAAACCAAATATATCCAAAACTTTGTAATTAAGATGTTACAAAACTAAGATGAATAAAAGAATGAAAAAATGCGATTAAAGATCCAACATGGAAACAGAACTACTAAATGGATTGATATAAATCAAAACGTGAAGTGGAATGACTACTTTACAAAATCAAGAACCCCCTCGCATGTGGAACCCAAACATATAGACCCAAAACATAACGTCTGGAACAAGTCCTTTCCAAATGTTGTGACTTAGTCTAGTTCTCATACACAACTAAAAATGCAGAACACAACACCTGTTATTTGACTTAGTCAAGTTCTCATTCATAATTCATGTTATTTATAAACAGAATCCATTAGGCTTATACTAGTCCTTATTGTATTTAAAATTCAAACTCTCCTTGTATTTCTCCCAATTACTTATAATATAAATTATGTATATGATAGAGCAGAACACAACTAAAAATGCTACAACAATGGACACTTTATCAGTTCCTCGAACTTCAATGCACAATGCCACAATAGACATAATGGAATGATTAGAAAAAGAACCTGACATGTCTGCAATGGAAAAGGGGATGCTCAGTATAAACTTGAAAATAAGATAGTAGCTCTCTACCAGAAAATTTAAAATGGAGAGGTGTATAAGAAAGACAAGCTGTTGAACCAAAGCCAAAACAAATATTGGGAGCATACAACCATCCACAAGTAGGGCAGTTGTACCTCAATCTTGGGAGGGACTATAAAATTTCATTCACCAACCTTATCTTTTATTCCTATCACTAAAAAAATTTATGCATACATATATTAGAATACATTAAGACAAAAGTATATATACTAAGCAACAAGTATGTTATGTCCAAATGATTCATAGTAGACAAATAAATCCAAAGCCACCAGTACCAGACATGAGGGTGATTAGGACCTGTGCAAATAAAGTAAAGACCATTATTGGCAGCGAGCTAGTAGAGATAATAGAGTCTATTAGATATCACTCGTAGGAATTCTTGAACAACATCTTCCTTATTCATAATTGATAGTTCTTTCATAAATTCCAGTTCTCTAGATATAATAGAGTCTATTAGAGAAGTGGTCCCATAACCATCGTAGACAACATCATCAATTGGCTCTTCTTCAGTAATATACGCTCGAGATTTCCTTAGAAATCTGGTAGGAGTCGTTGCCAAAACATCCACAATAATGGAGTCTGCAGTGATGTTATTATCCAAAAACACTTGACCATAATTCGACTTTTGATTTTTCATAAGCGGAGTAACCTTTGTAAGGGAATAATCCTCTTCCTCAGCTTGTACTTCCAAGGCCAGATCAATTTTCTTATCTTCTAGTAAGGCAGCTTTTGATTCAGTCTAAAAAATTTACGTGTTGTAATTAAATGTTACTACTGCAACCAAATAAATAGTGTAACAAATCAGTTATTACTTTATGGTTTTCCTTAAGAGGATAAACCCAATCGTCTGCTTCAACCACCAAGGATGGAGGAATATTTTCTACAGTTGATGTTACCACTACTGCTTCAACCATATCACAGACTTGAGTATCAACTACTGATGCCACAACATTATTATTGTAAACACTTTTGAAGAGTATTAGATGATAGAGGCTGATTTATGTTCTCTATGAGAATGTGAAAATTCTATCTCTTGGATGTTTAGATACTGGTATTTCTTTATTACTGCATATAAACATATAATTACACAAAGGATTCTGAATTTATGCCACCCCTCTTTTTGTAAATCCTTCATGAGAAGCATGATCAAACTTTGGTAATTTCTTCATGTGATGGCTTTTGACTAGTGCTATTAACTTAACCTCTTCAGAATTATATCTACGGAGATGGTCACCGCTAGTTATGATATGGTAAGACTCCTTATAATAGCCCTTTTTTCCAGAGAACTTCCCAATATTGTGAAGCAAATAAGCAACTTCAAGATATTCAAGGTCCTTGTCATCCAAGGAAACATGAAATTTAGTTTGATCATCCGCAAACTAAGCCCATTTCCTTATACCTTCAAAAATATCATTTGCAATGCAAACACATCGTGAGGTAGATTTCATCCTCTTCATTTTGTTATCCTGGTCGCAAGCCGCGCAACAGATCGCCACCTAGCGTTTGCATTCAAATCATAGTCAACAAAAACATGGGCTAATTTCTCAGCAATCACAATCTCTTCCAAAGCATACCCAGAAACCTCCATCTCATGAGTCCCAAGGATCCCAAATACACTTACAACAAACCCTAAACAACCACAATAAACTTCGATCTCCGCTTAAAAAACCTATCTCTTCTAACCGTCCTCCTCTTCCCCACATAAGCTATCAACAAGCACCTCCAATTCTCCCTTACTAAATCTCTAGTCCCTCTTATACCTTTCAAACAACAATATGCTACCACCCAAATCCATGGACGACCCTTGAGAGTACTTTGAGAAAATATCCTTCTCAATGGCATGAATGGTACTGGAGGAACCAATGGTGAGGTGAGGAGTAAAGTTGAAGGAATTGGGACATGCCACACCAATGGTGATGTCCTTCTCAATACAAAACATTCACACTTTACCCTCTCTAAAAATAGAATTATCATATTGAGACATGCCACACAAACTAGTTTAATCAACACCATAACTAAACTTTATATTATTATAAAATTACATTTTTTGGAAAAGCTTACTTGAGACACACGAAGAACATCTGTGGCATATTGAAGCCCCAATGATCCCCGCATGACTGAACGCATGCTATTAGAACAAATGCTTGCCCATACACATCAATTCCCTTCTTTGAGCTAGTGAGCTTATCATAGTTACCTGCAATCATAACAAAGGTTACATCATATTCATAATTGTAATACAACAAAATATATCAAGACAGTTTTTAACTCTTCCATCTCTAAGTGACCAAACTGTTGAACCAATCCACCAGATTAGTTTGCATTCCCATGATCACTGAGTTTAACACAAACCAATCAATCTCCACACAATACCATATAACAATAACCCAAAGTAAGGAACTCACACTCCATTATCAACTACTTACAGAACTAATAAAGAAATATACAGAAAATACAAGACACGTTCATGATTTCATTCTACCAGAATTTAAAAACTAACAGTCATTAAAGAAAGTACTAGTTAAATAATGAAAAATAATAAATTTAGTACAAACTTAGCATCTAGTCATTTAATTAAATTAGTACACACCTTCGGCATTAGTGGAGACACGGGACAAATACAAAAACTCAGGGGGACAAAAACAGAGCTCATCATCCAATAAGTCCCACAACTAAAGACCTAGATTTATTATCCACTACTTCATGGCCTACAAAAAATACATGGTGTAAAGGTAAATTGAAACCCTCACTACCAATAAAAATACTTGTCAATCTCAGGGGACAAAAATACAACTCATCAATAAACTGAAGATGATGAAAAAACTCGTCAATTCTAAAAAGTCTCATCAATAAAAAGGACCAAGCTACAAAATCCCATATATGGTCTGGGAATTTACTAAGAAATAAAATAAATTGCATGTACAAAACCCAAATTCAAGCAAAAAAATACATTTAAAGGACATTAGAAATAATATATAATCAAACTTAATTGGTTCCCTAGTATCCTCACTTGGACCATATCCAGCCCAGCATACCTAAAATTGTAGTGGTAGATATAGGACTATTAATTTGTCATCATAATCCACATTTTCTAAACAGAAATGACAATATAGAAAATCTATAAAACTAACTAAAATACTAAATATGAGGGTGAAACTAGAGTGGCATTGTAAACTGATTCCCGATAAAGAATATATATCTCTACTAATATGATGATCTATAATCCTTGCACGTGATCAGAACCTTGTCAATTGGTCAATGTTTAATGTGACTGACATGAAGTGTCGTTTGGGTTTACTATGCCTTGATAACCAAAATCTAATATGCATACATGCAAGAAAACAATTTATTTTGACAAAATACATATTGATTTAAAAATAAAATTCTCACATGTTGTTTCAAAATATGCACTATAAGTGTAACAATGTACAAGGGTTGCAATGGTGTCATGCAACCGCCCCATTTTGCAATTTAAATTTTGTGGGAACAAAAGAAAATGTAAAAAAAATGGTACTAAGCAGTTTGGTCACCAAGATTAAAATAAAATCTCAAGTAAAAAATTGAAATTGGGAAAATTGAATCTCAAAGACAATCTCAATGTACAAGCTCAAAGACAATCTCAAACGACGATGACTGAAGCTTTGGAGACAATGACGATGTCTAAGGATGAGTCGTTCAGTTTGCAGCGACTGGTACAACAGTTATGGTTAAACAAAGAAAAAGGGGGGTAAACTACATTCGAATAATGAGTGAACACAAATTCAATTGATTTAAAAAAAATCTATCCATGTAATCAAGGGTACCAGTAACAAAATAAAACTATAAATTTTATATCATGTAAACAAAATTATAAGTAGTAACTAACAAACTATTCCCTTTGATACAAACTGATAAAATCATCTTTCTTTACCCATATATATACACATGTTTCGATACACTAACAATAACACCTAACTTTGGTAATAAGAATCTTAATAATGATTGGGAGGGAAGGATAGTACTGTAATTCATGTCAAACAACTTATAAAATTTCAGCAAAATGTTATGTAATGACCATCAATAATACGAACACCAACATATCAAAACGTTCTTTTATAAAAATTTAAACTGGAAATAATATTGGTAACAGTGGAGTGTTTGGAGTTGGTTAATTAGTCATAGGACAGAGACAATGTCAAGATAATATCGTAACCATAAAATTTAAATGCCTAGTACATTCAAATACTTGTAGAATTTAACATTTCCTAAATAAGGAGGCCTCTGACTAAAACTCACCACGAGTATCTGAAGGTGTTTAATTTTGGTTACACATGACAATGAGATGACATGTAACTACCATTTTTAATATTTAGACATTAGATTAGATAACTAGCTATGAGTGAAAATGCAACTTGTCACAAATGTGCAACACAAATAAAACGCCATTTAGCCTAAAAACAATTTATAGAAACTATTTATTGACAGAAAAATGGAGAAAAAAATCTAGAAGTGTAGTAATGCCCAAATCTCCCAAGTCCTTATGTAAATTCACCATCAACTTAGGTAGGAAAAAGGTCGTATTACCATTTCTAACTACTTTCGATGTCCATCTATTCTTCAAAACTTTAATAATATTTGTTGGCCAAATAATTTCTGAGCTCTAAGTCACATATAAAACTAATTATGTGTGACTTAGAACACAAAAATTGTTTGGCCAACAAATATTGATAAAGATTCAAAAATACCATTTACAAATCTATGTATTGAATAAGCATTACAATGAAATCACTCTACAACATTGAAAAAATTAAAAGGAAGTAGAGAAAACATAAAATTCTATGGAAACCCATTCTTAAAATAACAAGAACACATATATCAATAGGAAATAAAAATAATAGATGACTACCAACCAAAAATCGAACATAGTTGAGATGACTGAGCTCCTGCAATCAGAGATGAAACATTGTGAGTAAGATTGTAAAAATTTGGGTCTAATTTCTTTAAAAACAACTAGAAATAAAATCTCTTGCGATTTCTTTGCAAACCCTAGAAAATAAAGTAGAAATCGAACCCTAGAAAATAAAGTAGAAAATCAGTCGGCTATGCAGTTCGCAAAATAAAGACAAGATGAGATACAAGGCTTGAATGTGGCAATTTTATCTGGGGGAGCAACAAAGTTATCAATTTTCCCTAAAACGGATACATTTGGAATATTTTTTATTTCAAACATAAAAACATTAGGAATATCGGCATTATAATATCAATAATGCTGAAGGTATCATAGGTCTGAACATTATCTTGAATATTTTCAGGATTAGTTGGGACAGGGACTGTACAGAGATCCAAAATTTCACTTTCCAATTTTATTCTTCAACAAAGACTCATCAAGTGTGTGTCTATTTGCTGAAATTTTAGGCATGTGATTATCTTTCCAATTAAGGGGATGAGATTGACTTTCATTGCTTAGTGGTTTCAAGATTTTCAATCTCTATGAGGGTGTTACGGTATTCCTTTTTTAAGATTTTCAACACATGTATGGTATTACGACCCTCGGACCAGGCGGAGCTACTTCAACATCTTTAATCTTGAAATAGTGCAAAAACTAAACAAGGATAGAGAAAACGTACCAGTCTTAGAGAACGAAGAGGAGGTCGTCAAGATAATGGAGATGAGATCGTGAGGGAGAGGATAGATGAGAGCATGAGGGAGAGGGAGTCTTGATTGGGGAGAATTTTGGAGGAGGCGAGAAGTTGTGAAAGACAAAAAAAATTAGTGAAAAACTCCGCTTCTAAATTTTTGGGGAGAAAAAAAAGGTCATAATATGTAACCTAGGTTAATGATTCTTAAAAAAAAGGTCATAAAATCTATAATCAAATATGACTTTTATATTTAAATTTTCATAACAAATAATACTAATATGTATAAAATGACATTTTATATTAGAAATGTCACATTAATAATAACATTAACCTTTAAATGACATTTTTGTAATAAATGTCTTTAAATTATTTTTTCGACCATCATAAAAAGGTGTTTTTCTTGTACTGCTAGATCTTCTAGGTGGGCATGGAAGGATAAGAGTTTCTCATCCTTGACCAATAATGAGGGTTGAATCCCCATAGACATCTAGGTATCGAATTCCTTTCTTGAGAGAAACTTTTAGGCCTAACATGCACGCCTCGTATTCAGCCATGTTGTTGGTGTGAAGGAAAATCTATCTTGATGGCAATGATAATGTGAGAGTCATCAGGGGAAATTAGGAGTATCCCAATGACATATCTTTTCTTATTATCTGCTCCATCAAAGAACATTTTCCATCAAAGATCTTCTTGGGAGGTATAAAGGATATTTTCATCCAGGAATTCAAAAATACAGACATCGGTTTCTTCTATAGGGAAGTCAGTGGGGCATTCAGACATGGCTCTTACTTTCATGTCCTTATGTTTGACATAGATAATATCATATTTCTCTAGAAGCATCAATGAACGGGCCATTCGACTGGACAGGGCAGGCTTCTCGAATATGTAGTTGATCAGATCCATTCGAGATACAAGTTTGATGGGAAAAGCGAGCATGTAGTGCCATAACTTTTGGGTGACCCAAATAAGAGCGACACATGATTTCTCCAGAACTGTGTAGTTAACATCATAAATGTCCAACTTGTGACTGGCATGGTAAATGGCCCTCTCTTTACGGGATTCTTTAAGGTATTAGTCTAGCAAAGACCTAGTTGCAGTGTTTGTTATGGTTAGGTATAGGAGTAGGGGAAGACCAGGCTACGGCAGCATGGGTACTAAAGGTCAAGTTAGGTATTGATTGATTCGGTCAAGGGAATCTTGACAGGCTTCATTCCAGACCTTAGAAGAATCCTTTCAAAGGAGTTTAAAGATGGATTCATAGATAGAAGTTAATTGGCTGATGAATCGGATGATATAATATAATTTTCCAAGGAATCCTCATATTTCTTTCTCCATTAGGGGTGGTGGCATCTCGAGTATGGCTTTCAGCTTGGCAGGATTAGCTTTTATCCCTTACTAACCATAGATCCCAATAGCTTTCCTTTGGTAACACCGAAGACACATTTATGTTGGTTAAGTCACATCAGGTATTATCGCAGTCGCTAGAAGGACTTTTGGAGAGCGAGAATAAGGACTTTTATAGTCTTGGACATGATAATCATATCATATACATAGACCTCGACTTCTTTGTGTATCAAATCATGTAAGATGGTTATGGCAGCCATTTGGTAGGTAGCCCCTGGATTTGTAAGACTAAATGGCATGACGGTGTAGCAAAAGGTTCCCCAAGTGGTTAGGAATGAGGTTTTCTCTTGATGATCCCGATGAATATTGATTTGATTATATCTGGCAAACCCATTAACAAATGACTTGAGAGCACGACTGGTTGTGTTGTCCACAATCATGTGAATATTGGGTAGCGGATAATCATCCTTCAAAGAGGCTTTGTTCAAGTCTCGTTAGTCAACGTACATGCAAACTTTCCCTCTTGATTTCAGGATGGATACAATGTTATCTATCCATGTGGGTTATTCGATCACAGAAATGAAACCCACATTTAACTACTTGACTACTTCTTCCTTAACTTTGAGCGACCATTCGGTGCGTAGATTTTGTAGTTTCTGTTTGGTCAGTTTGCATTTTGGGAAAGTTGGGATCTCATGCTGAGCTATCTCGGTATCAATGACGAGCATATCTTTGTAGGGTCATGCGAAGACATCCATAGATTCCTTCAGTAATTCCTCGAGTTGTGCGCCCTCATGCTCATCAAGGGTGGTCCATATCCTAATCTCGCGTAGTTGGCTACTAGAACCAAGATTAATGATAATAGTTTCATATTTATTAACTTGAATGAGGTTATGTTGTTTGTTATTAACCTTATTCAGATCAGTTAAGAATTTTTCATTTACAAAATCATCACCGTCATGAGTTTGATTAGAATAAAGAAAATTAATTTGAGGCACAGCAAGATACTCAAACTATTCATTTATTTCATTGATAGGAAAAACAACCATCAAAAGGAGATTTATATTACATTAGAGTAAGGAGGAATAAAAAAACAGGAAATGGGATAAACATCACGGTTTGGTTGAATATCAACAGGTGGAACTGGTGCAGCATGCCAGTTGAGGAGAGGTGCATCAACAACATTCATCAGACAGGATGAATCTGATGATGAGCCCCTGAGTGGATCATGCAGAGTGTCAACTCTAGTGTCTGCAGGTTAAAATAATCCTTAGAGTCACTTCCCTCAAAATCTACGATGTCAATTATGGTCTCTTCAATGAGTGGTTGTACATGATTAGTTGTCTTGGAAAAACATCTACATTCTCGATTTTATCTTCTTGCCCACATGATCATACCATGGTTCAAGAAACTGCAAAAAGGGAAATCTTCACCCTCTCTAATGAATCTCCCATTCAAGGAGTCCTTTGAGAGAATCTTGGTGATTTTTAGCCTTCTCTTCAGTCGAGGCTGACGGATCATTCTGAGTTCCTCTAATGATGGTTTATAACCTAGGCTAGAAGGAGGAAAATCTTTCTTTAACACAATGGGTTCAAGTATCCCCTACTATTGTCGACCCAGCCCCACTCTAGGCATAAAGTGAATCTTCTTGAACATCTGGATGACATTGATGTTTCCATGAGGTTTATACTCCGGGCAACACTTATCTTTCAAATCGTGCCCTACAGGGAGTAGAAGTGGTTCAACTCGAAAGCCTGCAGAAGCATATCATTCGCACTGTGTTATATCTCAAGTACTATATTATTGGTGCTTGCATTCTCGGTCTTATCATCGTCACCTAAGATGGTGATGACTTGCCCATTGGCGAAGAACTTCAGTTTCTAATGAAGAGAGGAAGACACACCCTTGATAATGTGGATCCACGATCGTTAGAGCAACATATTGAAACAAGTCGAGATATCTGTGACTTAGAATTCAACAATCAGATTTTTAGCGCCAGCCCTTATTGTAAGCATTACGGATCCTATTATTTCTCAACGAGTATTATCCTAAGCACGTATAGCAACAGAGGTTTGATAAAGGTCTCTCACTTTTAGTCCCAAATAATTGAGGGTCCTCAATGGGCAGACATTAAGAGTTGATCCATTATCGACAAGAGAAAGCGGGACAGTCGTCCCCATGACTTTAACGGAGATATTGAGAACATACTTGTGGTTTGACCCAAACTTGGGGATTTCTTCTTCGGAGAAGGAGATTAATCTAGTAGAGGTCAACTATCTGACCATATTCATTGCTTCTTTTATCATGGGGGAAGGAGAAGCTATGAGTCTTATGAGTAGATTGATCAAGGCATTTTTATGCAGCTGGGAAGACATAAAGAGTCCTCACTGAGTGATGTTTACTTGGGTCTTCTTCAATAGGTTGAGGATCTTGATTTCCTTGAGGATCATTTCTGACATAGGTAGATTCTCAACACCCTTCCCATTGTTTCTTGTTGAGGGTAGTAGGTTTGGGACTTGGTAATGCCTCCCTGACCTGGTCATGTGGTTCATAGAGAAGAAGAAAACTAGAAACCCCGTTTGCTCAATGATCTCGAGTTGTTTAGGCACCTTATTAATTTCTCCTAGTAGTTCATCAAATAATATCAACCCGTATATGTTGACTATCATACTAGTCTTTTTTAGACCTTGTTCTTCATATAAATCATCGAATTCGTCCCTTCATCCAGTGGCAACGACATCATCTTTCCATAAAAAGTCAATACATTCCACAACTTCCACCGCCTATTCGTATAAATCCTCCCATTCAGCGGGGAGATGTAGAAGTTAAGGGACCAAGCGCCCTTGTAGTTTTAAAGTATCAAGTAGCTCGGATGTACTATAAATTTCATCGATATGTTGAAATAAGTCTGTCATGATTTGGACCACATCATCTAGACTGACTTCATCAGTAGGTACCACCCAATTCTCTGACTCTTGAGCCCATTTCTGAGCCTCTAAGAACAGCACGCTAAATCTCTAGCAATCAAAGGTCATTTGGGAGGGAAATTTCATCCCAAACTCTAGGAGTTGGTTCAACACTTATGTTAATTCCATATCTTTACCTCCAGAAGTACGAAAAGCGATGCATGCTCTAGTAAGGAGTGACAAGGCCTGATCAACGAAGCTGGTAGGGTGTAGGTAAAACTATGGGCAAGTTTGAAGGGGTTGAGGAGAGTATATGGTATGATTGGTGATTTTCTTGGTATAACCTGGGCAAATGGGTCAAACTCTAGGTCTTCTTCTAGGAAAATGGCACTTATATGATTCCAGAGTGGATTATGAGTAGTGTTTGCTTTAGGATTGGCTGGTGGGGAGATGACACCGCGGTCATTCTGACCTTACATCATATTTTAGAGGTAGAAGCATTAATTAGTGGTATGGTCGGCAGTTTGGTGAAAATACAATGGGCATCTCATTTGAAATTTTTAGGAAGTGGGTTGGGTAATGGACGAGGGTCTAATGGTTTAATAAGGCTTCGACTTAATAGGTTCTAGTAAACTTTAGAGAGGGGAGCGTTAATCTCGGTGTATTCTTTTTGGACTAGGTTAGGTCAACTTTCTGGTGCCCAAGAAGCGGCAGTCTAAGAGATGTTAATAGTTGAAACTACAGTGCTAGCAGGCATTTCAATCTTTATGGGGGAGAACTGTCCAGATGCTTTCTTCAGTTCAACTTCTATTTTGTCAAGATCTTCTTAGATATCCACTCCCACTTCTGGAAGGGATCGAAAATAAGGGTAGTACTATCCTCCCATCGTCACTCGGACATGGGGTAAAAAATTATTTTCATAATACTGACTTGCTCCTCGTCAGAAGGGCGGTTGGTCATGGTGGTTGCTTTCTCTCTCCATCTTTGTTTGAAGTTACTGACTGAGTCCTCAGGATTCTATTTGAGAATCTATAGATAATAATGGGTAACCTCTAACTCTTCATTGTACTTGTACTGTGATATGAATTCTCGAGAAATATCCTCCCAACTACGGATCCTGAACTCTTCAAAGGATAAGAACTAGCGAAAGCTCTATCCTTCAAGGTCTATTGGAACATTTGGGCTATTATTTCCTCGTAGGCACATAGGAGAGTCATGGATCGGTGGTAACTACGGAGATGACCAATTGGTGATCCACTACCCCCTAAACTCCTCAATGTTGGGAATCTTAAACTTTTTCAGTAACTTGGCTTCGGGATATGGAGACATGTGGGTGAAGTCCATATAATTTCCAGATATTCTAACTTGGTCGAACTTATTGGTCAAAATTTTGATGTCTTCCTTGACCTTGTTCAATTCTTCCTCTTTTGGATCAACGGTCACGGGTAAGTTAGCCCCTAGCTGGGCAAGATTCAGCACAGGGAGATGGGTTGGTGGCGTCCCATTAACAGGAGGGTCACATGAAGTGTGTTGATATTCATCGGGAACTTAAATAGGCTCGGGTGCGGGAAAACCCATAGCGTGAGGGAAGAGGACCCTCGAGCTCTTCGGGAACATGAAACCAATTTTGCTACATCTCATGAACCTCGATTTGAAGGTTATCAATCTTGGCAATGAGTGTAACTAGAACCATCATCAAATCCGATTGCACATTCGATGTTTGATCAGTGTTCTCCATGGAAGATAGATGAATTCTAGCCTCGAAGAAAGTAGCGAGGGAACTAACAAATCTTTGGGGCGGTTCGACTAAAGACCGGAGCCAATAGGGATCCATGCTAAAGATATGCAATCGACCTGAGGAGGAGAAAAAATATGAAATTATTTTTTTTGAAAAAGAGGATGGAAAACTGTTATTTATGAGAAGGAAAGAAAATGTTTTTGACCTTTTTTTTTAAAAGAGGGGAACAAAATATTTTTGGGTAAAAGGGAGGAAAAATATTTTTGGTATAGGGAAGGGAAAATGCTTTTGTTATTTTTAAAAGAAGGAAAAATGTTTTTAACACTTTTTGGAAAAGAAAGAAGTAAAATACGAGAGACGGGTCTCAGCATGATTATTATTATGATTATTATGTTCTCACTTGTATTAGGTTTACCAAAATGCAAAAAGAAATTTCGTACGGGACCCAAGCCTGGAGAAATTAGGTTATGAAAAATATATAAAAACTATGGTTGGACTTGTTACCAGGCTCATGGGAACGATCCCGTTTTGAAAATTGCGACAAATCTTGGGAGGCATACCGACCCGTCTTTTCGGTAGAGTTTCGAGTAGAAACAGGCAAACTAAATATGAGTGCCTTAGGTTTGACACCTATATGAGAGTATGCATTTTGTTGGGTTAATTAGAAGGTGTTCCCACCATTGGCGTGACTTCCATGATATACGTATTGCTATTGAGGGCAATCGGTATGAGTGGACAAGCCATTTGATATACCTGAGTGTACGTGAATTGCCTCACTATATACCTCGTGGGGATAGTGCGTATGAGAGAAAATTTGATATACTCGATGTATGTGAACAAGTTTCCTGTGATATACCTCCCGTTATGACTTCGGTCAAGCGGTACAATACGGGGGGAACCGTTAGATATCTTTCGAAGGTACTTGTCCAATGGAAGGTGACACTCATATAACTTAGGCTAACTGTGACCTGTCGGACCAGCGCCCATCACTAAGTTACCCCCAGTTATGGGACAAATTTTGGTCAATAGCAATGCTCTTTGGTGATGTAGTGTGCAAGATGCATGATCCTTTATTAGTAAATTATGGAGAGAGTATCTTTATTTGGCATGATGAGCATTATACTAAGCAGGGAAAATGTACAAGTATAAAAACTAAACCTATACTAAGCATGGATATGTGAGAGTGGGTGATGTGTATCTATCTACATGTGAGTGTGTGGTAGTGAACCTAAGCATGGATCAACTAAAAGTGGTGTGTGATAAATGTGAGTAATCATGGATATATACAAGTGTGATAACTGGAGGTGTGTGTTAGTGACACATAAGCATGGATTTCTTAGTGGTGGGTGCAACATGTGGATATAAGTGATCCTAGGTGTACGTGGTGTGAAGTGTACATGGAGAGTATCTACAAGTGAGTAGTGACATAAGCATGAGGTATATATGTACAAGAAATAATAAAGGAGAAAATAAGGTACATACAGATAGGTGCATATGCACATAAGAGAAACAAAGTACCCATGTAAACAGAGTCTAGCCGTGTTTTGAAAAGTTTTCCCTAGTGGATTCGCCACTTTGGCCATCTCGATCAAAGAATGTGACCCGCTTCCTCTTCTCCCTCTTAAACCTACCGAAGGGGGGATGGGAAAGGAAAGGAGATCTAAAGGTCTCACGTAAAGAGATGGAGTCGCCAGCCTAATTTTCACAAAATAGGCAAAAGAACATGTCTCCTCCTCGAGAGAACGGCGTCAAAGAAAAACTAATGCATATTAAACCAATAGTTCGAGGGGTTTGGTGGCTAAGTTAAGAAACGGGAAGGTGTTAGGCACCCATCTCGCCCTTACGATCTCTCTTGGGCTAGTGTTATTGTTTTCCTTTATTTCTCCATGAAGTGTGTGTGCGTGTATATATATATATAATGGAGATTGGAATCACCCAACTCATACCATGGAAGAGATATAGTGAGGTCATCCGTAGGAATGTTCCCTAAATAATATATAGAAAATATGTTTTATGCATTTATCGATATATTGATCGTTATGATGGAACAATAATCTGTGTTGGATGAAACGCTAACCATAGTCACTAACATAATATATATAATAATGCAATAATATGAAAATGGGGAATTTTGGGTAAATTGGAAATTTGGAGAAATTGAAAAATTGGAAGATTATGAACTTAGAAAATTGGACTCGAGTCTCGGATTTTAATATGAAATGCCTATGTAGCCTAAAAAGGCATCAAAGTCCACGTAGTTCAAATGCGGCATGAGGGTGGGGTTTATATAATAGATTCGAATGGGATTTTATTATATGTATGTGTAGAAAAATATTTTTAGTTTTAAAAAGGTGTGATGGATAATCCCGTTCGGAATTTATGGGTGTAACCCTCTTTTTGTTGGTTTTGGTTTTTTTATAGAAAATAAAGTATGTGAAATATACTAATAAAAATGAAAGAAGTTAATGTGTATGAACTAAAGCAAGAACTAGCTTATGAATCTAATGTAATTTATGCAAAATAAGAAATTTAAAGAGTGGGGGAAGGATTTGGACCTTCTTTAAAGGTTGATCTTTGATCTTGGATGAACTCCCTTGAATGTGAGATGAATATTGGATGAGGGAGAATGTGATTTTTCCAAATTGGGTGTGAAAATGAGGAAAATCTAAGCTTGAATGGACCTTCACATGGAGGAACTTCATTGATTTCGAGTGAATGTTTTTTAGATCACTGTTGTTGATGGATTGAGGTGTGCTTTTGGAGTGAGGTCATGACTTCAATTTATAGGGCAGAGGGATGCCGGTCGACATGGACCTATCCCTGCCCATTGGTAGGTGACCCTACACACACTACCGATTGGTAGGTAATTAGACCTGCCAACTGATAATTTCGTACAGATTTTTCTCAGAAAAATGGCCATAGAATAAAATTCATTTATCCAAATCACACATGGGGAAAACAATTATAAAGGTAATTAACATACCTTAAAGAGTTCTTTGGACCGCTCTCGAGTCTGGGAGTTGACTTTAGTTCAAATATGGCTCGTAAGCGCACGTCGGTCCTTTGGACGGGAGATCGTCCAACGGAAACGAATCGTTCGTCCGCGTGGTAAGTCAGAATCGTGCATGAGGTGGACCGTTGGAAAATTTAGGAGATGTACTTCAATATTCCAAAGATTTTTGCTCAGTTTGGAAAGTCAACTGTGACACCCCGCCTAATTAAATACTAGGCGATCACTCCTTTATTAAATTAAAATCAAGGTGAACAGTTGGTTCATTCTTTGCATCACTGTCGTAAAAATACTTTTCCAATTTAAACACCGTAAATAATTAAGCTAAGTGTCAAAACCATTTAAAACCTTATTCTCATTTTATTAAATCCGGTTATAAAACCTTAAACCATTAACATCTAAAGGTTCACACATTAAGAATAAAAATAGAATTGAACATAAACGAATTTAATTATCAATAATAAATACCAACATTTACAACACTAAAGGAAAACATCTTGACAGTAATAAATCCCGAAATAAAGGTACTGAAAGAAAAAATTTCAATCTCTGACTATACCAGCTAATTAATAGAAAGAGGGCGACACATGCCCCTGCTGGATAAAACTGAACTAGGAGTAGAATCAAATGGATGAAGTCGTCTAAACAACAAGCCTGCACTCCCACCTAAGCTGCAGTATGTTCCTTCCAAATGACCCTAAGTAAGACGCCCCTGTGGCTGGGCACGTGTAATACATACATATATATACAAGAGAGAAAAGGAAATAGAAACGGGTCAGAGCCCGATAGTGTATATGATTTAAAAATTCGTTTAGCAAGTATTTAAATTGATACAGGCCAATGCAACAACATATTAGTGCGACACTATCTTGAGAAATTCTCACCTCTTCTAATGTGCACTCCTATCGCACTAACCTTCCCAATGGTTTATCTCATCATATATCACACTATTTTTCCCAAGGATTTAACTTATCTTAGGTGACTCTCAAGATTTATAATTTAACAACATCATGGTTTAAAAGGATAATTTCATTTAATACAAAACGCTCATTTTAACTTTATTGATTCATAATTTTTTTTCAATATCATATTATACTCTTCAAAACAAGTATTTTCAATTTGTGTCATTTCACATGTCTTACTTACCATAACACAGTAGGTAGTTTCCCAAATTTCAGAAGTTCATATATATATATATTAAATACTCGTATAATATATATATTCTAACAGCACCCCGCATAAAAACTATGGTGCGGGCATACTCTGCTATCCAATCCCCGTATCAATCGTACTAAAGGGAATACAAGTTCGAAATCACTCTCGAACTGTATAAATACATACACAAACAATATTGAGGCGAAGCATAGTTTCCAAGTCCAAGAGGTCAGTACATACCCTCACGTCTCTTAGGACCGTGACTACCGATTCGATAGACTATACCTAGGATTCCTATCTTCTAGGGTACGAGTCAATATCCCCCATAAGGCACACGAGATAAGATCGTCCCAGCGCGGAAACCTCAGGGATAGCAAGTAGCGCGGGCATGATTTTCACAAGTATATAATATATGCATACACAATCATATAAATATACCACTTTTATTATATCAATTTAGGTTTATCCAATAACCCACATTCACAACATTTATCCTTATTTTCCCATTATTATTTATCAAGTATAATGGTTCGTTTCTAACTTTAATTCGAAGGGTTTTTCCAACTTACTATGTAACCCTCATGGACTCTATTCTTCCAAATGTACAATTCAGTAGATATCCATTTATGTTCCAACGTAACTCTCTCTTACGTGTCTCTCCCCTTTAATATATACTTACATTATCCGTTATGCAAAATATCCCAAAAATATAGATTTCGCCTTACATTAAAGGATTTTGAATTTTATTTTCAAAGATGAGAATTTCAAACGGTTTCGAAATCGAAATTAAAATGGAGTTTTAATTGAATTTTTTTATTACTTAGAAGAGTCCTCAAAATATAAAACTCTCTAGGAGTCCTCAAAACATAAAACTTTCTAGTAAAAATAATAGTTTTAGAAATCCGACCGTCTGATCAAGCTGAATTTTTGTCAGCAGTCCTGTCTCGCCGTTCGCTACAACATACTAAAATTTCAAGCGATTCCAATGGTCCAATCATCCGAAATAATTTTTTTAGTGTTTGTATCTGATTAGAACTCTTTTCTTAATCAAACTCTTAATCCTTTACATGACAAAGGGTTTCCAGAATATCATATAAATCATCACTACATGAAAATTTCCTATCTCAAATTGGGTTTTTCTTCCATAAATTCATCCTAATCTTTCCTAAACTAATATGAAAGATGCATCAACGAAATAAGAAAGATAAACACTTGCCTGGGATTTTCAGAAATCTGTTTTGGTGTTGAATTTGGTGTGGTTGCGTTCCCCGTCTCGCGATCTACGCGTTGGTGGTGGCGGCGGTGCAAACGGTTGAGTTTTGAGCCTTGGAATGCCTTGAGAGATCTCTCCTCTCCTCTCCAATGGCCGTTTTAGTGTTTTGAGTTATCTAACCCTAGGAGATAACCTAAACATATTGTATAACCCCTTTAATTTTCGTGGGTTTAATTACCCAAAAATACAGAATGACTAAAATGCCCTCCTGGGGTACTAATTAGGCCTAAAAATGCCCCGAGACCCAAATCAAACCCCCGGGTATACTTTTCTGACTATCTCGACCCTTACGAACGCATTAGCGTGCTCAAAACGACCATACGAACAACCTATACAATATTCACTTTTATTAATCCACATTTAGTCCCGACACGACACAGGCGCGTCCCGACTTAAATTTCCACAATTGTCATTTTATTCACACGTGACAATATTATAAAAATATTTATCATATATTACTATACTCATCCAGTAATATGGAACAAATAATATATTCCCAATAATTACTAACTCTTGTCACGCTAGTAAATATTTAAAACAACATTTCGGATTAAAATTAAATTAATTTATCTCAATTAAATTTAATAAATCCCATAATTTAAAAGCTATAAAAATACGGGGTATTACATTAACCTTGGTTAACCGGGGCCCGAAAGCACCCGATGACCTCTCAGAGTAAACTTATCGTTTGTCCGTACCGTAAGTCAAAATCGCACATGAGGTAAACCATTGGAAAGGAGTTTCAGTGCCCTTCGAATATTTAAAGAGATTTTACTCTGACGATGAAGTTTATTGGAGTCATATCGGGGCCCGGGAGAATCCGGTGGCCTCCAGATTGACTTTCGATAGTAAAATGGTCTACTCATTCGAACCATTATGTCGATTCGGGCACGAAGAAGACCGTTGGAAAGGGGATTCAGATTCCTTCAAAGACTCAAAGAGATTTCCCTTTCATGATAGAGTTGACCAGAGTCAAACGGGGCATGGGAGCTCCTGATGGCCTCTAGATTGGTACTCAGAGTATGACCTAGGGTTTATTATGAAATGGGGAGGTGCAAGAGACCTAAGGAGAGACTTAGGTGGTCCTAGAATGTGGTGTCTACTGATATTGTACTATTGATTATAGTTTAACTTTGTTGCATCTTCTCCGTCGGTAGTGCCTCGATTTTGGGTAGTCCAGGCATTTAAAGACTTAGGGCTATTACGTGGATACCTCTTGGGCAAGAATGAGTTTAGCGACTTGCTAGTTACAATTTTCCATTATGGAGTTTCTTATGAGGTTTTGTTTCCATCATAAATGATGTAATAACCCGCATTTTTTATTGAATTGAAATTGAAAGAAAAAACTATGCCAATATATATATATATATATATATATATTCAAAATGTTTGGAAATGAAAAGTTAAAATTAATTCATTGAGATACGATTGTGCGACTTAAATATTATAAGCGGATTAACGCGTAAAAGGATCGAGAGGGTTAAATTTGGGGTAATGGTATTTTCGTAAATAAACTAACCCTGGGTATAAATAGAAAGGAAGAGAAGAAGTCTTCATTTTATCATTTCACAAAAGGGGGATAGAGTTTGGTATAGAGAGAGAGAGTAAGAAGAAAAGAAAGCTAAGAGTATTTCAAGAAGATTCAACTTCTCCATAAAATCCAAGGCAAGTTAATAACCTATATGTGTATAATATGTATCTATAATGAAATTTCACATGAACATGTATTTGGATCCCTAAATTAATATGAAATTGATGTTAAAAATTATATGCAATGTATTAGGATCATCCTCCATGAAGATTCAAATGCAATAACATCATTATAGGGATTGAGTTGTAGAACAACCTCTTGAATTTAAGAAATCTATGAAATTGAGTAAATCGTCATATTAAAAACTGTTTTGAGTTATTTTGGTTCCGAAAATGGATATTTTGTCCGATAGAAAATCATATTCTGGATAACTTTGTAGTTGCATGTTTTTTCAAAAACGGATCGAAAAATCCTCGAATATGCATTTTACAGTTCTGCGCAGAAAGTTATCGTGAACAGGTCCGAACTGTATATGTTAGTTTCGGGTCTATTTTAAGTAGGCAATGGTAGCGTGCCCATGGGTTCTAGTAGAAAATCACGTTCCGAACAAATTTGTAGTTTTAAGTGTTTTTAAAAACGGATCGGAAAAGCCTCAAATCGGTGTTTTACAATTCTGGGCAGAAAGTTGTCGAAAACAGGTGTGAATATTATATGTTAGTTTTGGGTGTGTTTTATTCTGGCTATGGTAGCGTGCTCTCGATTCCTTATAGAAAATCGTGTTCCGAACAACTTTGAAGTTTTAAGTTTTTCCAAAAATGGATCGAAAGAGCCTCGAATCTGCATTTTTAATTCTGGGCAGCATGTTGTTGAAATAAGAGCGCTAAGGGTGTTCATGTTTTTAGAAAGATAATTGTGGTGTTGTGCCTAATATCCTAACTTGATCACATACTTATGGTTATTAGGGATATATAAACTTGAAATGATTTGATGTTGAATTAGTAAATTAATGTTGAATATTATGTTATATTGTAAATAATGACTATTGTATAACTCGAGTAAGAGACTTGACACGAATGTATATATACATAAGTGTGAAATTGTTTTACATCTATATTGTTGAGTATACACTAGACTAGTCCTCCGGTCGACGTAGAAAAATTTTGAATGCGATTTTTTTGTGATTGATCCGGTTAGGTTCCGCTCGAGTGCCGTGCAGGAGATAAACCACCGGAATCGGACACATGGTTGTAATGCGGGTCGGATAGAAATACCTTGGAATGCCATGTGATTTAGGACTTAGTATGATTGCCCTTGCCACGAAATATTGGGGAATATTCGTGTGTAGGCCTAGTGTTACGACTTGTTCCCCCGAGTAACGATAGTGACCCGATATGACTTGTTGTGTGAGATATTATGCTTATGACTTAAAGTAATATCCCGAATCGATGCATTTGATATTATACTTGAAGGAAATATTTTGATATGTTAAACACTGAAATGAGATTAATAATGATTGATCATGATAGGATATGAGACTACATGTTACTCGAGTTTGGTTTGGGTAGTCACGACATAGGAGCATTGGTTGGGTAATTGAACAACTTAATTACTGGAGACGAGTAATGACTAGTGTGCTTTCATTATAAGTACATCTTATAATCTTATAGCTTGTTTTCTTGTTTTGACGTTCATCTATATTTCTTCTTGCTCCTCTCTTATATATATATAATAGACATATATGACAGGTCCTCGTCCCGCTGGACAATAGACTATGGAGCTTGATGAGATCATATCAATCTTAGGATTCCTGTAGTCGGGGAGTTATTCCATTTTAATTTATGTCGTTTGTTTCCCTTTTCTTAAGGGTGGTATCAGAGATTAATATCACTTTGTTAATACTTGGGATTTGAGAGAATTATTGTATTGTTATTTCCCGTTTTGTGTTGGGCCGCATGTATTCGCATTTTATATTTTCAGTTTGAGATTTCTGATGGATTATTATAGTTAATAGTTATGAGTTGGTTTCACTTGTTATAGTTGTTATGATGTGATGTGGTTACACGTATGAAAGTGTACATGTTTACTTTACTACGTTTATTTAAATTATGTTTCTAACGCCAACATATTGGCGCTTCGCTTTAATTTAATTGGGTGTAGCTAACCAAATTAGATATAAAAAGCAGGGTTGTCACAGTTGGTATCAGAGCATGATTTTAGAGCCTTTCGGGATATGAGAGCGTCCGTTAAGCTTTCTGCGCATTATTTCCTTGATACGTAGAGCCTTAGAATTAGGTATTGTATTCGATGACTTGGAAGATCTTCACGCTACGATGTCGACAGGCGATTCAGATTTATCCTTGTGTATACGGAGGGTTCCTTATTTGGATTTAATTCATGAGACATCCCACACATGAGGTGAATCTCCGATCGACCACATGATAGAACGCGTGAGGTCCATGCTTGAGTACTTATTGTAATTATGACTAGTGCTCCACTTGAATAATTTTTTAGGATACGTGTTAACTTACTATCTTTTAAGATGGTGATTTGATGAGACGTGGACACTGGGAGGGCATAGGGTCCAAACATTTTAGGAGACCGCGATTCATGTGAAACTATCGTAGTTTAATCGCCCACCAGTAGGTTAAGAGCACTAATGTTGAACTCAATGATTGAGTTGACTTTTGGTGCTTTTGGGGGAGGAAACACCCGTATATTTGGTGTGTATTATCAACTTTGAATATCATCGCTCTTATGGTCGTAAAGAAGCTGGTATAAATTATATCCCACCGTGTAGTACCATTGAGTTATTGGTACCACTTGCATGTGTAGTTGTCTGGAGTTGTTTCCAATGTGAAATGGTAGAGCTTTATATATGGCATACCTCAAAATTATGTGATCCAGTTGTTGTAGTGACATTTTCCTAAGAATAAATTATCGCGTTCCTCCGTGATGGACATATTATTTATGCATTCGATGACGTATTAACCAATGAATGGTTAACGAAGTAAGTCTTGTGGTAATAAGAGTATATTATTACTCATGAAAATGTAAAGGAAGGGTTGTGATTTGAGATAGGACTACTCCAAATCGGTGTATGTCCCACCCCGTCAAAGGATGACCTGAGGGGTACAATTTTGGTGTACGCAAGAGTGTTATCGTACTTGTGAAAATCACGAACTAGATTCATCCATTTGAGGATGTATAATGGGAGCTTCCTGAGTATGAATATGGAATGGACAAGTGATTATCCTTGAAATATTGTGTTGGTATCAGGGAAGTATAGTAGGCATGTAAACCTACACATTGTCCCCACAAGCAATAGATGTCGTATTAGGGTGACACAGTGGTTCCATAGTGTTCTGATCTAATAAAATCCGTAATGGAATCAGATTAAGGCTGATTAGGTGTGTGCTCGGTCATGCACAAGATATGTTAGTGGGTTAGGTACTCACATGTTCAGAGTGGAATATTTCGGCGAGTTATCTCGAACAAGCTCGTGAGAATGTATCAGTAATGTTGCGATGTCTTGTCCATGGACACTAGGGATGAGGAAGTCCGTATCGCAAGGTCATATGAGGATTGACATTAGAGAAGTCCAGAATTGTCGAGGGAGTCTTCTTTACTTATTTGGTAATGATTGGAGTTCAGTGATCTTCCTAATGCCCTAGATTAGAATGGGTGTTCGATAAAATGTGGTTATCTTGTTTTGTAACATCGGTATATTTGTTAAAATTTATCGAGATCGGGACGTGAATATGGGTGTGCTAAGGAATGGTCTTAAGTTGGAGTTACCAGTTGTGAACCCTACGGTGAGTAGAGAAAATCGAGGGATGATTTGTCAAGTGATAACATCACGAGGGAGTGTTCAATAGGCGTTTCATTTGATCCGAGTGTGATCGCTTGATTTAGTGATATATCCACGAGTTCGATTTTTTGTTATCACCCGGTGATTGGGGGTACTAATTTGTTGCACCGTGATAATGGTGGTGCTTGATTTTGAATCCATCAGATTTGGTAATGTGTCTATGTTGTGGCCCTCATTATGTATTAATGTGAAATAGAGCACGAGTGAGTAGTTGGTGGCACATTGTTTAGTTAGATCGTGTGTGATTAAAGACGCATTTCGAAACAAAGTGTAAGATGTTCGATTATGGTGACGTCTATACTAGTGAATATTCACACCATGATGGTCTTTTGATAATAGTATAGTCGCATGTAGCTCAGTCAATTTTTGCGTGATTGATGATAGTGTTGCCAAGTTAGTGTCATCATTAATGGCAAGGATTGATACATTTTGGGTTTTCAAATGTTGGACACATTCATTGAAATGGTTGTCATAACCTCCACTATATGGGGACAACAAGAGAGTGTTTCGACCATTGTTGAGAAGTTTTGTAAGGAGGGTGTGTACTCTTGGGTAAACACCCGCGAATGGGTTCGTAAGATATTTAATTTTTACTTCAGTTATGTGTGGAGTATCTGAGTGTTAATTGGGGTCACGGTAAGTGAAGGTACCCGCTACCTTGCATTTACGACCTTTTACCTGTTGGATAGAACATCGTTCTTCATAAAGATCATGTAGCATTGGGGTGCTGGAAGATGAGTATCCGGATGGTGAGTGTGCCAAATCCGGTATTCTGATTTGGTATGATGAGTGGAAATTTTAGGTCTTACCTCGTTTCTTGGCAAATGTACAAGCCTTATTCGTTCTTTGAAGAACCAAGTTCATTTCATGTTCAGTGAGAAAATTCTAATATACTTACAGTTCAAGGAAAATCCTGTCGAAGAGGTTCAATTCCTATACGTGTTTTTAACAAAAGAGAGGTAAGTCGAATCAAGCAAGGGTCTGTCGCCTTGGGTTAGAGTGACCAAACCGTGAGAAGTGGGGTTGTGCAAGGGGGCATATTGTGACAACCCTTACAATATTTAAATTAATTCCCTTACTATATTTAAATTAATTCTTTACTTTTTTATGTTTATACAATTATATTTCTTGAATGTGAATATGAATGTATATAGATGCAAGATAGCAAGATAATTTTCGAGCCTACAACCTTATATGTTTTGTTTCCATCAGTAAATCCCAGCCGGTGAATTATTTCATAATCTGGTGGAGTATTAAATAAGTTAAGTCTCAGAATCAAGGAATTGATCAAATGTTGGTTAAAATTGATTATTTATTTAATCAAGAAGTATACAAAGATTAATGTGGTTAATCTTAATATGTATCATAAACAACTTTACAAATAACAACTCTTTATGTCTAAGTTAATTTAGAATAAATTAAATTGTAGTGCAGTCGTGATTATTCGTGGAGTTAATCGCGATTAAATAAATAAAGAAAATAATTCTAATAATTCTAATTGGGATTTTCGAGTAGTAATTTGGAAAACAATTTAATTATTTATCTTATCTCGCTAGCATAGTTCAATACCTATGTAGTAGGCTCGAAACTCTCTAGAAGCCTAGTTTATATAGGGCCCATGACTTATGCCTATTTATATTACTTAGGGTTTTAGGTTAATGATCCATTATTAAGTGTTAGAGAGGGAAAGGAAAACACTATTCATGTTTTTGTAAAGGCGTGAGGTTAGAGAAGGTAATTTCTCTCATATTTCACCATGATGTCATCTCCAAGAGTGCCCAGACACAAGGCTTACTTTGAGTGGATCATATATACAAGGAAAATATTATTCACATTTTTTTAGACCTTGGACGGAATCAAGCTACATCATATTTAACCTTTTTATCCTCATATGGATCACAAAAAGATCCTCTGTGGTATTATATTCTAAACCATAGGTTTAATCTATTATCCTAGCTCTTGTTGATTTATTTCCAATGCATGATTAATCAAAGATCTTAGGGATGAAATTTTTTTGCATTTTAAGTGTCGATTCCGATTTCCCAACACACACACACACAGATACACACACACACACACATATATATATATATATATATATATATATATATATATATATATATACGAGAGAGAGAGAGAGAGAGAGAGAGAGAGAATATCTTGTATTACGTTCATTAGACTTGATTTCTTTTCATTTCATCCATTGTATTATTTAGAGTTTTTTGGCATTTTTATTTTGTATGATTAATGTTTAGTTCTAGATGAATAAGAATATTTTACATTTAATCAGCTTTATTTTTATACGTTCAAAACATTCATTATTGTATCGTTTGATAATATTTTTTTTTCTTTTGTGAAAAATTACAGAGTTGTAACATTACTCAACAACTCGTTGCGGCCAAAAACTGCAGTTTCTGAAGTGTGGTCGAAATATATTGAATGTTTTTTTATATATTCATGCAAGTCTCATAAAAAATATCTAAGCCTATGGAAATCATTGGAAGCATGAGAGAGGCTACAAGACCATAAAGAGAAAAAATGACTTTGACAAGGGAGGTGCCTTTAATAATGGAGAAAATGAAAAAACTATCATTAATAATGGGAAGAAATTATTTTACATAGTGAAAAATATTTAAAACCCTAAATCTTCCTAATTAAAACATATAAACCCACTATAAAAGACAAACACATGAAAAACAAAATTATTATTTATCAGTAAAAATTTATATAGTTATCTTAATATTTCACAAGTAAAGGAAAATGATAATGTTGTGTGTATATATATTTCATAAGAAAAAGAATATGATAATGTTGTCATTGGAGAAGGACGTAGAAAAAGCTAGAGAGAGAGGGAGAGAGAGAGAGAGAGGATGGATATAGAATTTTATATGGTGAGAGAATTTTCATAATAAAAAAGCCTAAATTTTAACTTTAACTCGAAAATAATTCAAGGAGTAAAATTCACCTTTATTACAAACTTATTATTGATAACACACATTTTAAACTAATGGATAATTAACTAAAAAAGATAAGAGTAACTTACAAAAATAGAACAATGTGTATTGTCACTGGACTTCTAATCATGGTTATCAATGGAGGACTTATAAATCTAAATACAAAGAAATGTGGAAAAACTTTAAAAAAATATATAAATTTTAAAAGAAACCGACTCTCTAGACTGTTTGTTACCCTTTCCCTCTGATTCTTAAAATCTCTTCTACACACACTTCCTAAAATAGCTCCCCAATATGATATTCATTATGTCTCTCTTTTTCATACCTCATATACATCCTCTCAGTCTTCAAGAATGACTCTGAAAGAATAACAATAATAATAATAATAATAATAATAATAATAATAATAATAATAATAATAATAATAATAATAATAATAATAATAATAATAATAATCTGTAGCTCAAAATTTCAATGTATTATTTTCTTTTCGTTTTAGATAAACATGTAATTAAATTAAAAATAAATTATAATGCTTCTAGAAAATGATTATGCTTCAATTTTATTTTTAACTTTGACTAACATGTAAATATAATTCTCTCTATGCATATGCAATAAGGATCAGAGGAAGGAAATCAATCATTCTTAAAGCCAACGTTCTTAAGACCGAAATGTTAGCAAGAAATGGGGAAACTCTTTGCGTTTCGAGTTCAAGTAGTCATTTATTTAGTACATCCCAAGGAGCTTCCATTCTAACCCTTCTCAGAGGATTCTGTCCTTAAAATAAAACGTAATGGTCATGTATAAATCACAGGCGAGAAAAATGTTAGTAACATATATAAATTTGTTTGGCATGGGTTTAAATAATGACATAAATTAACATGACAATTATATATTGTGACATAGGTATGAGTTCTTGTACTGTTGTAGAATAGTACGTAGACATACAAGTAATGTCATTATTACAAATATTGATAATGTCATTGGCATGATTAATGTTCAAGTAATGTCAAAGATGAAGTTACATATCTATAAACCTAATATAAACCAAAGTAGTTTATTCTTATCCCGTCTTCAATTAGCTTATGCAAGTGGAACCCCTCCTTTATCCTTTTTCATTCAGTACATAGCCCCGTATCTCACTTTCAACCCTCACTTCCTTGACACCATATCATATACTACATTTAATTAGGTAAATCAATGGACCAAAGTAAAAATTTATCCCCACATCTCTTTTTTTCCCCCAATTACTCTTCTCTTTAACACACATAAAAATATTCCCCTACCATCGCTTGACGCTCTGCCTCACGACACTGATCTCTTTTTGTTCAAATAATTTGGTTTTTCTTTCTCCTTTTGTAAGAATAAGATTTTATAATTTCTCATAGCTTAGGCATTTTACAAGTTTTATAGTATCCCATTACAAATCAAAAATTCAAACCGAACACTACATTCGCATTGCCTCCACGGTCATTTGAAGACATGTTAGTGACGGAGCTTCATTTTAAGATTTCAATTTGTTGGATTCGTCACCAACAATTTATGGAGATATATGACTTGTGGTTTATTTTTCTCAGTAAAATTATATTCCAGGATGTCTATTTTTTAAATTGAGGCTTTTTGATGAATCAAATTTAAAAAATAAAAATTTTATTTTTTAATCTCGTCAAAATGAGATTAGATATCACTAGAACAAAATCATCTTTTCGTTAGAACGAGCTTCGAACGCCACCAAATGATATTCTTCTGTTTGACAGACCGATGGAGTTAGAAGGTCATTAGAAGCCTGTTCGAAGGGGAATAGATTATCATTCAAACAAGACCTGTACTCAGTAGAAAAAAAATAATTTTTCGTTTGAACGCCATCGAACAACCTTTGAATGACAATCCCCAACCCAGGATTGCACATCTCGTTATAAGCTCGTTAGAAAGATGATCAAATGAGAAAGATGTCTTGTTTGAATGACCTGGAGTTTCGTTAGAACAAAAAGATATTCTTGTTCGAACGACCTTGTATTTTGGTTCAAACGACTTCCCCATGTCGAAATTCATGATTTATCTATAAAAACCTATTTTGGTGAGATTTTCTCAAAACTGTTGGCAAAACTAAATTCGTAATACTTGAACAAAAAATTCTCCTCTTTGTGTTTATAAAAACACTTTTCTTTTCCAAATCATCATCCCACATATCACTACACCAAAATTGGGCTAATAGTCACGGACTTTATCCCTTACCAGGAAGGGTGGGTCGTAGATTTCGTTTGTGACCTAATCTAGTGTGACCAATTCCTGTGGTCATAGACCAAATCCCTGACCCAGAGTATGGTCACGGATCCCTCATAGTCACAGATGTGGTCACGGCCCATAGCCTTAACCCTAATTTTATGTGTGGTCACCGCCCAAATCTGTGACCATATAAAGATTAAAGACCAGCCGATCACAGACTTCCATTATGACCAGTTCTCTGTGCCATCCATATTTTTCACGGCTTAAGACTGTGACCAGTTCTCTGTACCGTCCATATTTTTCACGGCTTAAGATTGTTACCAGTTCTTTGTGCCATCCGTATTTTTCACGGCTAAAGGACGTGAACAAACTTAATGTATATATGATATTTCCATAACTATAGTCCGTGACCATCCTTGATCTGCATAAAATATTGTCACGACTTTGGGCCTTGACTATACTTATTGTTTATAGAATATTGTCACGACTTTTGGTCATGACCAATTTTAATAATAAAAAAAAAATCCTCGAATCGGGAGGCTAATTGGTCAGTTGTTGCAAGGGCTCCTTGGTTGACCTCGAGGAGGTCCTGTGCTCTGAAATCGAGGGGGCCCGTGACCAAGCGGTCACAGTACCCGTGAAGGCATTCTGAAATGTGTTTCGTGCTCTCAAACTGAGGGTCCCACGGACACGCAGTCGGCTTATGTGGGCTATGTTGGTCCTGTACGAGGTGTTGGCGCCATTCACGGCGCCATTTAAGGGGCGCTAAGGGGTTTTGCCCCCCGATGGAACCTTTTCAAGCCTAAGTGTGGATATTCTCTGTTATGGGTCATGCTCTTAAATCGGGATCCAGTGGCCATGCGGTCGGCTCGTACGAGCTACTTTGGACCCGTATGAGGTGTTGGCACCGCTCACGGGGCTATTTGGGGGCGCAAAGGTGTTTCGCCACCCAACGGCACCTTTTCAATCCTAAGTATGGATATTCTCTGTTATAGGTCGTGCTCTCAAACTGGGAGTCTTGTGGCCACGCGGACGGCTCGTGTGAGCTACGTTGGTACTATACGAGGTATTGGCACTTCTCACAGGGCCGTTTGGGGGCGCTAAGGGCTTTTGATCCCTGACGGCATATTTTCAAGCCTAAGTGTGGATATTCTCTGTTATGGTCCGTACTCTAAAACCAGGATCACATGGCCAAGCGATAAAATTGTGCATGCTAAGTTGGTCCCGTGAGAGGTGTTGGCACCGCTCACGGGGCCGTTTGGGGGCTCTAAGGGGTTTCCCTTGATGACGATATTCTCTGTTATAGTCTGTGTTCTCAAATCGGGGGTCCTGTGGCCATGTGGTTGGCTCGTGTGGGCTATGTTAGTCCCGTGTGAGGTGTTGGCGCCATTCATGGGGCCGTTTGGGGGGCACTAAGAGGTTTTACCCCCCGACGGTACCTTTTCAAGACTAAGTGTGGATATTCTCTATTATGGGTTGTGCTCTCAAATCGGGGGGGGGGGGGGACTGTGGCCATGCGATTGGCTCGTACTTGCTACATTAGTCCCGTACGAGGTGTTGGCATCGCTCATGGGGCCATCTGGGATGCACTAAGGGGTTTCACCCCCCCAACGGCACATTTTCAAGCCTAAGTGTGGATATTCTATGTTATGGGTCGTGCCCTCAAACTGGGAGTCCCGTGGCCATATGGTTGACTCATGCGGGCTATGTTGGACCCATGCATGGTGATCGCTCCCCTAAAAGGGTCATTTGGTTGGCATTAAGGGGTTTTGTCCCCAACCGCACATTTTTAAGCCTAAGTGTGGATATTCTCTATTTTGGGCCGTGCTCTCAAATCGAGGGTCTCATGACCACGCGATCGATTCATGAGGGCTACGTTGTTCCCGTGCGAGGTGTTAGCACCGTTTATGGGGCCGTTTGGGGGCGCTAAGGGGTTTCTCCCCTGACGGCACATTTTTATGTGTAAGTGTGGATATTCTTTATTTTGGGTCGAGCTCTCAAATCGGGGGTCTTATGACCATCCGATCGGATCCTACTAGCTACGTTGGACCCGTGTGTGGTGATCACTCCCCTAAAAGGGTCGTTTGGGGGGCGTTAAGGGGTTTCCAATCTAATAGCACGTTTTCAAGTCTAAGTCTAGATTTTCTCAAATTATTATCATATTCTCAAATCGTGGGTCCCGTGACCACGCGATCGGAACCTACGAGTTACATTAGTCCCGTGCACGGTGATATCTCCCATAAAGGGGCCTCTTGAGGGCGCTAAGGGGTTTCACTTCTAACGGCACGTTTTCAAGTATAAGTGTTGATTTTCTCAAATTATCATCATTTTTTGGAACCAGGGGTCCCGTGACCACGCGATCGGTTCCTGCGAGTTAAATTGATCCCGTAAGATGTGTTTGTACCTCTCACGAGGCCATTTGGGAGGTGCTTTTGGTTTTTTCCCTCAAAAGGCATGTTTGGTAAGAAAATCTAAGAAGTCGTGGCACGGGAACACTAGAACCGTGATCTGAATGGTCTTTGGAGTTTTGTCTGGACAGTCTTTGGACCAGCGAAGCCACTTAGTCTCCCACAAGTGAATCCCTGGATTTTTATAGCTATAGCAAGTGTTCCCAATATTGAATTTAGATGGTGGAGTTTGATTTTTTTGAGTAGAGTGAGCGGTAATGTTTGAAAGGGATTAATTTCTAGGTGCAGGGAACTCAACGTTACAAGGTGGCCTCACAGGAAGATTAAGATCTTGACTACCCTCATTGAGCATACAAGCTCAAATGACAAGGTCGTAAGCTCAAATGAAGCTAATTTAACTTCATTTTATGAACATTGCATCAATGAAAATGATCAACAAATGTATATGTATGGGAACATGTGGAAATTGAGCTGGATCAATTTAATCCAATCACAAACTCAAATGACTCTATTCTCAAACTGCGTGTTTTGTGAAAGTACCTAAACATTAGAGTGAGCATAACATATTATCGAAAGTTAACTTACATAAATCATATTAAACATTCGTAAAAGTAACTAAACATTCACACATCAAAGTAAAGCGACAATACAATGTTAATGTCAAAATAGGATGCAAATTGACAAGGTTAACATAATATTTTGATGCTCAATCTTCCTCTAAATCAACTAAAAGATCCTTCAAATTAGGATTGTCATCAAAATCAGACTGAAACTCTTTTGGATCCTTCAATGCACCCACTTCAATAGTCATACCCTTTGGTGCATTCACAACAATAGACCAATTGCCACCGTTTATGCACTTGGAGTAGAATACCTTCTTTACGTTGTGAAAGGCACAAATAAAAGGCTCATCGACTATGCGATCTTTAATCTTCATCTTTGATAAATATACGATAATAAGTTTGGAGTCAGGAATAACTTTGCAAGCTTTCGTAGTATCCTCCACCTTTACCCAATCACAATAGAATACGGTTTCTGTGAAATCTAAGTAATCAAGTTCTAGGATTTTTTGGACTATCCCATAATAGGTTAGCAGCGTATTCTTTGGATTTTTATCGCTTTTGCTAGCGATACAGGTGGTCAAGGAAGAAATTGTTATTCCACTATTTTGCGTTAAAATTTTTTCCTCGTATGGATATAAAATGAAATCAAAACCGCTGGTGCGGAATTTCTTAAACTCTTTCATACAAAAATTAGGGCCTTTTGTTAGGCGTGCAAGCCTATAAGATACATCACCTCTTTTTAGAAGATGCATTTATTAATGAATTTGTATTAAGGCATGTTTTTGTCGCACATGAATAAATAACAGCACACATAAGATGTGAAGTTTACCTCTTTTGATACCCATGCTCTGAAATCAGTTGTCATGAAATTTCTCCTTTGATTTTGAGCAATTTCATTCTCGTACTTCCTACGGGTAAATTATAGAGTTTAGATCGTAAAATATAAAATACATATAATCAAAGAAGAAGTATTCAATAGATACCCACTCTCTCCATTCTTCGGCTTCATATTGCGATTCGAAGACATAACGAGTTGCTTACTCGTATTGTATATTTGTGAGTTTCACCTCTTTAGGGTTCCCAAATGGTACTTCATCCTCAAACTTATCAGGTTACTCGATCACTCCTCCTCACCTCTTGTTATGGCATATATTCCCTAGCGTATAATGATGATTCCATAGTTACATATTCTTTAGAAATTAACCCTTCAATATATCGTGTATTCTTTATGTAATCTTTGAAAGTTTTCATCAAACGCTCAAAAGGATACATCCAATGATACCTAATGGGACCACATAATAAAGCTTCATCCCATAAATGCACAAGCAAGTGGATGCTGATATCGAAGAACGAAGCAGGAAAATATTTCTCTAATACACAAACTGCCTTGGGTAAAATTGATTTTGCATCTCTAATGTGCCTTATGTTTACCACTTTTGCTCAAACTAGGGTAGAACACAAACTGATTTGCATAATTACCCGACGGAGATCTTTGTGTTGAGAGAAGCAATGCCGAAATAGCAGAGGGATTAATTGAATGATTACATGCCAGTCATGAGACTTACACTATTTTAAGTCATTTTATTGGTAGATAACGACCCTAAGTAAATTACCAGAATAACCAATTGGAGTCTTCAAGTTGAACAACGTGTCTAAGAGGAGCTTTTTCTCACTAGTAGTCAAAGTGAAAGAAGCCGGAGCGGTAGAAATTCTTCCTGTTGTAGGATCATTTTTTAACCAGAGTTTATTCTTTAGCTTCATATCATGTAGATCTTGACGATCCCTCTCTCCATCTTTGGAATGAGATCCACCCAGACATGTTCCTATCATATGTTTTACAACATTCTTCTCTGTGTGCATGACATCAATTACATGCCTTACACGATGATCTTTCCAATATGGAAAATCAAAAAACATTGATCGCCTGGACCATGGTTTTGCTTTAGTACGGTCTTTAGGATATCCCCTTGCTGTACGCTTTAGGTTTACAAACTTGGGGTGTTTACCTACGTACTTATTCCCCACAGTCGTAGCCGCTGCCTTCTCCTCGATTTGCTGACCAGAAAGCCCAGCAGGTTGCATCCAATGCTCGTGACCAATAAGATAAAAGTTAGACTTGTCATTCCTAGAAGGGTGACTGGTCGGCAGAAATGTACGATGACTCGTGTAACTCATCTTACTACTATGTTGTAGCCAAATGGCTTTAGTTTCCTCCCCATATATGGGACATCCATAATAACCATGAACATTATAACCGAACAAGTTCCCATAAGTAGGAACGTCGTGGATCGTCCACATCACCGTTGCTTTAAGTGTGAACTCTTCACCCTTGTGAGATTCGAACGTCGTCACACCTTTATCCCATAACTCTTTAAGCTCTTCGATTAATGAGGATAAGAATATATCAATATCATCACCCGGAGCCTTTAGCCCGAGTATCAATAAAGATAATAATGTGAACTCATTTCTCATGCACAGTGTCGGAGGGAGACTTAAAGGTGATATTAGAATTAGCCAATAATTGTGACTAGTACTTAAATTACTGAAAGGGTTAAACCCATCAGTTGAGATTGCAAGACGAACGTTACGTGGCTCTTTTGTAAAAATTATGGTGTCGTGCATTTGAAATTTAACAGACGAGTGAATCAACCAGATGACGCATCATATTCCCACCCACTTCGCATCGAGCATGCCATGTCATGGCCTCCGCTATCAACGGTACACTAAAAAATCATTTTAATCGTGGCCCAAGTGAAAAATACTTCAAAACGTTTTTTGGGACTTGCGAGATCTTTTGATATTTTGCAGGTTTGTCATTTACCTTCTCACAAATGACATAGCTAGGCTCACCACATACTGGACATTCATCCTTATCTTTGTGTTCATTGTGATACAATATGAAATCATATTTGCATGAGTGAATAGATTAGTATTTCAATCCCAAACCCTTCAAGCTATTCTTCATGGTAGGATAATTTTCTGGTAACATGTTCTCTTTTGGGAGAATTTATTTAACCCACTTAAGAATTTCGGTTGTGCTGTTCCCAGACAAGACAAATTGACTCTTCAAGTTATGCAAACCAATCATTGCATATAATACCGATTGATATTCATCGTAATCTTTATACCATGTTCTAGTCGCATCAGATTTCAACCGTATATATTCTCGATCTCCTAGTAGTTTAGTATCAAATTGTTCATTGTGCGCATGATTTGTCTCCATAGGTTGGTGGTTTTGGTCGTAGTGGACTCTGTATTCATCATCAATTAGTTCGGTTAATGGACGATGTGTTGGTGAATCATTTACCACTTCCACTCGTTGGTGTTCTGTTAAGTGGTCGGTTACCGATAATTCTTTAGGAACACAAGGTACATGTTTTTCACCATGGTATGTAGACTTGTTATAATCTTGATAAATTCCCCACATTACTAAATGTAACTCAACATCTTCTAAAGATTTATATTTCTCCTTTGTACAATGGGTGCACAAACACAGAATCTTCTCACTTTTAAGGTTCTTAAAAGTGTATCTAATAAATTATTGAACGCCTTTAACATAACTATTAGCTATTAGATCAATCCCCCCCCCCCATCCACTCTTTGTGTTGTGGAAAATCCATTTAATAATCTTCAAATTGTTTTCATGTGTTAACATGATAAAATAAATATCATGTTGCATAGTAAAGCACTAATATAGTATCAAAGTGAAGCACTAATATAGTCAACAACGCGTCAATCAATCAAACTATGCAATAACTTAAATAAAAGAACATGCCAATCAACGATACTACAAAACCACTTAAACTCAAATTAAATAAATTTGTCTACTGATATTATTACAACATAAGAAAAATGTTACTACATCATCATCAAGCGATAAACTAGCCAAGTGGTAACAGATTCTATATAATTTTTTTAAAATTCCCTTCTCCACTGTTGACGTGCGCTGGAACAGTTTCACAACCCTCATATACTGTATGAACCATGATCTGACACTCACCCTCCTACAAAGGTTGATTATGTACTAAAGTTCCTACAACAGTGGACATGAGCATGCAGATCCCAACGAAAAATTTATCACCCCGGTCCTCTATATAGTATTTCTCGCCATAGTCATTGTGGGTTGCTGACGATGATTTAAGACAGGTGCCATGCTGAGGCACTGAGAAAGGGAATATTAAAGGAGGAATCAAAATATGTGGGGGGAATGGAAAATGAGGAAAATTTTGAGGAATCCCTGGCATTTGTAGAGGGAAACCGGGATGCATTGGGGGCTGCAGGGGCATACGACTTGTTAAAAGGGACACAATTTGTGCAAGTTTATCATTCACACCTCCCAATTCATTTAAAAGCCCCACTATATCCCCTTCGGTCTTAGATTGACTATCGCGCACCGAATTAATTAAGTTAAACTCATCCTTTTAATTGGAGATAAATTGCCTTAAATAATGCTTTAATTTAAATCTCTGAGGAAAATAGCATAAGATTTTTTTTCCAAAGGTATGTGTAGATGAAAACAAAACTGCCTTTACTTATAACTTATAAGTACTACATAACTTTACATAACCAAGATCCTTAGTTTAATAATTACACAAAAGGAATCTTGATATTCAAACCATACTAATTATCCGTCACTCCCCCGTTTTAAGGTCCTAACTTGGCAGTGAACTATAAATTATAAGAATACCTGAAACAAAACATTACAGGAGTGTAAGCTATAAAGTCTTAGTGAATGAACACATACCACACATATAACCAATTTGAATAACCATTTTTATTTTGTTCTAATGCTATAACCCAATAGGAATTGTGAAACTCTCGCAAGCCTGGACCCGCCACAATCCAATTAACCCACCACAGTTATTAGGGACCACCACATCCCTTTATTAGGCCCGAGTACACAAACCTTTAAGATGGATTAACAGGACCACCACATCCCATAGGACCCACCATAATCCTTAACATTAGATAAAGGACTCACTAGTCCATATCATTATATAACATCGCTTAACATTTTTAATCATATGCATATGTTTCATAAATACAACATCACTCCCATAAACATTTTAACACATGTGTTTAACTACACATTTCCATATGAAATTATATAAGAATTTATATTTCATAAGGAAGGTCACTCACCTTGGATTTAGTGCTAAGATTAATACCAACTACTTCCTTGGTATGGTAGTATTAGCTGCTTCCTCACCTAACAAGTCAATGTCGTTAGTATTTGAATACACCGATTAACATCAAACCCAGTAATACATCACATCATTTGGTCAATAACTAAGGAGGAATTAAATATGACACTTCACATTTCTATAACACCCAATTAATTAGGGTTCTAAAACAATTTACAGAATTTAATTACGAATTTGCTAGACAAAGTTATGCCCATTTTATTACAGCCTTTTCCAAATCATTTCTCAAGAAAAACAACAACACAACTTCAACTTCATGAAATTCTCATAATTTTTGTACAACATCACTTTTCATGATATTCCACCCAATATCAGTAAACACATTAAATAATAGAAATTTAATGTTTCATAATTTTTAGGGCTCATTTTCTATGTCGAGCAAAACGTCAAACACCTGGTATGCATTCTTGCTCCTTTAGGGCAGATTTTAAACCAAGACTTAAAACTATCACCAAGGGTTCATTCCTTGGTATTTTTACACAATTTTGGGATATGTTATACATGTATGAGTTTATTTTACTCTCCAACTTTAATCACTCAATTCCAATAAGTATTACATAATGTATGCCATTTTTAGTATAACTAGGTCAAAATACAACATTAAGGCATAACTTAACATTTTTAAGCATACATAACCTTGACCTTGAGTATAATTCATGGAAACATATAATAAACATGTTTTAGCAGAAATATACATCATAATCATGAATTTTCTAAATCAAAATGCTTTACGAAAAGATGATGTAAATTTAGGACTTTAAAGTATGCATTTACGATCCTAGCTCCAGTTTTAACTTATGTTCTTAACCCATCCTTGTTCCAACACAATTCAGCAATATGGGTATCATTAAAATATATATCCAAATCAAAAATAAAAACATGATAAGTATAGAACTCATCCATGTGACCAACTTTAATAAAGATGTAATTACCTTACGAGGATTCCTTGATTTATGGAAAATTTCCAAAGATTTATTCCTTAACTTTCTTCTCTTTCTCTCTCTTTAGGCAAAGCTCTTGTTCATGGCTGAATTTTCTGAACAAAGGAGTTTTTTTATACAGTTTAAGTCGGACAAACCATCACCCACCCTTTAACCAATCAAAAAATAGCACATGGTGTGCTAATAAGACAATTGTCACTTAAGGGATGGACATATTTGCCCTTGTTACGTACTTTCGGTATAACTTCTTGTACGAGCCTCCGTTTAACCCACCGTTTGTTGTGTTATAATATTAATTCATATATCTACAACTTTCATAATTTATCTTTTCCCAAAATCATAAACTAATACGCCTAATTTGGGCATCGAACAGGAAAGTAGTAATTTACCGAAAATCTCAAAACTTTCACATTTGGCGACCAAACATTGACAATTTCGTATCAACACCCTTATTTACTTTTATAAACATAATCATGCATTAAAAACATAATTTATGATGCATTTAACCACATAACTAATCATATGTTCTAAACATGGTATCCCCGATCATAAGCTCAATTAACACCTAATGTAAACAACACATATATCACATGAGCATGCATCCCCTAAACATGATAATTAACATGTTTAAAACACATAACCAATCTATAACTTATAACTCCTAAGTTATAATTAATCATGTAATTAACCTTCCTAATCATGTTTTAGGGCCTTACATTGACGATCATCGCTAGATGCGAAATGCTTTTTAACAGAAGAAAGCTCGTCCACAAGAGGTGCGGTGTGTTTGAATCTTTTTTCTGACATATGCGACTCAAACCTCTCGTCCTCCCTCTATGGTCCTTCCCAAAGGTTTGTACGATTGCATCATTGACAATATCCTCCATCGGTCTTGAATCTGACTAACTACTTATATACTATATTGATTCTAGATTCTTGGCCAAGTGAGGAGGGAATTTGTTATCTTTGTCCCGTCTAGCATGCACGTACAAGTTGGCCCTATTCTGGGTCTTTCCTTCATCTGGGATACCTTTCATAACGGTCATCCACTCTTTCTTCAAATCTTCATAAGATTTCGATCCAATTCGATGGACATCAATTTTTTTGGCCCTATTCTTCTTATTTTTCTCCCTTTGCAGCATTTTGGAGCCCTTCGCCTCATTCTCCAGAAAATCATTCCATTGAGAGACTGGCATCTCAATGGTTGAAGTGACTTTGTCTTTGAGCGCCAAAATATTAGAGCTTAATGCTCCCTTAGGGAAATGCTTCTTCTTAAGGTTTCTCCGATATGTTCGGAGTTGTTCAGCAACCCGAGAAAGCACCTTATTTTTTGAGTTGGAGGAAAATGAAAATCGTTTGCTGAGTTTCTCGTAGATGTCATATTTAATAGCTTTATCTATGAGGTTTTAATTGTCAACTCCTTTCACTGCCACATTCATTTTTGTCAGGACAAACACTGGACTTTAAACTGTTGAACGTGATTCTTATCCTCCGTGGGGTTATTTCCCAAAAAAGAGAAACCAATGGGCTTTTTCTCATCTGACCTAGTAGTTTCAGGAGCGTTGGGCGTGTCTATTGGATTAGTAGGAGGAGTACATTGCCTACTAAACCTCGGAGTAGGGGAGTGAACAGTTTGTGGAGTAGGAAAGTAAACAGTTGGTGGAGTTAAGTATTGCTCACCAATTGGTGATGAGAATTCTCATTGTGGTTGTTGGTTGTTGTTGGTTGGAGCGTTGGTTCCATTACCTCCTGGCATTATCTACAAAAATAATAAAAGTTAAATGTGTATCTATAATAATAGATGCATAATTTCAAAGTTCAATATGAAAATATAAATAACAAAATAAATTTTTTGACCATATATTATAATCTACCTATTTATGGTAAGAATTTAACAAAAGTCAATGTGTCGGATCTCCATCCGTTCTGGATTTGTGTTTAAAAAACTACGAATTTTTGCACGTGACCAATTAGAAGGAAGTGTGTCTATAATGGATGCATAGATGTCGACGACATGAACTCGAAATCTTATCCTCTTCAGCTTATTGGCAAGATTGAGTTTGACTTGCGTATGTCATGAGACATCACAGTCTTCATCAATGATCTCTGTACGTAACTATATCCATAATGGATGAATTTTTTTCGGCCTTCTCTAACAGCATAAGCAAGGTCAGTGCTATATCGGGATTATGTACGCGATATATATCTTGTACAGCTTTATCCCAACATTATGGCAAGGAAAACAGAATAAGATCGAACAAATACTCTTGCTAGAAATGAACTCCACGTTTTACAAGGTAGCTAAATTGTTCGATATTCCTATTCCCATACCAATAAACCATAGTAACCACTTTATGAGGATCATTAATGAAAGAGGTACGAGTGCGGACCAATTGCAACCTTTCATACTCTTGTTGCCATCGATTATCACCGTGACTCATTTTTCTAGAGAATATTGAACGAGGGCGTGAATATGATTCCTATAAATAATGGCTCTAATGAATCATTAACTAGTTATTGTGTACTACGGTGTGGATATGATTCCTATAAATAATGGCTCTAATGAATCATCAACCGTTAATTTATTATGTTTTAAATACCTACTTTTGTCATTCAACCCAACAATCCCTAAAATTAACCCTTATGTTTGGTATTTTTTTAATGGTTCAGTATTTTTTTAATGGAGAGGTATTTTTTATATTTCAGCCCCAAACTTAAACCAACAATATCCATAAAATTTAAATTTTCTCCAGTTTGAAAATTAAACCAACAATATCCATTAAATTAAAATTTTCCCTAGTTTGAAACTTAAACCAACATTAATCATATATATGTATTTTTTTTACAATACAAGAACAATACACACTGATAATTTATACACACCTACGTACACAATATACAAACGTATACACACACCGAGAGAGCAAAATACACACACGTATACACACACACATATACACACACACATAAAAACACACACACACAATGAAATAAATAATAAGGGTTTGGAAATACACGCACATAATGAAATAATAAATAAGGGTATGAGATTATATACACATGTATACATACACACAGATATACAGACAGAAATACACGCACACAGTGAAATAAATAACAATAAAATAACTAGGGTTCGGATTACCTTTGAGATTGAGAGAATGAGAGAGCTTGAAATCGTCGGAGAGAGGGAGGGAAATTGTTGGAGAGCGGGAGGGAAAAGTGTTTAGAAGTTTTTTAGGAAAATGAAAACCTATTCTGTATTTTTTAAGTATAAAGACCATGGTCACAGCTTAGGACCGTGACCCCATGACGTGACCCCATTATTGTTAACACGCCAACGTGGAAACAAGACCATGGTCACTGTCAAAAGTTGTTACTCAATTGTCATAATGGTCACATTCCTAAGTCGTGACTATAGTGGTGTGTATTTGGGCACCTGGTCACGGTCATACCCCTGAAACCCCATCCATGACCACACTTGGAGGGAAACTTGGCGCCATAATGATCACGGCTGGGTCATGATTGTCAGATGTGACCCACTGAGTCACATTTAAAGGTCATAACCACCTACAAGTCTATCCATGACCACACTCAGTCTTGGAATTGGTCACACTCATTTTTCATGTAGTCACAGCTTGGGGTCATGACCATTCGGTCATGGCCCTTGGTCATAACCCCGTTTTTTAGACCATTTCTGGTTTTTTGTGTAGTGTATGAGTTGTTGAGTTTATTCAAACCTAGATTTCCATACACTTTCATTAACCCTTGTAGAGTTATATTCTACTTCTTACTTATGGAGCTGAGGCTCTACTTCTAAAGAAGAAGGCTAATCGATGGATACCGAAGGAAAACCGCTTCATGTGGATGGTGCTGGACTGTGCCATATTTTGCAGAAGATATAAAAACCTCAGCGCATTATACTTAGTGTGATAAGTAGTCTGTAAGTCAATTGTGTCCTTCAAATTCTTTATAGTGTTGAATACCAGGATTTGCCCAAAAGGAATTTTTCCCTACTTCTCTGTATGCCTTGTTTGATTTTGTGATTGATCAGTATTTAATTTAGACTTCATCATCGCATATACACCTAATTACTAATCAAGATGAAATTTGATTAAAATTTGAGTTTGGGTGTGCATTTCCCAAGATACAAATAAATCCATAGAAAAACCCATCATGTTTTCTCAAATTGGTATCAGAGTGTGTTACACTATGCTTTTGCACGATCCTTTGAAAATTTGGGTTTTATGGATAATTTGTATAATCAGCTACCTATTTTAGATGGGTCTAATAATGCTTAATGGAACATATTAACGAGCGTGTTTGTCTTGTATATGAAAGAGGGTGGACTCTACCCACCGTGACCAATGGCGATGTCATGTGTCTCAAACTCGTCACTGCTTGGATGGAAGATGAATTAAAATGGAGTTAAATTATATCCCATGGGTTATGTTCCATTTCTAGAGCCATCACCCCTGACGAGTTTCGCCGCATCATGACATTCACCATGTGTAGGGAAGTTTGGGATAACCTCCAGCTCACTCACGAGTGTACCAATACTAAGAAAGCTTCTAAGCTTCAAAACCTCACCACATAGTTCGAGACTATTACCATGGAGTCTGAATCTTTTAAAGAATTTTATGCACGATTATCTGATATCCTTAACTCTAGTTTTAATTTGGGTGAGAAAATTCCTATGACACTCGTAGTCAAAAAGATTTTTAGATTGACATGTTTATTCCTAACGTTACTGTGCTTAATTCGTTGGGGATTTTATATACGCTTAGGTTAGAAGAACTCTTATACCTTCAAACTTATGAAATCGACATGTTTCCCAAAACTATTAAATCTGAGGAAAATGGAATCGCTTTAACAGTTCAATCTAAAAAGAAAGAGGATTATGATTTTGATCTTGACGATCTTCGCTTTTGAAAAAAAAATCAAAAAATTTCTAAAAATTAGAAAAGAAAATACTTCTGAACAAAATAAAAGTTTTGAGAAAGACAAAAAACTTAATTGAGCAATAAAAGTTATGCCATGCTCTGTGATAGCGATGTGGAGACGGTGGATTTCAAGGATGAATCACTACATGGACATAACTTCACCACGTTCATGGCCAGTCATGTTAGTACATCTAGTACATGTCTTGTGATTAAGGAAGTTTCTAAACATGATGACCTCAACAGTGAGGGAGAGAATGACATTCAACGTTCTTATGCCAAACATTACACCGCGTCCTTAAGAAGAAAAATTAAAACAAAGGTTTAGCGTTTAAAGTTTTATCTTTAGAGAAGGATTTGAGATAGGAAAGCGAGAGCGAGTCCTCGATGAGAGCTTCTTTAGGAGAGAGAGTCATTTTATTAGAGAGGTAAAATGGTTACTTGACCGACAAAGTAATTAGTCTTACGAGAGATCGTCATGTATCCATGTAGAGTTGTGATAAACTTGAAGCACTTATATCCCAACTCGAGAAAGATCTTAAACGTGCTCGGGAGGTCAATGTTAATATAGAAGATACATCAAAGAAGGTTGTAAAGATGTTCCTCGGTTTCGCTTTAGGTTTTAGAAAGAGGGAAGGAATAGGTTACAATGATTCACCACTTCCCATGCTGCACCAGAAATGGTTCCTAAGTTTGTAGTTGATCTATATGGGCCTCAACCTAATCCACCAAAAAGAGTTCAACCTAAACGAGTGAACCAAAGTAAACCCAAATAAGTCTATGTTTGCACCTACTACAAGAGGAGATGTAACCTTAGGTAATTTCTCTACAAGTTAGGTAGAACTAAACGTACACATACTCATAGGCCCTGCTCTAGCAACTTTGCTAGTCTTAGAGAGCAAGTTGAGTTCATAGTCACGAATTCACAAATCTAAAAGGAATAATTTCAATGGATGTCTATACTATTCGAGAATGCTTTGAACACTACGAATAGAGCTAACAATAACAAGGGCAAACAAATGGTTACCTACACTTGGGTACCTAAGCAAGACGAAAAATCCCTTTTTGTTCTCGTAGCTCTCAAGGGTCAAAATACTTCCCAATGGTATTATAATAGTGTGTCCTCTAGGTACATGACTGGTGATAAATCGTATTTTACTGACCTTATGAATTGTAAGGAAAGCAAAGTCACCTTTGAAGATGGGAGTAGGTCTCGTATTTTATAACGTGGTTATGTTGAGATACTCGGATTTCATAAACTAGACAATGTGTTTTTCGTCGAAGGGTTAAAAGCGAAGTTGATTAGCAGAAGACAAATTTGTTATGAAAACATTATGGTAAAGTTCGAGCAGTCCGAGTGTAACGTATATGATCAATTTGAAGAAATATTACATCAAGGAGTGAGGATTGATGATAATCTATATAGGATCATTCCCAAATCCTCCTTGATATGCAATAATACCATGATCTCCTCTATGGACATTTGGCATCAATGATTAGGTCATGTGAACGTTCAAGATCTTAAAAGATTAGTGAAAAGGACCTAGTTCATCGCTTACCATTGCTTGGGAAACAAATTTCCTCGATTTGTGGAGCTTGCAAACAAGGAAAACAAATTCGAAGTCCCCATCAAAAGTTGAATACCATTACCACCACACAGGTTTTGGAGTTAATTCACATGGATTTTGTGGGTCCTACTTGTATGGAGAGCTTGGAGGGTAAAAGATACATTCTCGTGATGGTCTATGACTCTTAAAGACACTCCATCATGGGTTTTTTAGGGAAAAGTCTTATGTGATTGAGTTCCTAACAACCAAGTGTTGTGTCCTACCAAAACAACATGGTGTCACTATTATTTGGATGCATAGTGACAACAATAATGAATTTCACAAAGCCAGAGTGGATGGCTATTATGATGGAGTGGTCATCAATCATGAGTTTTCGTCCATTCATACTCCTCAACAAAATGGGATAGTTGAGAGGAAGAACCAAAGGATACAAGAGATGGCTAGATCCATACTTCTTCAGAGAAAAGAGCCTAAATGCTTTTGGGCAAATGAAATGAGTATCGACTGCCATACGGTTAATAGAGTATTTCTTCGTCCATAAACGTTACACATGCCTTATGAGTCATGGACAGGGAAGAAACCCAACCTATTGTATTTTCATATCTTTAGGAGTACCTACTATATCTTGAGAGATAGCGAGCAATTAGGAATGTTTGACTCCCAAAGTGATGAGGAGATATTTTTAGGTTATTGATCGTCAAGTAGAGCATTAGGGTGTTTCACCTAGAAAGCACTAACGTTATGGAGTCAATAAAGGTCACGATTAGAGATGATGAGCTTATGGCATCTATTAACCCTAGCCCCGAGTGTGGGGATGATGCAACCCCCTGGTGATTATCCCATCGCTCATCATACTACATCAGTGGACCCCACTCTTATTTAGAGGACCCACCCTTGTGGGTTCGAAAGAGACATAACCCTTTCGATATAGTTGGTGATCACACACTAGGTATCAAGACTCTCACTCAAATTGAGAATGTGGTTGGATACATTTTGTACACCTCCTTAGTCGAGCCCAAGAATGTGAAAGAATAACTCAAGGATGAGCATTGGATATCCACTATGATAGATAAATTGCTTTATTTTCACAAGAATGATATCTAAAAATTAGTCCCCCGACCTAGAGAGACCGATGTGATAGGTACCAAGTGGATTTACAAGAATAAAATGGATGATAATGGTACCATAGTTCGTAATAAGGTTAGGCTTGAGTCCGTTCGCTTACTACTCTGTATAAATTGTCATCTATTGATGTCAAGAGTGCCTTCCTTAATATGATTTAACTGGAGGAAGGGTACATTGAACAACCAAAGGGGTTTGAATACCCAAAGCACATGGGACAAATCTATTATCTTAAGAAGGGGGTGTACCATTTAAATCAAGCACCCCATGCTTGGTATGAGAGGCTCACTCCTTATCTTTTAAATTATGTCTTGAAGAGAAGGGGAGTGGATAAGACATTATTTGTGAGGAGAAGATGTGACACCCCGCCTAATTAAATACCGGACGATCACTCCTTTATTAAATTAAAATCAAGGTGCACAGTTGGTTCATTCTTAGCATCACTGTCGTAAAAATAACTTTTCCAAATTTAACACCCTATTTAATTAAGCTAAGTGTCAAAACCATTTTTTTTACATTACTTTCCAAATTTTATTTTGAAAATAAAGATTTAATTATCTACAACAATTCAATATTTAAAGAATCACACCACAATAATCCTGGAACATATAATCCAATTAATTTAAACATTCAGCAACTAAACCCTAGCACTTAAAACTTAAAGTATAACATACACCCTGAATAAATCCCAAAGTAATAGTACTAGAAATAACTAAAATACAAATGTCACAATAAAACAGCTAAATAGTGGAAAGGGTGACACATGCCCCAATAACTGAGAATGATAGAAGTGGAATCAAGTAAATGAAATCGTCTAATCAAGTGGTCTGCAACTCCCACCTAAGCTACAGCACGTTCCTTGCAAGGGATCCTAAGAAAGACGCCCCTGTGGCTGGGCACCTGTAATATATACATATATATACAAGAGAGAAAGAGGAATAGAAACGGGTCAGATCCCGATAGTGTATATGATTTAAAAATTCGTTTAGCAAGTATTTAAATTGATACAGGCCAATGCAACAACATATTAGTGCGACACTCTCTTGAGAAATTCTCGCCTCTCTTCTAATGTGCACTCCTATCGCACTAACATTCCCAATGGTTTATCTCATCATATATCGCACTATCCTTCCCCAACGATTTAACTTATCTTAGGTGACTCTCAAAATTTAAGATTTAACAACATCATGGTTTAAAAAAAATTTATTTAGTACAAAACGCTCATTTTAACTTTATTGATTCATAAAGTTTTTCAATATCATATTATACTTTTCAAAACAATTATTTCCAATTTGAGTCATTATACATGTCTTACTTACCATAACACCGTAGGCAGTTTCCCATGTTTCAGAAGTTCATATATATATATATATATATATATATTAAATACTCGTATAATATATATATTCTAACAACACCCCACATAAAAATTATGGTGCGGGCATACTCTGCTATCCAATCCCCGTATCAATCGTACTAAAGGGAATACAAGTTCGGAATCACTCTCGAACTGTATAAATACATACACAAACAATATTGAGGCGAAGCATAGTTTCCAAGTCCAAGAGGTCAGTACATACCCTCACGTCTCTTAGGACCGTGACTACCAATTCGATAGCCTGTACCTAGGATTTCTATCTTCTAGGGTACGAGTCAATATCCCCCATAAGGCACACGAGATAAGATCGTCCCAGCGCGGAAACCTCAGGGATAGCAAGTAGCGCGGGCATGATTTTCACAAGTATATAATATATGCATACACAATCATATAAATATACCACTTTTATTATATCAATTTAGGTTTATCCAATCACCCACGTTCACAACATTTATCCTTATTTTTCCATTATTATGTATCAAGTATAATGGTTCGTTTCTAACTTTAATTCGAAGGGTTTTTTCCAACTTACTACGTAACCCTCATGGACTCTATTCTTCCAAATGTACAATTCAGTATATATCCATTTATGTTCCAATGTAACTCTCTCTTACGTGTCTCTCCCCTTTAATATATACTTACATTATCCCTTATGCAAAATATCCCAAAAATATAGATTTCGCCTTATATTAAAGGATTTTGAATTTTATTTTCAAAGATGAGAATTTCAAACGGTTTCGAAATCGGAATTAAAATGGAGTTTTAATTGAATTTTTTTTTATTACTTAGAAGAGTCCTCGAAATATAAAACTCTCTAAGAGTCCTCAAAACATAAAACTTTCTAGTAAAAATAATAGTTTTAGAAATCCGACCGTCTGATCAAGCTGAATTTTTGTCAGCAGTCCTGTCTCGCCGTTCGCTACAACATACTAAAATTTCAAGCGATTCCAATGGTCCGATCATCCGAAATAATTTTTTTAGTGTTTGTATCTGATTAGAACTCTTTTCTTAATCAAACTCTTAATCCTTTACATGACAAAGGGTTTCCAGAATATCATATAAATCATCACTACATGAAAATTTCCCATCTCAAATTGGGTTTTTCTTCCATAAATTCATCATAATCATTCCTAAACCAATATGAAAGATGCATCAATGAAATAAGAAAGATAAACACTTGCCTGGGATTTTCAGAAATCTGGTTTGGTGTTGAATTTGGTGTGGTTGCGTTCCCCGTCTCGTGATCTACGCGTTGGCGGTGGCGGCGGTGCAAACGGGTGAGTTTTGAGCCTTGGAATGCCTTGAGAGCTCTCTCCTCTACTCTCCAACGTCCGTTCTAGTGTTTTGAGTTATCTAACCATATGAGATAACCTAAACATATGATATAACCCCTTTAATTTTCGTGGGTTTATTTACCCAAAAATACAAAATGACTAAAATGCCCTCCCCGGGTACTAATTAGGCCTAAAAACGCCCCGAGACCCAAATCAAACTCCCGGGTATACTTTTCTGACTATATCGACCCTTCCGGATGCGTTAGCGCACTCAAAACGACCATACAAACAACTTATAAAATATTTACTTTTATTTATCAATATTTAGTCCCGACGCGACACGGGCGCGTCCCGACTCAATTTCTAAAATTGTCAATTTATTTACTCGTGACATTTAATATGACCACTATTATATATTACTTTGCTCATTAGTAATATTCAATAAATTTTCCCATAATTACTAACTCTCATCACGTTAATAATTATAACATAATTAATTTCCGAATTTTTATTAAATAATTAATTCACATTAATATTAATAAATCTCCCAAATTAATATAGCATAAAAATACGAGGTATTACATACTTCCCCCCTAATAACGGAATTTCGTCCCGAAATTCGGAAAATAAGGCATACCTGGTAAGAACAAATCTGGATATCTCTCGCGCATATCGGCCTCGCGCTCCCAAGTGGATTCCTCCACGTTATGATGCTCCCACTAAACCCGTACAAGTGGAACTATCTTCGACCTCAATCTCCTCTCACTATAGTCTAGGATAGCCACCGGTCTCTCCTCGTAAGAGTTGTCAGGCTATAAGTCTATCTCATCTATCGCGATGTGAGTATGGGCCATATCAACCCGAAGATACCGTCTCAATGACGAGATGTGGAATACATCGTGAATGCGATGTAAATGCTCTGGTAGTCCCAATCTGTATGCTACCGGCCCAATCCTCTCGATAATGGGAAATGGTCCTACGTACCTCGGGGCCAATTTCCCTTTCTTCCCGAACCTCATCACTCCTTTCATAGGAGATACACGCAGTAACACTTGGTCCCCCACATTAAACTCCCGGAAGAACCGTTTCGCATCGGCGTAGCTCTTCTGCCTGTCCTGGGCTACTCGAATGCGACTCCTAATCATCTCAATCCTCGCGGAGGTTTCCTGAATTACCTCTAGTCCTAGCAACTTATTATCCCCCACCTTGAGCCAATAAGTTGGAGAACGATAAGGCCGGCCATAAAAAGCCTCAAATGGAGCCATACCAATCGTAAACTGATAAGAGTTATTATAAGCAAACTCTACCAGTGGAAGATGTGGTTCCCAACCTCCTCCAAAATCAAGAACACACATGCGTAGCATATCCTCTAACATCTGATTAGCACGCTCTGTCTGTCCATCTGTCTGTGGGTGATAAGCTTAACTCAACCTCAACTCAGTACCCATAGCCTCCTGAAAGCTTTCCCAGAAACGTGACAAGAAAATCTTGTCTCTATTTGACACAATATTCAGGGGCACCCCATGTAATCTGACAATCTCATAAATGAACAATTGAGCATACTGACCCGTGGTATAATCAGTCCGCACCGACAGAAAATGAGCCACCTTGGTCAAACGGTCTACAATAACCCAGATAGAGTCGTAGCCCCGCTGTGATGTAGGCAACCCTGTAATAAAATCCATGGAAATACTCTCCCACTTCCACGCGAGTATTTCCAATGGCTGAAGCAATCCTGACGATTTCTGATGGTCCACCTTCACCAGCTGGCAGGTAGAACACTTGGACACGAACTCAGCAATGTCCTTCTTCATCCCACTCCACCAGTATTGCCACCTCATATCCTGGTACATCTTATCTCCTCCAGGATGTACCGTAAATCGGGACCCGTGAGATTGGGTCATCACTGCATGACGCAATTCTGCCCCTTCTGGAACCACTAACCTCCCATTAAACCTCAAACCCCCATCAGAACTAACAGAATAGGACTCAGCATCCTCGGCTAAAAGTTGTACAATCTGCTCCTGGAAAAATGGGTTTGTGGTTTGGGCCTGTATTACCCTCGTAACAATCTCGGGTGTGACTGTCATAACAGATTTGAAGGAACGGGCTATGGTGACCCAACTCCTTCCACTTCGCTTTCCATATGTCCGCTACCTCATTTACCGGTCTTCAGCTCAACGCATCAGCAACTACGTTGGCTTTCCCCGGATGATACTATATGTCGAACTGATAATCCTTCATAAACTCTAACCATCTGCGCTGACGCATATTCAGCTCTCGCTGAGTGAACATGTACTGCAGTGATTTGTGATCTGTGAATAAACGGAACTTCTCCCCCAATAAATAGTGTCTCCATATCCTCAATGCAAAGACGACCGCTGCTAACTCCAGGTCGTGGGTGGGGTAATTCTTCTCATGCGGCTTAAGCTTGCGGGAGGCAAAAGCTATAGCCTTCTCTTCCTGCTGAAGTACTCCCCCAAGTCCTCGTAAAGAGGCATCGGTGTAAACCAGGTACTCCACACCCGGCTTTGGTAAAGCAAGGAATGGTGCTGAAGTAAGCTTGTATTTCAGCTCATCGAAAGCCAACTGATAAGCATCATCCCAAACATATGGTACCCCTTTGTGAGTCAGGTTCGTCAATGGACCCGCTATTTTGGAGAATCCCCGAATGAATCTCCTGTAGTATCCGGCTAATCCCAAGAAACTACACACTTTCGTCGATATCGTGGGCTGTCCCCACTCCCTCACCACTGACACTTTACTCGGGTCAACTTCTATCCCCTCTTCAGAAACAACATGCCCCAAGAACTGTACCTCTAGCAACCAGAATCCACACTTCTCGTACTTAGCATACAACTGATGCTCTCGTAAAGTCTGAAGAACCTGCCTCAAGTGATCGGCATGCTCCTCCTCGGAGTGTGAATACATCAAAATGTCATCTATGAAGACGATGACAAACTAATCCAAGAACTCTCTGAATACTCGGTTCATTAAGTCCATGAATACGGCTGGAGCATTTGTGAGACCAAATGGCATCATTCTGAACTCGTAAGACCCATATCTCATCAAGAAGCCAGCCTTTGAAACGTCCTGCTCTCTAATACGTAGCTAAGGGTACCCCGACCTCAGATCTATCTTCAAAAAGAAAGTTGCTCCCCTCAGCTGGTCGAACAGATCATCGATTCCAGGAAACGGATACTTATTCCGTATCGTGACCTTGTTCAACTCCCGGTAGTCCACACATAACCTCAGTGAACCATCTCTCTTCTTCACAAACAAGACTGGAGCGCCCCAAGGTGAGGTACTCCTGCGAATGAAGCCCTGACCTAACAGCTGCTCTATCTGATCTCGTAACTCTCGCATCTCCGCCGGAGCCATACGGTATGGAGCGCGTGCTATAGGTCTCGTATTTGGTAATAAATCTATGACAAAGTCTATCTCTCGACTGGGGGTAGGCCTGGTATCTCCTGGAATACATCGGAATACTCACAAATGACTGGGATCGAGTCTAAAGGAATCACAACCTCCTTAGAGGCATCCTCCTCTATATAATACAAATGAGCGGTCGAGCCTCCCTCTGGGCGAGGCATCGCCACTACAAACATCTCTTGCCCCAGAATGGCAAAAACAATGCTCCCACCGAAGCAATCAACCATGGCTCTATAAGCTGCGAGCCAATCCATACCGATAATAACATTATGCTCATGCATATCTAAGTCTAACATGTATGCAGGTAATACCAAACTACCAATCTCTACCCCCACTCCCCGGCATATAAAGAAGATAAGCGACCCACTCCCCAGTGGTGAGTCTACACACGTCATTGTGCTCTCTACTATGGCTAACAACCCTAAGGCCTTCGCAAAATGCGTAGCTATAAAACAATGCATCGCCCCAGTATCAAACAAAACCCGACCCATAGTACCATGGATAGGAAACATACCCTCAATCGCGGGTGGTGCCTGTGGAGCTGCTGCCTGGTGGACGTTATAGACACGTCCGTACTGTAACTTCCCCTACTGCACTGGAGCTGCTGAAATGGCTGGGAGGGCTGGCACCTGGGCTGGAGCTGGGAGGGCAGGTGGAAAAAATGGTCTATGTGGCTCATTACGGGCACCCTGCTGCTGTGGGGCCCTATTACCCTCTGGGCAATCCTGGCGCTTATGACCATGCTTGCCGCATACAAAACATCGGCCTCTGAAGTTACCTCCCCTCTGACCCTGCTGAGCACGGCCCTGCTGGTCGTTACCTCCCCGCCACTAGCCCTGTTGTCCCTGATTAGCACGCTGTTGGCCCTGTTGATTAGGCTAGCCCTGCCTATAACCCCCAAATCCCTACCTGGAATCGCTTAGCAGGGTCCCCCTGATGGGAACTCTGCTCGTGTTGACGAGTCTGTCCATGAGATGGTGCCCCACTAGCACTACTACCCTCGGTCCTTCCCTGCTGGCTGGACTCTCCTGCTCTCCTGCTTCCCTGCAGATGAAAGCGGTGATCCTGGCAATGTAGTAACGCAGCATTGAGTACATCAATTAAAGTACTCAGAAATAGATTCCCTATAAGATGCTGACGGATCCTCCAAGCTAACCAGTCCACAAACAACATTATCTTCTTACTATCAGTAGGTGCCTCATCTGGCACTATGGTGAGAAGTCTCGTGAACTCCTCCTCATACTCAGCAACGGTAGAGTTCTCTTGTTTCAAATTCAGTAATTTCTGCCTCATCTCAGTCTGTAGGGCGGGTGGAAAGTACTTGCGGTCAAACCGCTCCCAGAACAACTGAATAGGGACCGTGTCCCTCTCCTCCAAGGTGGTAGTGGACTCCTACCACTGCAAAGCGGCCCCCACCATCTTAAAGGAAGCCAATAACTGCCTTTGCACGTCGGTGCACTCATACATACGAAGATGCCGCTGGATGTCTTTCTTCCATTGGCTGACTGTGACGATATATGAGCTACCAAAGAACTCAGGGGGATGCGCCTTCTGAAAAGCATCCCTAACCCTCTCCCATGCAGATGGAAGTTGTGCTGGTACTGGCGCCACTGCCTGAATCTGGGGTGGAGCCTACTGAACCACCGCTAGCGCGGCATTCACCGCCTGAGCAACAATGGCGGCTACTTCATTAGCATTCATAGTGCCTTGTGCCGGAGCTGCTGGCTGCTCGGCCTGGGCACGCCTATCCTTCGGTGCACATCTCGGAGGCATCTGAAACATGAAGTAGTTTATTAGTCTACAGTCATTATCAAATCCCAAGTGGCTGAAGACGTAAACGTAAAAGCAGAAATACAACAATCCTAAAAATAGGGCTCTATAGCAAAAACGTTAAGCTGAAAGTGAAAATAAGTCGTACAGATCCTATGGACACTAGAACCTGATGCTCTGATACCACTTGTGACACCCCGCCTAATTAAATACCGGGCGATCACTCCTTTATTAAATTAAAATCAAGGTGAACAGTTGGTTCATTCTTAGCATCACCGTCATAAAAATAACTTTTCCAAATTTAACACCCTATTTAATTAAGCTAAGTGTCAAAACCATTTTTTTTACATTACTTTCCAAATTTTATTTTGAAAATAAAGATTTAATTATCTACAACAATTCAATATTTAAAGAATCACACCACAATAATCCTGGAACATATAATCCAATTAATTTAAACATTCAACAACTAAACCCCAGCATTTAAAACTTAAAGTATAACATACACGCTGAATAAATCCCAAAGTAAAAGTACTAGAAATAATTGAAATACAAATGTCCCAATAAAACAGCTAAATAGTGGAAAGGGCGACACATGCCCCAATAACTGATAATGATAGAAGTGGAATCAAGTAAATGAAATCGTCTAATCAAGTGGCCTGCAACTCCCACCTAAGCTGCAGCACATTCCTTCCAAGGGATCCTAAGCAAGACGCCCCTGTGGCTGGGCACCTGTAATATATACATATATATACAAGAGAGAAAGGGGAATAGAAACGGGTCAGAGACCGATAGTGTATATGATTTAAAAATTTGTTTAGCAAGTATTTAAATTGATACAGGCCAATGCAACAACATATTAGTGCGACACTCTCTTGAGAAATTCTCGCCTCTCTTCTAATGTGCACTCCAATCGCACTAACCTTCCGAATGGTTTATCTCATCATATATCACACTATCCTTCCCCAAGGATTTAACTTATCTTAGGTGACTCTCAAAATTTAAGATTTAACAACATCATGGTTTAAAAAGGATAATTTCATTTAGTTCAAAACGCTCATTTTAACTTTATTAATTCATAAAGTTTTTCAATATCATATTATACTTTTCAAAACAAGTATTTCCAATTTGAGTCATTATACATGTCTTACTTACCATAACACAGTAGGCAGTTTCCCATATTTCAGAAGTTCATATATATATATATATATATATATATATATATATATTAAATACTCGTATAATATATATATTCTAACAGCACCCCACATAAAAATTATGGTGTGGGCATACTCTGCTATCCAATCCCCGTATCAATCGTACTAAAGGGAATACAAGTTCGGAATCACTCTCGAACTATATAAATACATACACAAACAATATTGAGGCGAAGCATAGTTTTCAAGTCCAAGAGGTCAGTACATACCCCCACGTCTCTTAGGACCGTGACTACCAATTCGATAGCCTGTACCTAGGATTTCTATCTTCTAGGGTACGAGTCAATATCCCCCATAAGGCACACGAGATAAGATCGTCCCAGCGCGAAAACCTCAGGGATAGCAAGTAGCGCGGGCATGATTTTCACAAGTATATAATATATGCATACACAATCATATAAATATACCACTTTTATTATATCAATTTAGGTTTATCCAATCACCCACATTCACAACATTTATCCTTGTTTTCCCATTATTATTTATCAAGTATAATGGTTCGTTTCTAACTTTAATTCGAAGGGTTTTTTCCAACTTACTACGTAACCCTCATGGACTCTATTCTTCCAAATGTACAATTCAGTAGATATCCATTTATGTTCCAACGTAACTCTCTCTTACGTGTCTCTCTCCTTTAATATATACTTACATTATCCCTTATGCAAAATATCCCAAAAATATAGATTTCTCCTTACATTAAAGGATTTTGAATTTTATTTTCAAAGATGAGAATTTCAAACGGTTTCGAAATCGGAATTAAAATGGAGTTTTAATTGAATTTTTTTTATTACTTAGAAGAGTCCTCAAAATATAAAACTCTCTAAGAGTCCTCAAAACATAAAACTTTCTAGTAAAAATAATAGTTTTAGAAATCCGACCGTCTAATTAAGCTGAATTTTTGTCAGCAGTCCTGTCTCGCCGTTCGCTACAACATACTAAAATTTCAAGCGATTCCAATGGTCCGATCATCCGAAATAATTTTTTTAGTTTTTATATCTGATTAGAACTCTTTTCTTAATCAAACTCTTGATCCTTTACATGACAAAGGGTTTTCAGAATATCATATAAATCATCACTACATGAAAATTTCTCATCTCAAATTGGGTTTTTCTTCCATAAATTCATCCTAATCATTCCTAAACCAATATGAAAGATGCATCAACGAAATAAGAAAGATAAAAACTTGCCTGGGATTTTCAGAAATCTGGTTTGGTGTTGAATTTGGTGTGATTGCGTTCCCCGTCTCGCGATCTACGCGTTGGCGGTGGCGGCGGTGCAAACGGGTGAGTTTTGGGCCTTGGAATGCCTTGAGAGATCTCTCCTCTCCTCTCCAATGGCCGTTCTAGTGTTTTGAGTTATCTAACCCTAGGAGATAACCTAAACATCTGATATAACCCCTTTAATTTTCGTGGGTTTAATTTCCCAAAAATACAAAATGACTAAAATGCCCTCCCGGGATACTAATTAGGCCTAAAAACGCCCCGAGACCCAAAGCAAACTCCCGGGTATACTTTCTGACTATCTCGACCCTTTCGGACGCGTTGGCGCACTCAAAATGACCATACGAACAACTTATAAAATATTTACTTTTATTTATCAATATTTAGTCGCGACGCGACACGGGCACGTCCCGACTCAATTTCTAAAATTGTCATTTTATTCACTCGTGACATTTAATATGGCCACTATTATATATTACTTTGCTCATTAGTAATTTTCAACAAATTTTCCCATAATTACTAACTCTCATCACGTTAATAATTATAACATAATTAATTTTCGAATTTTTAAATAATTAATTCACATTAATATTAATAAATCTCCCAAATTAATATAGCATAAAAATACGGGGTATTACGGAAGAGTGGTTCTATCTTTGTATCCTAAGTCTATGTGGATGACATATTGTTTTGATCCATGTTCTCCTAACATGTTCACACTTTTGAGGATGAGATGAAGAGCATATTTGAAATGAGCACGGTTGGTAAGCTTATGTTATTCTTAGGTCTCTAGGTGCGTTACTAGAGGATGGGATATTCACATGTCAATCCGAATATGTTAATGACCTAGAAAAGTAGTTTTGTTTAGACTCCTCTAAGGACTCACACACCCATATGAGAAGATACACTGAGCTTAGCGAAGACACTTTATGCAAGGACGTAGAGCAAACCCTTTATATGAGCATGATAGGAAGTCGAATCTACTTGACTGCTAGTCATCCTGACATTGCCTTTATCCTTAGAGTATGTGCGCAATACCAAGTGTCCCCTAAAGAGTCTCACTTTCCCTCATTTAAATGTATCATCAAATACATGAGTGGCACTCTTTCTTACAGTATTTGGTATTGATGACCATTTTTTAGCCTTTTAAATTTTAATTGGGTCGGGGATATTGATCTTTGTAGGAGAACCCTGGGTGGGTGTTTTTACTTTGAGAGTGTTATTGTCTCTTGATTAATCAATAAGAAAAACTCGATATCTTTGTCCACAGTGGAGGCTAAGTATATAGCATATGGAAGTTGTTGCATGCAACTCTTATGGATGAAGAAATTATTGGAAGATTATGGGATTTCTAAAGGCATAATGACAATTTCGTGTGATAATAGGTGTGCAATCCATATATCTCGTAATTCAGTTCAACATTCTCGCACAAAGTACATAAGGATACATAAGCATATTATTCATGATCCCGTTGAGGAGAAGGTCCTTGAGCTTTGTGAGCACCTAACGTCAATTAGCTGATATTTTCATGAAACCTTTAGATGCACATAGATTCGATAATCTTAGGAAGTCATTGGGTATTTGCTTCATTGATTGAGTTCGGGTATTTTATCTAGTGTAGGATATTTATCATTTTTATATCTCATATCCATATTGCTAGATTGTATTTTTATTGAATTCATATGTTTTTCTGTTTGATATATTTAAAAATTCCAAAAAGATTTTTGGTTTTTATGAAAGGTTGAAAAATTAAAAAAAATATATATTTTTAAGAAAAAAATTGAAAAATTGAAAAATATTTTATTTTTAATATATTTGTTGAAAAATACAAAAAGATTTTTGTATTTTCATTTTTCACCATATATGGAAGAACAATTAAGATATTCAGATCACCGCTACATTCCATCGATTCACGTGATTTTTTTGTAGTGCTTTAAGACATGACTTTGTTTCGTTAGTGTACTTAATATGTGTGGATATTATTACGCTGTTCATTGATGATTACTTTCTATATGTTAGACTCTTTGTCACCTTTATTGCACACATGCACGAACTTTGTAAATATTGTACTTACAATCATTTATTGAATACGGTGTTCACATCTCAATTTGTAAGAACCATTGGCCATAATTCATTTTTGAAAAATATTGTTATATGTTACACAAGGATGATCCATAAGAAAGGTGGTAGGATTCAAACCTATGGCCAGCCCGCCCCTGACCTGTTGGCTTGGGATGTTGGGTTAGCACCCCTCGTCGCCTCTAAAAGGGGCTACGAAAGAGAAAAATTCTCTTTTCATTAAAAGTCACCACATTAAAAAAGAGCCTACAAAGATTAACGACACACAAAAATAGAAGAGCCAAGGATAGTTACTTTATATTCATTGGTGCTTCGGTACATATGAGAAATATGATTTCTTTAAAATATTTGAGAGTGAATTCTTATATATGTGAGATTTTAAGGGAGTTATAAAGTAGAAGATCAACGGATTTCTACAACGTACTCTCTTAAAAAGCATTATATAGTTTGGCATTATTGATTTGAGAATCATTTAAATTCATGGCATATTTCATAATTCGAGTCAATTTCATTTGAGTTCAAAGTTTTTACACCTAAGGTTGTAATTGAATTCTTTCTTTAGAAGTATCTCATGACTTCGTGCACCTATGTTATGAATGTTTATGTTGATTTGCCTATGAAAAATGTTCACACAATTACATTTTGCTTTCACGATTCGGATATTTTAGTGTTATTTCACGGTGTTATGTGCTTTGTACCTATATGTACTTTTATACATATACTTCTAAAATTTTGAAAATTTTGGAAAATAGTTATTCGATAAAGGGGAAAACATATTATGACTATATCTTTGCTTTTTCATATAATGCTTATTATTCATGTTCAGATTCTACTCATTTTTCTATTAGGAACAAAAAAGGGGAGAACAAATTAAGGGGAGTTTTATTTTTCTTTAAAACTCACACGCATCATGGTATTTTTTTTGTTTCATTGGTGTAGATATCTTCAGATTTGATGATGATTTCATGGACTACACACGATGAAGACAAAGATGGACAACGGGAGAACAATTTTAGTTCAAGACAAAGTTTCAAATGTCGTTACGTTTCTTGGGTTTGGGAGGACATTAGGATCATTGTCTTAGGGGTTTAATTGTAATTTGATTTTTTATTTTTGTTTTGTACTGGAATAACGAAAGGGGGGAGATTTGTAAGAGCAAGATTTTATAATTTCTCATAGCTTAGGGATTTTGCTAGTTTTGGCATATCCCATCACAAATCGAAGTTTCAAATCGAACACTAAATCCTCATTGCCTCCATAATCATTTGAAGACATGCTAGTGACCGAGTCTCATTTTAGTATTTCAAGCCATTGGATTTATCACCGACGCTTTATGGAGGTAAATGACTTGTGGTTTTTATTTCTTAGTCAAATTATATACTGGGATGTCAATTTTTGAAATCGGGGATTTTGATGAACCAAATTTTAATAATAAAATTCTATTTTTAATCTCATTAGAACGGGATGAGATCTCATTGGAACGAAATTTACTTTTCATTAGAACAATCTTCGAATGCCATAAAGTGACATTCCTCTGTTTAACAGACCCAATGTTGTTTGAAGGTCGTTAGAAGCGTGTTCGAACAAGAATAGGTTATCATTTGAAAGAGACCTGAAGTTGTTTGAACACCATTAAATAATATTCAAACAAGAATCATTTTCCAAGGATTGCACATCTCGTTAGAAACTCGTTATAAGGACGACCGAACGAGAAAGTTGTCTCATTTGAATGAATAGGAGTTTTGTTAAAACGAAAAGCTAATATCGTTCGAACGACCTTGCAATTTTGTTCGAACGACTTCGCCGCCTCAAAAATAGTGATTTCTCTATAAAAAAAACCAATTTGATGAGATATTCTCAAGACTTTTGGCGAAAATGAATTCCTAATATCTAAACCAAAACTTCTCATCTTTGTGTTTTATAAAAACACTTTTCTTTTTCAAATCATTATCTCACATATGATTTATTGAGTTTATTCAAACCCAATTTTCCATACACTTCAATAAAACCTTGTTGAGTTCTACTCTATGGCTAACTTGTGGAGTTGAGGCTCTACTATTGAAGAAGAAGGATCATCGATGGATACCAAGGGAAAGCCACTTGATGTGGACGGTTCTGGATTGTGCTATATTCTGTAGAAGAGTTTAACAGATATGTGTGTTAAGTAGTCTGAAAGTTAATTGTTTCGGTTAAACTCTTTATAATGCTAAATACTAGGTTTTGCCTGAAAGGGATTTTTCCTTACTTCTTCGTATTCTTGGTTTGAGTGTGTGATTGATTAATATTTAATTTGGACTTCATAATCACATATACACTTAATTACTAATTAAAGTAAAATTAGATTAAAATTTGAATTTGGCTATGCATTGCACAAGATACAAATAAATTTGTAGATCACCTCATCTTGTTTTCTCACCTCTTCTTCTAATGATTTTGTTTCTTATCTGAATATGGATAAAGTAAAAAGGGAGAGAGAGGGAAATATGTAAGGAGAAAAACCCTTAAAAAAAACTAATCCATATTTTACCTAACAACTCTTTGCTTCCTCCATGAAAGCTCGACAACCCTCTCCCTATGTTGATGTAATCATCTTCCTTGTGTAGACCACGGATAAAATGGTAAACGCATATCAATATCACCTATAATCGGGTTCAAATATCTCCCAACTTGCACCCATTGTACAACATTTTTTGTGGAATTTAGTAACATATTTTTCATTGAGTCTTGAAGGCACGAGAAGATATATTTTATATTTTTGGAATTGTTATAGAGAGATGGCCAAAGAGAAGAGGTTTTTGGAGAATTAGAGAGAGTAAAGTGAAATACTCCAGATGGGAATGCAATTACAAATCAAAATTCAACATATTTCGACCTTAAATCGTGGAACCAACTAATTATTTTTGGATGATTTATATGGAGTGGGGTTTGAAAAATTGATGCACGACATGCCTAGATTTCACAACTGAGTGAAATTAACAAGTTGGAAGTTGTTCGGAAATAAATACTTTTTTGTGGATGACAATATCATTCACATACTTTTTTGTAATATTCTATTACTTTATTTAAAAGATTAATGACTATCATTGATTCTATAAAAATTAATGTGTTTCCTTTATATACAAAAACAACGCAAGGTATAAATTATATTATATATTATTCATTGCCCGACGCACCAAAATCCTATTTTTTTCAAAATTTTAAATCGCCTCACCATATTGTACCCGCATTCCATACTCTAACACGTATAAAAATACATCAACAACCAACTGTAAAAAAAATTAATCAAATCACGCCAGCAATTACCGTCAAATCATATGAACTTATGGTGATATCTAGGCTCTGTTAAGATTTTGTTTTTCTTATGGTTTGGATGTCTATAGTTTAATAAACATCAACTTCTCATAGTTTCCAACCATGTTAATGAATATTAACACGGTTCTCTACATTTTGTTCCCATAATTTCAAATCATTGGGTGAAATTTTGCTAGAGAATGGATTTTTGGATCTCACTCCTCTACTATATAGTAGGAAATATTGAGAAAGATTAGTGTTGGCTATTTATTCTCCTTTTGAATTTTCGTATTTACATTTAATTTTTATCATTTTTATTGTTATTTGTGTTATACCTTTGTATTTTGGATGTAGAAATAGAGCACAGGATATGCTTGTAATATTGATTTATCTTTTGTTATCTTCATATTGTCTATGTATTGTTTGAACAAATGACTCAAAGATGGTGGTGAAAAAATATCTACTTTATCTCATTTTTCGATCCACATATTTTCTTCTTACTTATGTTGCATGCATTGATCCTCGGCTACGCATCACGCAGTCTCACACCTAGCTAAATATATTATCTTAAGGAAATGCCATTTTAGAAATCACTCGAAAATAAAATGTCACTTCGAGGATCACTAGTTTTATTGAGGTCATGCTAGTTGGCCTCCGACATCCATCTTTGGCGACACGAGGGTGTAACACGCACGCGACTTCGGTAGATATGATGCACAAGTGTGACTCAAGCAAGAATATAATTATAAAAATGTTTTCATCTATAAGTAGTGTATTTGAAGATATGAGGTGTGGGAGCAAGAATGTTGTCGTGGTGTTTTATTTAAAAAAAAATAACTAATAGAGCTTTATCAAAGTTGAGCCATAGGTGGACAAATTTTTTATTTATAAAAACAAATCTGAATTTGTCTCCCGTGTTTTTAGGCTTTGAAACATTCATATAGCTTCTCACTTTTGAGATCCCATAAATGTCCCATTTTTCGATTGTAATAAAAAAATTATATAGAGGAAAATCCATCTTTGTAGTAGATATTTTCTCTAAAAAAAATTAAGAGTGAAGAGTGGATTTCAAGAACATTTTTTTCTCCCATAATTTATGCAACTGTGTTTCAAACAAGTGTGATTCAAAGTGTATTGGATTTCCAATCTTTTTCCATGAAAGGAAGATTGAGATATAGGTGATTCTGGGCTTCTTTTATCTTGGGGACGATGTGATATATACTACATGCACAGAGATGGAAAAGCCACGAAATGTCTTAAAGAGAGTGACCTAGTCCGTGACTCAGCCCAAGAATCTTCTACGATAGATTTTATAAACAACTCCGGTAATATTGTTTATTTTTATTTTGCAACATATATTTGGATTCGATACCATGCGGGTCATACTTGCAATAATCGTGTGAGGTAAAAACTTAATTTTTAATAGTAGACTAAATACAATATGATTTTGATTATTCGAGTGATTATTCTATCTCTCTATAAATCTTTCTATAGTGATTTGTAATGAAAGTATCTAATTGGTTTTAATAACAAATTTTACTTGTAGACGTTCACTAATGTGTGTGTATATACATATATTCATAAGAAAATGCAAATAATATATATATATATATATATATATATATATATATATATATATATATATATATATATATGTGTGTGTGTGTGTGTGTGTGTGTGTGTGTGTGTGTGTGTGTGAGAGAGAGAGAGAGAGAGAGAGCGCAAGCATGCTATCGTGTTGTTTTATTTAAAATAAATTAACTAATGGAGCTTAATGAAAGTTGAACCATAGGTGGACAAATTTTTTATTTATAAAAATAAATCTGACTTTGTCTCTCATGTTTTTAGGCTTTGAATCATTCATATTTCCTCCGACATTTAAGCCTTAAATCCTCCCACCCTTTAAAGTAGATGCCTACAAGATCCCATAAAAGTCCCATTTTTTGTTGTAACAAAAAAAAACTATATAGAGTAAAATCCATATTTGTAGTAGATATTTTCTATGAAAAAATTAAGAGTGAAGATTGGATTTCAAAACATTGTTTTCTCCCATAGCTTTTGAGTCATGGTTCCGAGCAAGAGTGATTGAAAGTGTATTGGATTTTTTATCTTTTTTCGTGAAAGGAAGATTGAGACATAGGTGATTATGGGATTATTTTATCTTGGGGACAACGTGAATATATATACTACAAGGTTAGAGATGGTAAAGCCACAAAACGTCTTAAAAAGAGCAACTTAGTCTGTAACTCAACTCAAGAATATTCTACTATAGATTTTATGAACAATTGTGGTAATATTGTTTATTTTTATTGTGTAACATATATTTGGATTTGATATGAGGCGGGTCATACTTGCAATAATCGTACAAGGTAACAACTTAATTTTCATTATTAGACTAAAATAAAATATGATTTTGATTGTTAGATTTCTCTATAAATCTCTCTATTGTGATTTTAATTGCAGTATTTAAATTGTTCCAAAAACAAACTTTACTTGTAGACATTCACTAGTGTATGTATATACAAATATTCGTAAGAGATAGTAAATGATATATATATATATATATATATATATATATATATATATATATATATATATATATATATATACAGTCCTGCTCTTATGGGGACTAGTCCGCATTTTAAGAATGCGGACCGGACATGTTTCACCTGGCGGTGAGCCCAGAAAAGAGAGAGAGTGTGCCTATAATTTAGGAAATAATTTCTCGACGCACCGTTAGGTGACACATGCCCGGTCCGCATTCTTAAAATGCGGACTAGTCCGCACAGGAGCATTATTATATTTATATACGTGTGTGTGTGTGTGTGTGCGAGAGAGAGAGAGAGAGAGAGAGAGAGAGAGAGAGAGAGAGAGAGAGAGAGTAAATAGTTTAATTCAATTCAAAATTGATCAATAATTTCATGAGAACTTTAAATTCTAACAATAATGAACCCCTTCATGGAAAACTCTTAAATAGGTCAATCCTATTTCTTTAGTTATCAATGTGAAATGTTATTTCACATAAGGCGTTATTATTAGAATTTGATTTTTCAAACTTTCAAGATAATTCATTTACAGACACTTGTGATTATGACATTAATTAAAATTTTGATATTTGAAAACCAATGAAAATTTGTTATATGGAATCAAATGAAAAAATTATATAAGTATTCAAATGGTAAGTAATAAACATATGCGCCTTGTGCTATGTTTACTACAATGAAAATTTGTTGAAATATTTTTTGAATTTTTTATATGAAAGCATAGTTGGTAGTTTTCAACTAAAGTAGAGTGATTGATGATGGAAAGAAAAAAATTGAAATTTTTGTTATGAATTTTTTTGAAATATCATCTCTGTTTTTTTATGATGTATACACAGAAATTTTATGAATTTTGTCGTGCATGTAGTATGGTGAGATTATGAATCTTTAGCTTTGGGGTCTTGTGAAAAGGAATTGTATTCTTTTAATTATGTTATAAAAAAATGTTACCATTTGCAGGAATTTCAGAATGACTAGTAATTAATCCATTATATATCTACATTTGTTTGGCCAAATTGGGTGATTCTAACTTTGTATAAAACCAGACACGTAAAGGATGAATTATGGAAATTTAAAAAAAATCAAGAATCGGTTTAGTCGTAGTGAAATATCAAATTTGAAGTTTCTAAAAATATGTTTTGAACCTAAACATTTCTCGAAAATTTGAACCATATAATTATTGCAAACATATTCTAAATCTTCTGAATATTTCAGAAGTTTTAAAATTGGAAGGTTATATAGTTCTCGTAATATTCTGGGGTTAGAAGTGAATGATAAATTTTTTAGAAATTGCAGAAAGTTGTTTGCTTTTTTTTCAATTATTTGTACAACTTATGGAAATTACATATAATACTTTGCACCTCATGAATATGATATAATTATGATCAGTAGAGATCTCATATGTCGAACTTCACATTGAGTAAATAGAACCCATATGTCAAAATGATAATAATTGGAGGATTTTATCATAACTGAGTTTGGTGAAAATATAATCTTTACGTCGATAAATATATTCTAGTTGAATAATTTGGAAAGAAGGTTTAAAATTTATTACGAAATATTATCTTATACATTGTGAAAAATACATATATGAAATCATATGTTTCATTTCATTAATATATATATTGTGTAATCTATATCTCGCTTTTAGACCCTTGAAAGTCTGAACTTATGACTAGAATGAACGAACATGCATGTTTTCAATCGTCTATACTTTAAATCATGAAGCATGTATTGATTTAAGGAATAAGATTAATTAGTATTTAATGCTGAAACTTTATAAGTTTAGATTATATTTTATTAATTGAAGCTATAGTGGGGGCTCATTACATGGCCTACAACAACTTGCAACATTCGCAATAATATTTGGCAACATAACCATTATTTGTTTCCAAAAGCAAACTTTTATAATAAAATATTATTTATATTACCGTACCTTTTCTTTTGTCAACATAGAATAAATGTTGTTGTAAAAAATCAAAATTTTGAGAGGGACACCGATGAAATATGAGAGGGAAATGTTTTGAAATTTTGAAACATTATAACAATTTGCCAAAAGTCATCTAGCTTTCAATAACACCCCACACAAGAGAAATTTAACTCGTAAGAATTGACCATGTATTCATGGGACTCCCAGTTTCAAAAAATGATGATAATTTTTCAATCTCAAGACTCGGTCTTGAAACCATACCGTTAAAGAGAAAAAACCTAAAAGAACTATCAAAAGTCCTAGGAAGAGGTGCTAACACCTCTCACGGGACCAATGTAACTCGTAGGAACTAATCGTGTAGTCACAAGACTCCCGGTTTGAGAATATGACAATAATTTACAAATCTCAAGACTTAAGCTTAAAAATATGCGCAATTATATGAATTACATTTTATTAATGATTTCTTCTTTACTTTAAATCTACTACATTTTATTACAGGTGTATTGTTTTGTGTTACATGTATTACATTTGAACATTTGTGATTATATATAATGGCTTATTCGGCATGTGTAATATTTAAAGGTAGAAATCGAGATACGTGTACTTTCCGATATGCAACACATGGATGTGACACCTCGCTTATTTTAATCACAGTTGATCAGTCCATTATCAAAATAACTAGGATTCTCATATGGTCCATTCTTAGCATTACTGTTGAATTTTTTTTAACTACTAACCACCTATGTTAAAATAAGTCGGTGTCAAATTTTATCTTTCATTATTATAATAACATTCGAAAATAAATTAATTAAACTAAACCATCCACATAATAATAATCTGAACAATGACGCGATCGATTTATAAATAAATAAGAGCAGATAAACCACCGGTTATCAAAATAATTAATCCAACTACAATATAAAATAAATAATCAAATTTGAATACAGTCTGATAAATAAACTAAAAACTAAATAATCTGAGGGTAAATGCCCAGCTGAATTACTGAAAGAAAACATGTCTAGAATGAATGATCTTAATCATCTAAAGAAACTCATGTAAGACTCAACAAGTGTTGCACCTATGCATCCTTGAAAGGTTTTGAAAATATTTTGACACGGATCAGAGCCAAGAAAACGGTTCGAAAAAATTTGGAAGTGTTTAAATCACATATTAGATCAGTTATTTATTACACATGTAAGTTCCACATATACTCTCTTAAGATCCCCACCTCTCAACTAATACTCACGCCTAATGTACCCTATATAGCTATGCCACCCATCCCAGCTAGATAGCATATTTTAATAACCTTGATAAGTCAAGCTCGCTCGTAGTAACCATACGACACGCTACCACAACCTTAATAATCAATTTTTATCCACGTATTATTATTTAGTCAATTAGTTAAGTTTATCTACCTAAAAACTTTTAGATATACATATCTATCAGTTCTACTATCACACATAAGTAGATATATCATACTTGTTTATATTTAACACACATATAATATATACATCTATAACATCTTCGGAATGTTCCCTCGTGATGTTGGCATACTCATCTATCAAGTCCATGTACCTCTGGTACCAAATTAAGGACCAATGGTTCGTCATGTCTCGTTGAACCCAAAATAAATCAACACACAATGGAGGTGAACATGGTTCTAAGACTTTGGGATACGCACATACCTAAAGAACCCAAATGACATGAAGATACCATTAATACACACACATAGTTAACCTCCCTATGTTTCATGATATGAGGCACACATCGAGACCTCACTGGAATCATCAAGGTGGGATCGTCCTCTGTGCAGAAACCTTCGGATATAAAGAAACGTAGGTATGTTCACACACGAAATCAAATCACATCCATCGGTATTGACACAACTTATATATGCATATTATTCAATAGGTATACACATAACCCATCATATAAGTATGTACGTAGTATATATCTCTCGCATACTCGTCGTACAAACAACTACAATTATAACTTCTTACTATATTTCGATTATTGTTCCCTACCCTAAGGGTCCTAGTTACCCCTTAATATATATAACAGTAGTTAATACACTCATACACTACTGTTCCAAATCATAGGTTCACCAATCTCTCCGTGATCCCTCCTATTCTCACGAATTTATAATTCTTATCATTTATCTCGACAGGTTCTAGCCTTTAATCCTCTTATTTTATCTAAGCTTAAACTATGTCATAGGCCTACTGAAATTCATTATGTCCATCACTATGGTTTAGTAAAAACCCAAAAATCTCCCCATAAATTATTCACAATTTCAGGGCTTAAAAATAAAAGGTTCACAATTCTAGGAAAATTGAATCGATTTGCCCAAGGGGCTGAACTGGTTTGCCTACCGAATCAATTTTCCCTAGGTCCGAATCAATTCTAAACATTACAGGTCTCTTCTTCCTCTACACAGTTAGGTTTTCACCATTATCATATTTTCAAATCTTGATTAAAGGTTCCAAAACTCCCAACTAACATACTAGTCATCATTCATACGTATTGGGATCATTATTATCATTATTAACTCAATAATTCCTCCAAAAATAGCTCAAGAACAGTTCAAAACTCAATATTTATAAAAACTCTAGTTTTTGAGTTTTTCGTCCCAAATCAACCATTTACCCAAATTTCTCCCATAATTATTATAACATGTAAAATGATTTCGTGTCCTCTATATATGTGGATCCATTATAAATTAAACCATATCCCAATTTATGAGTTTTATTCACTTAAACCTCAAGAACATAATTAAAATCATGATATTATAATCCCTACTCTACATGGGTATTATAACTAAATCAGAAACATGCAAGATAAATACTTTACTTTAATTTGCAGGTCTAATTTCATTTTTAATGTGATGAAAGTGCTCCTCCCTTGCTTCTGATCTGTAAGGACCAAATTTCCAATTGAGTCTTAATGTACTTTTTGACTTATTCTCGGAACAAAACACGTTTGATTCATAGGTATATTTTCATTGTCTGATCACTACGAGACTCTGACTTGTCAAAGATTAATTGAAGACGTTGCGGCAAAGCTCCAAGGAATTAATCATGCCGAAGTTTAATTGGTGCAATTTCTCATCTTTAAGGTTTAATTGAATTCCGAGATCACAGAGGTATGAATGCATAATGTTAAGGTAACTCGGAATTTTATTTTGCAAAAATAAGGATGTTATTTTTAAATGAAAAATGTTTTTAAAATGTTTTAAAAGGGTTTTAAATGTTTACACTTCGTTTAGAGTTAATGAGGACGGATTGGAGTTGTATTAGAGTTGGTTTTAAGTAAAACTCTATTTTCAAAGTTGGATGCATCAAAACTCTAAATTCGGGCGACGTCGTTCAAACGACAAGCACTATCCTTCGAACAAGTGTTGTTGTCGTTCGAACGACGCAGTATCTCGCTCGAACGAGATTCCTCCACCGCCTGAAAATAATTATAAATAGGCGTGGTCAGTTTCCTCGAAGCGCATGTAGTGCAAAAAACAATTTACGATACAGAAAGGTTTCTACACAAAATTTTTCTAAGTGTTTTCACAATAAAACATCCTTAGAGTTTCAAGGTCTGAGCTTTTCATTATCATATGTTCTTGTTATCTTGTTGGCACCAAGTTTGAGGTTCTATTGAAGATCCATTACTAGTTTTGCGGTGAAGATTTGGCGGATACCGATTTCTACATCGTGACAATACAGGCCATATCGGTGGACACCAAGACACTCATGGAGACGCGTACTGTGGACGAGCATCATAGAAGAAGGTTACTTTCTGCATGGGCACTGTGAAGATTGGTAGAAGATCAGAGGAGCATCAAGTCTCGTCGGTGGATCGAGTCGTTGTATAAGACTACCGTTTGACTTTATAATTCCATTGTCATAGTGATTGTCTAGCCTGGGTTGTCCGAGGTTTTTTCATGATTGGGTTTTTCCTCGTACATCGGTGTTGTGAGTATTACTTTAATTTATTTTACTTGATTTAATCACTAGTTTCATGCTTAGGGTTAAACAAGATAAAATATGGTTAAGTTAATTTGTGTCACAACTTGATTGGATAAAATTAAAAAAGTGTTTTTCATAAAAATAGAAAGTTAGTTTGCATTCATCCTTAACTTAATTTCGCTCAAGTAGAAGATATATTTTGGGGACCTACACGATCACAAATTTGGCAACAATTGTGGTTGAATCAAGACTTTGCACCTCCAAACTCTCCTTTCTTCCTCTCTAATGGCCTCTCCTCTCTTCTCCTTTGATTATTAGGGTTGTAATTTTGTAATGCTTCCGCTCCAATTATCTAACCCTAGGTTTATAATCCTAGTTCCCAAAATTAGGCTAACGGTCCAAGCCCAAGTGACCCAAACACTCCTGTGTGGACTCGGTTATGACTAAAAAGGCCCCACAACCCAATTACTACCATTGGGTACACTATTTTGACTAAAAAGGCCCCACAACCGTGAACTCGAAATCACCATCCGAGTCACCCTACAATAATTTCTTATCTAAACCTCTTATAGTCTACACTCGACTCCCGAGTGAGATATAATACTATCACGTCACTATCACTTGCTATAACTTAAAATAATCATTTACTATTCACTTAGTAATTATATTGCATAAATATTAATCATTATATCTCCCAACTAATATTTTAAATAACCACATAATCATTAGTTCACACATACTGATTAATTCAATTAAATTACGGCACACGTGTAATTTAAAAAATACCTAAAATATTTAAATTATAAAAACTCATAAATACGGGGTGTTACATATTTCCCCCCTTACAACAGAATTTTATCCTTGAAATTCGAATACACCCAGTATTACCAGCTCAAATTCTTGCACACAACTGCATTCGAATGTATCCAATATTTTCTCGCAATAATCTTTTGGTATTTCCACTATACATACACCAATGGTTCCGTTTTAATCGAATGGCTAGTCACTACAACCCACGATTAGCGACAAGTGCATTCAGACCCTTACATATCGATATATTCCCTATTTTTAAGGTCTCACTTATATAATGATATGCAAAACTATCGTGAATCCGATTACAATGGCTCAAAAGATGACCCAATACTCCATTGGATTTATCATCTCTATGCTAGAAAAGGCCCCAATTTTATCAGTACCAATTTCCCTTATTACCAAACCATGTCATCTTTCTTCGTGGTAAACACCCTCAGCAACCCCTAACCACTCATGTTAGGACTTAAAACTTGGTTCACATCAACGTACTCTAACTACGTTCCAGAACTATACGAAAAATGTCATGGATTAATTCGATCTTTGTCGACGGACCATGAATCACTCTCGGTCCGAGAAACTTATTATTCCCCCTTCTTAACTATCCAAAGGGTGGGAAAATAATTTTTTTCCTATGAAGCCTCAAAAGTCGACTCGCAAATAATATCCTACTATGAGTCATCACATGGAGCTCTACCAACTGAAGTTAACATTCACAATTACTCTAAAAATTTAAAATATGCATTCTCGCATTCTATCACATTCTATGTTACCCCTCCCGACTATCCATCGGCCTACGTTTGACACATCTAGCTCAAGACGCAACTTCATTCCCATCGCCTCCTAACACTCCATATCAAAGGTGGGACTCAAAGGTCTCGGCCCAATTCACAATAATATAGGATGGCACCTTGTGCCGGTTCATTTATTCTCTTTAGTAACATGTTGGGCACACTGTCCTGTAGTATAACGCACCCCAAATGATTGACAATTATTTCGTTCTTTGTCAATTCACTTCACCACGCGAAGAAAAACCTGACCCCTCTGCTATTTTGATAATCCAATAATTAACTTTATCACTCTGCCTACCCATTCCATCCCTGGAATCATCAACATATCACAACTGATTAGGCATAAATTCTTCACATTTGTCCCCTTAATTTTGGTATTTTTATGATCCCGTGCGGTGTAAATAGCTTGTATTTGTCTCATATTTATGCTACTAACCCTTTTTGGCAAGTATTTAGTATTTTGTGTATCTCTTATGTGTTTTATAGGTATTCTATGCAAATTAGTGGGAATGAGAACTCAAAACAGTGAAAGAAACCAAGGAATGGGGAGTTGAAGGGTATTTTGGTAATTTTACATCCATAGTCCGGAGGTGGGATATTGAAATTTGAAGAGATTTCAATTTTAACAACACTGGAAAAAAATGGCACCTCAATCCGAGCTACGGTGAAGAAGTTATGCCCATTTGAAGTTGAGAAAGAAATCCAAGAAAAAACTGTTAAGGACGAATCGAACCGAAGCTGAGGAAAAAGAACTGGTTCGCCCATTTATCACGCACAACATCCATTGCAAAATTAGTCACGCTTACTATGTGTGATAAATTTCCAGATACAGGATTTTTATTTTGTCCTTATCTTTTAGCCAAAAGAGTTTTGTGTTTTGGGGACTCTTATAAACGACCTCTAGCCTATATATTTAGTCATTATGACTCTTTTTATTCAGATTTCATTCATGTAAAAGCTCCTAAATAAGTAGGAACATCTAGGAGAAGAATTTACATATTTTGCACCTTTAATTCAAGAGCTTTTCCAGTTTTTCTTCAATCTTTGATTTCTTCTTGCATGGTCTTGTTCTTCAATCTTGGTAACTTTTATTTCCAGCACTTTTATTGTTATTTCTCATGTTTAAATCTCTCTTTCCAATAAATTATGAATCCATACAACGTAGATAACGTTGTTTTCATTAAATCCACCATGTTAGGCTAGATTTTTAAGGGTTGGGATGCATGAACCCAACCCGAAGGGGTTTGCATGAGTATAAAATTAGTTCTCTAAATACAATAATTGATTAGCGCGTGTAGTTAATACGACACTTCTTAATTCATCCTTCGCTTACATATTGTGCGGGTTGCGATCCCTCATATGTGTAATACTTAGGAGAGTTAAAAACCGAGTTTGATCAATTAATTAATTTATGACTAGTTTTGTACTTGGCATACACACTAGGGTTTGGGGAATTGTATTCCCAACCTGTTTTCCCTTCATTCTTATTAATTCATTCTTAGTTAGATAATTTTGCTCACATAGTTATTGCAATAGTTTAATTTAGTGTGCATTTAGTTAATTAGTTATTTTCCATCTCAATCATCTTTTTGTTTCTTTTTAGAGTCAAGTTTGGGTTAACAATCTTGCATTTGTCGTCACGTTCACTCATCCTAGTTCCTTGTGGATTCGATACCCAGACTCTTCGCTATACTCCGCAAGAGTGCAGTTAAAGTTTAAGTTTTTTTATATTACGGTTGGAAGCGGATAACAACGACTAGCGTATTTACACGGACGCTCGGTTTCCACCTCGATCAAAATGGCGTCGTTACCGGGGAATTAGGTAGACTTTAGGTCAGGTTGGTTAATCCCGAATTTGACCTTAAAAAAATAAAAAATATGGGTGTCACATTTTTTAATTTCCCAATTTGAAATGTCTTACTTTAACTCCTTTGGTGGGTTTAATTGTTATGATAATAGTGAGGAGGAGGAGGTGCTCAAGATTTATGAACATTGGATTAATATCACTAAAGATGAGTCTCATAAATACAAGCCCAGTGCTAAGACCATCCAAATTTATCAAAATGAATTGCTTGAAGAAGAAAGGCATGAAAAAGTGTATCGAGAAAAAAATCGTTTTGGGGAGCAAGAGTTAGATGCATTATTTGAACCCAATGATGATTTTTCTTCTGATACTTTTGAAGATGAAGTAAGTTTTCAAACAAATGAGGAATCCGTGGTGCTAGATCCTCGGAAGACTACTTTGGAAGAACCCTTACTTCTGTACATGCAAGTCGTAAAAAAGATCTTTAGTGATGATTGGGAAAAGGAATCATATGGCAAGGAGTTTGATTCTTATTTTGAAAACTTACCGGAGGTCGAGCCTTACATTTCACTTACGAATTTTGAGAACAAAATCATTGAGAGTGATCCAAGTACTTTTGAACCTCAACCTCTTATAAATATTTCAAAACCTATTGAGGTTTAAGATCAACTGTCTCCATGTGACCCCACTATTATCGAACCGTTAAATCCATCAGAAGAACTGGATGAATGTCTTGAGGGCATTGACCCAATTCTTGTATGGGAATGTTATTTTGAGATGCTTCATCTTATGGTCCATACACTTAGACGTGTCAATCCACCAGATCCAATTGAAAATTTTTGGGGAGAAGATTTTGAGGACAAGGACTCTATGCTTGAATTGTTTTCCAAGTTGGACTCTTTCTGTTTGTGTGCTCCGCTTCCCATACTACTTGAAAAATCTTTGGGACGTGATTCTATTTTTCTTGGATCCCAATGGTACTTGTCCCCCTGTGCATTCAAATCCCTCATTATCTCCCTAAAAATATTAATTGGTGATGGTTCATTTCTTTCGCTTTGCACATGTCTTCCGTTGATCAAACGGAATTCTTATTTTTTGGGAGGCATTCTTTCTAGTGAGGGTACACCATTAATCCCTCAAAGTCTTGTATTTTGGGTGCACCCTCAAATTTTTTGACTTCTAATGTATAACTTATTAGAATTTCAAATCGTAGGTTGTAAAATTCTTAGCTTTTTTTTCCTCTTTAGTTTAGAGTTTTTGTTATTCTTTTTCATATGCTTAGTTCTAACATGTTTTGTAGATTCAATGGACTCGTAATTTTCGAGGATCGCTCCATTGTGGGTAATATCTTTATTTTCCTCTCTTTATGTTGTGTTCTTGATTCGCATTGAGGACAATGCAACATTTAAGTTAGGGGGTGTGGGATATTCTTCCCATTTATTGTTTAGATTCATTGATTCGATCATATGTTCTTTAGAAGTGTGTGTTTTTTAGAAAATTTCAAAATTTTGAAAAAATTGAAAAAGTTTGAAAAAGCCAAAAATATTTTTCTTCAAAATAAATAAAAATTAGAATTTAAAAGCTTCAAAAATGTCACATTTTTTCTGTCTCAAGTTGTAAAAATCCAATGCATAAAGCCAAAGTTGACAAAAGACGAAAATTGAGTGAAAAATTGACGACTTAACGAATAAGTGTGGCGATTAATCAACACGGTGATATTTCGAGCCAATCATTTTTTTTCGAGTTTTTAAATCAATCTGAGTTTATGATTAACTCAATGTTCTTTTCAGCGTTTTAATAAGTCGTTAATGATCTCCATTTTATTATTTTGATTATTTATGGGAAATGTGTGAGATATTGTCTTGAATAATGTGCACTAAAATATCTCTAAACTTAATTAATCTCAAGACACGTATGGTAATGTAACTAGCAATTTGAACAATGAAGTAGGCCCTCGTTTTCCACCCAAAAATATTGTCCATAAAAAGTTGTGAAAAATCATCCCTTTTGTAACCCAAATTTGAGCCGAATAATTTTTCCTTTCGTTTGATAACCCGAAAAATCCAAATACCCCGGAATTGTGAAAAATGGAAAAAGTCAGAATTTAAGTCTGAAAAGTGCAACAAAAAGGGGAAAGAAAAAAATAGAAGAATGCTCAACAAAAAAATAGCAAGAAAAGAAAAGTGTGAAAAAAATTGAAAAATAAGAGAAAATGAGCAATAGCCCGGAAAAGCACTAACGGACATCATAAGAAAAAATTTCAATTTCGAAGTTCCCAACCATTCTCATATTACCCAATTACACCTTAAGCCCGAAAAAGTCCTAACCGAGTCCAAATTGCGAAATTACTTACCGCGTGGAGAGTTAAGGCACAAAAGATAATATAAGAGATTAAAAGGTGTGAACTAGAGGTGATGTTTCTGTTTCCTTATAATCGTACTCCAATGATGAGATCTTTGTACCTCAAATAGTCCGTCTTTCTAATTGTATGAGTGAACTTGTGTCCATTATATTTACTCTTTTTATCACGTATGCCGTAAAAGAATAGCCACATTCCGAGTGATTCGTTTGTGAGTGCATCCCGTAAGATTTTGAAATCAAAACGAATTTTTTGAAAGTAACGTAGTGATCAATCGGTGGAAGTTAGCGGTTCAATTTTTGGCTTCGCACACACACACTATGACTTGAGACTTATGAATAAGATTTTAAGGTGACCATTTTTGGAGAGTTTAAATTTTACATTTTTTAAGTATTTTGATTTTTCTTTGAGTCAATAACAAATTTTGTGGGTATATTCACTGCAAAACCTCACGAGACTCGTCCTACTAGGGTAACCTAGGGGTTTAAAGGCTTGTTGCATACGCTAAATGCAATCGCTTGCCCGCGAAAGAGGTATTCTATCCCAATAAAGTTTTTAAAGGGTCTTTAACTCATACTCTCATTCTTTTACATTGCTCGAGATGTGCAAAGTTCTAAGTTAGGGGGGTTTGATTAGGCATAAATTCTTCACATTTATCTCCTTAATTTCAGTATTTTTACGATCCCGTATTGTGTAAATAGCTTGTATTTGTCTCATATTTATACTACTAACCCTTTTTGGCAAGTATTTCATATTTTTTGTATCTCTTATGTGTTTTACAGGTATTCCATGCAAATTAGTACGAAAGAGAACTCAAAACAGTGAAAGAAACCAAGAAATGGGGAGTTGAAGGGCATTTTAGTAATTTTGCAGACATATTCTGGAGGTGGGGCCAACTGGAAAGTTGAAGAGATTTTAATTACAAGAACACTGGAAAAAATGGCACCTCAATCCGAACTACGGTGAAAAAGTTATGCCCATTTGAAGTTGAGAAAGAAATCCAAGAAAAAACTGTTAAGGACGAACCGAACCGAAGTTGAGGAAAAAGAACCGGTTCGCCCATTTGTCACGCACAGGATCGGTTGCAAAATTAGTCACACCTTCTATGTGTGACAAATTTCCAGATACGGGATTTTTATTTTGTCCTTATCTTTTAGCCAAAAGAGTTTTGTGTTTTGGGGACTCTTCTAAACGACCTCTAGCCTATATATATAGTCATTAGGACTCTTTTTATTCAGATTTCATTCATGTAAAAGCTACTAAATAAGTAGGAACATCTAGGAGAAGAATTTACATATTTTGCACCTTTAATTCAAGAGCTTTTTCAGTTTTTCTTCAATCTTTGATATCTTCTTGCATGGTCTTATTCTTCAATCTTGGTAACTTTTATTTCCAGCACTTTTATTTTTATTTCTCATGTTTAATATCTCTTTCCAAGCAATTATGAATTCATGAAACGTATATAACGTAGTTTTCATTAAATTCACCATGTTAGGATAGAATTTTAAGGGTTGGGATGTATGAACCCAACCCGATGTGGTTTGCATGGGTATAAAATTAGTTCTCTAAATTCAATAATTGATTAGCGCGTGTAGTTAATACGACACTACTTAATTCATCCTTTGCTTACATAAGGTGCGGTCTATGATCCCTCATATGTGTAATACTTAGGAGAGTTAAAAACTTGTTTTGATCAATTAATTAATTTATGACTAGTTTTGTACTTGGCATACACACTAGGGTTTGGGGAATTGTATTCCCAACCTGTTTTCCCTTCATTATTATCAAGTCATTCTTAGTTAGTTAATTTTTCTCACATAGTTATTGCAGTAGTTTAATTTAGTGTGCATTTATTTAATTAGTTATTTCCCATCCTCTTTTTGTTTATTTTTAGAGTCAAGTTAGGGTTAACAGTCTTACCTTTGTCATCACGTTCACTCGTCCTAATTCCCTGTAGATTCGATGCCCAGACTCGTCGCTATACTCCACAAGAGTGTAGTTAAAGTTTAGGTTTTTTCGTATTGTGGTTGGAAGCCGATAACAATGACTAGCGTATTTACATGGACGCTTGGTTTCCACCTCGATCAACAATATTCCGGTTTGTAATCTCAGACCAACCTTTTCCCTTTACGAGTGGAGCACTTGAAGACAATTCACTATGTCCCACTCAACCCGAAATCAATACACTCAACATCTCATGTCACGTGGAACATCGTACTCCCCTTTTCCTAAGATATTTAAAATCATGGTCAGTGTGTTTTCTCCAAAGTTGTATACTTCCTAGGTTTTTTCATATGTTAGAATCAATGACCTATATATGTGCAAACCACTCTACGCATTCGACTATGTGAGACTCCGCTCCACGTTCCAAAATTATTTGATCCTCCCTTGTTAAGGGATGATTTTTTTATTTACTTTCAACGTCTTTCGACTCACTACGATTGTGACGATGTTCTCGTGACATTCACACAATCAAATTATCTCCTTTCCTCCAACAAATTTCAATCCATCATACTTTTCACTTGTGTTTCTGACTGTTCCATTGACATATTTTCAACACCTTTATAAGCCTCCTTATCACGGACGACACTGAAACTCAAATTAACTAGGGTGCACATATACCCTATATCCCGTGCACAACTGTATAATCGTCTTTAACATCCCACACGTAACATGCCTATCTCAAGTATGACCCCGCCTTCTCGGTGTGGCTATACCATATGGATAACCTCAATTTCCCTACTAAAATGATATAATTCTCCTCGAGGCTGCCCCACCCATCATCTAGTGGTGTAAAAAAATTCCCCAGTGTTACCCACACCACACTACTCAACTCTATAAGTTTAATATCATAGAATAGTTCTCAACTCATGTTTGCATCCACATAAACATATAACATCCAAGGTTCTAAACTTATGCCCTTGTGACCAACACATCTCCCAACTCTTGACAACCGTAAGAGAAATCCAAACAAGGCCCCCCACCCCCTAATACACTACTACCTGCCATTACCGATCATCGAGATTCGTAGATCCAAACAACATAACCAGGATATCCCAAAATCTTATCCCTAGACATACAAGTCTAATTGTCCACTACTACATCACTAAAGGAGTTATACAACACGACGCTCTCATTATCACTAGGTTTCTCGCGCTAAGTCGATAACGATCTACATTTCTCTCCCCGACAGTAAACTTAATATACCCTGAATCACATCAGTGCAATCCCTACACACTAGGATAAAAGATAACGAGACAAATATAACCTCTGAAGTCTCCTCAAAGAAATAATATAAACGCGAGCTCAACCCTCTTCCAGGTGACACATCGTTAAACAACACATACTGCACAGAACAGCAAACACGATAGCCTTGCTATAACAGCCCACCATCGCTCAACCCGTCTCTAACCAACCCATACCCTGGATAACATCATACTCGAATATCATCTCTAGAAATGAGTGAACCCAGTAAAATATATCCTCTCAGTGTCCCCACCTACTCCCCTATAGATGGAACAAAAAAGAGACCCGCCACTCAACGGTAAATATATACATGATAAGCACCCAAAACTGTACAATTTATACCCCGAATAAACGTATTTTAGTTGATAATTCTCGACAGTATGGGTCTTATGTGCTTAATTGTTCAATATGCAGGCTTAATTGCAGTTGCGGTGTCAAATGCTATATTTCAAGGCAATTTGCATTAAAATTGAGCTAAATACCCAACCCCATAACCTTACCCGAGCATAAGCCTACCCTAAACCCTGTGTGTGTTTTGTTTGTCCCTTTTTATATTTTTTATATTTTTAGTTCGAGTCATTTTTATTTTTAGGATTTATTTTAGATTTATTTAGAATTTCTAGGATTTATTTGTGATTTATTTAGAATTTTTAGGTTTTATTTACTATTTTTATATTTTATTAATATATTTTTATTTCATCTTTATTTTTATTAGTTATTAGTTTTTTTTTTATTAGGACTAGATTTTTTTTTAGGATTTCATTTATTAGTTTTATTTAATTTTACATTTATTTAGAATTTTAGTTTTAGTTTTATTATGCTTTATTTTTATTTTTATTTTTTATTTATATTTTTATTTCTTTCTAGTTTCATTTTTAATTGAGTCTTTGTTTTATTTTAGAATAGAATTATTTTTTTTTAGATTTTTAGTTTATTTTATTAATTTTATTTTAGGTAGTTAGTATAATTTATTTAGGGTCACAAATTAAACATACACATATACCCAATACATAAACACACACACTAAGCCACACCTACTTTACCTACACCCTCACTACACCCAATACCTCACCCCTTCATCTTCTTCCCTACACCTCTCTCTCTCTCCTCTCACCAACACCCACAACCCCCATTAACACCTCACACTCTCTCTCTCTCTCTCTTACCCAAACAAACCCATACCCGATTCTCTTCTCCCCTACCATCCTTATAGTCCTAAACCGAACTCACCCCCGGCGCCGACCACAACAAACAGAAACTCGATTTGGTGACCCATTTCTGCCGGAGCAATCCCGACCCCATTACCCCCATCCAGTACGACCTCCTCCGTCGCCCCACTGCCGGCGTTCCATCAGAACGAAGCCCAGGCAGCACCCCTCTCATCCCAACCTTACCCCTTTCCGGCGACCAACCCCTCCAACCCTCCGACCTTATCCTTCCGCCGCCAACCCCTGTCCCGACTCGCACCTGCCCAGCTGGCGACCTGCCCCTCCTTCCTCTCACCCCTGCGACTCCACCTCCGACAAAACCCAACACCCGATACACCCCCATTTCTCACCATTCAGCCCCGATCAGCCCACTGTCAAACCCGAGCCACAACAACCCGCTCCCTACTTCTGACCCACGAACCATTTTCAAAACCAAAACTCAATTCCATTTTACCCACCTTACCTTTTGACCCATTTGTCCTATAAAGCCATACACGTTTTTTCGTCACCTGCCAACAAACAATCCCAAGCCAAACACAAAACAATACCCACATGTTTAATACCTTTTACCCCTTTTCCCTATTATACCCCCAACTAACCACTCAAAATCAATTTCTAAAATTACCCGTCACCATATCAGATTTTTATTCTCATTCACATGACCTGACACCATATCCACATGCACCCCTAGCCATATACCCAATTTACCCCTTTGCTCCATGTGCCTACTATATAAGAGGACCATGCTCTTTCAAAGGGGAACTCATCATCAAAGGGAGAGAGAAAATTCTTGAAAAAAGTAGAGAGTTAGGTTAGAATAAATTAGGTAGAAATATTTGTAAATAGTTTTATTTTATTCTTTTATTTTTTTTAGATATTTGTGAGATTAAATATTGTAAGAGAGTTAATTGAGTGAATATTTAATTTCAAATCATTTGGATGCTCAATTGAAGGGATTGTATGCTTCAATTTGGAAGAATAGAGTTCAACCTTCTCAAAGAGATTTGGTTTTCTTGTTCTACTCTCTTCTCTTTTATTTTAGTAGCCTTGATTATTAATTTGTCATATTTCATATCATGTTAGGCTAAATCCCCTTTCAAAGGGTGGGGTAAAATCCTTATTTGATGTTATTTTATTTTAATTAGTTTAATTACTTGAAAAATCTCTTTGAATGTTTATTTTGATCCCTCGCCCTTAAATTTACGCCTCGAGAGAGGGTGAATGATTTTCGAGAGAAAATCGAAATTCTAGTTATAATACCCATTTTAGATTCGAACTAGAGATAGGGGTTTCTTAAGTGGGGTACTATAACTTGAATTTCAACTCTAAAATTATTTTCTAAGATTTACATGAATTTTAATTGATCGGTCCTAGCGGGTGATTAATTAAAAGGAGTGTAGATCTATTTTTCTAGAGTTGTGGGGTGTTAAACTTAATTTTCTAAAAGATTACTATTATAATTACACTTGCAACGAAAGTTGATTTGTAATTTTGATATTAATTTGGGAAAATTCAATTAATTAATTAGAATAACTAAAATTTGTGGTATTTCCCCATTCCTTGATTGTTCTCACAATTATTTACCTCATTTATCTCTTATTTTTAGTTTAGACTTTATTATTCATTTTAGTCACTTTCTAGTTAGTTATTTTCATCTTAGTTTAGTTTAGCTTAAAACTTCACCTCACCCTATTGTTTTAATATTGAAAAAGCTAAAAAAAAAATAGAAAAGTGAAAAAGCACAAAAAGAAAATAAAAAGTGAATTACAATTGAATTTGTCTCTAGCTTACTCCCTAGGAAGTGGATTGATGCCCTTACTTACCGCTACTCTTTAGATTTTTATGTTTTGTAGGTAATTCAAGGTTTTGATTAACTTGGCTTTCAACAACGAAATATACGCAAAAGTTCACGTTATCAATACACACAATAATAACACTAACGATACACACACTAAATCCGTCTCATGCGCGAACCTAGTGCTAATGATATACTGCGGTTTGCTTATGTTACACAAAACATACCCCATTAAACCTAGGATAAGACTCACACTTTAAATTGTTAATTGCACTAGTAGTCCAATTTCTTCATAGACATAGCACTCTCATCCAAACCAATCGAGAAAAAAACTGTTGCAACAATTGCCCATGCTGGGCACCCGTTCCTATCACCTAACTCGTTGCGGATAGGGTAGATACATGTGGTCCTACTCTCCATACCTAGGACACCTTTCTGGGTCATCCCCTGGTCTCTGGCACCACTTGACATATCGGGGTTTCCCTTCTCTCGGACCTAGTAGTCTTTGCCCTGATTACTACCCTTGTTGTTCCTTTGGCTCTGCTGGCCTTATGGAACACACCGCTGGCCTTGACGACCTTGATTGAATCCACCGTCACTTTCTAGGAATTTCATTGATCGAGATCATTTAAATGGGTTTCCTACTTGGTACCACCTTTTGGTGCCTCATTATCACTAATTACATCCAGTTTTTCTCTTCTGGCTAGGCTCTCTAACACTCTTAGATCCCCTCTCATGGAAACATTGATATAAACATTGTAAAAGTACGTCATTGACGTCATGAGCCTGAGTCATCCAAGACTGATTTCCTATAAGTACTGGTGACTCCTACTAGTGAGTCAATCATCACACTTAAGAACCTTTTTCCTCCTCCTACCTACCTCCCCGGATACGAAGTTCACTTAAACAAATAAATTCTTCATCACAATCGGTCTTTGTTCGCCCATCATGTGATAAGTCCAGAAACTTCCTTCGCATCTCTATCTGAATAGAAGATGAAGAAACTTACGGTTAAACCATGTCCAAAATTTCTCATTTAATTCCTTATCTACTTCTTTATATGTGGTGACTGTCTCCCACCAACACTACTCCTACAAGAAAAAAATTTAAACTAAAATTTAAATCTTAGGTACCACTGCACTCCTCCTTATGCAATTGCCTTTAGATTATCTCCCTCCATTGGCCCATCACACTTCCTCTCTTACCCAAACCCTTACAAATGGTTCTTTGAAAAGGTCCCTTCGAATTCCCCCTTTACCGATCATGCTGGGTGAGTCTAAATTTGTACCACTGTTATCTACGACGGTGATTGGGGAATCTACTGCGCCTTAGTGATTATCTTATCTTCATCTACCTGAACAATAATCATGGTGACTCCTATCGTGGTCACCGTTCCCATAATACTCTATGGCTTCTACCAAGCCTCTCGTCCTACAGTCCTTCTAATGGTCTTCATTGGTCGCCTTATATTGTTCGATGTACAAATCCCAACTGAACTCATATATGATTCGTATCAACTATACTTAATATCAGGAGAACGTAAACATGCGTACGAGGGATCTATATAGAAGAACGCAATGCTGAAATCGTAGTAAGCTGCACAGATCCGATAAACACTAGAACCTTATGCTCTGATACCATATGTGACACCTCGCCTATTTTAACAACGGTAGATCAGTCATTTATCAAAATAACCGGGAATATCATATGGTCCATTCTTAGCATCACTGTTGAAAATAAAATTAATTACTAACCAACTATGTTAAAATACGTCGGTGACAAATTTCATCTTTCATTATTATAACAACATGCGAACATAAACTAATTTAACTAAAACATCCACACAATAATAATCTGAACAATCACACGACAGATATATAAATAAATAATACCGAATAAACCATCGGTTGCCAAAATAATTAATCCAACTACAATCTGAAATAAATAACCAAATCTAAATACAATCTAATAAATAAACTGAAAACTAAATAGTCTGAGGGTAACATGCCCAACTGAAATACTATAAGAAATCATGTCTAAAATGAGTGAGCTGAAGCATCTAAAGTAACTCCTGCAAGCCTCCACACGTTCTGCAGCTACGCATCCCTGGATAGAATCATCAAGCTTGGAGGCCCTGTGGTTGGACACTTAAAAGGTTTTGAAAATATTTTAACATGGGTCAGAGCCCAAGAAAACAGTTTGAAAATATTTTGCAAGTATTTAAATCTCATATTAGATCGGTTATTTATTACACATGTAATTTCCATGTACACTCTCTTGAGATCCTCACCTCTCAATCAATGTTCACGCCTAACGTACCCTATCTAGCTACGCTACCCGTCGCAACTAGAGAGCCTATTTCAATAACCTCGATAAGTCTAGCGCACTCGTAGTACCCATACAACATGCTACCACTACCTCAGTAGTCAATTTTTATCCACGTATTATTATTGAATCAATTAGTTAAGTTTCTCTACTTAAAAACTTTTAGATATACACATCTATCAGTTCTAATATCACACATAAGTAGATATAACATACTTGTATATATTTAACACACATATAACATATATATACATAGTATCCCCGGAATTTCCTCTCGTGATGCTGGCATACTCTGCTCTTAAACCCATTTACCTCTTGTACCAAATCAAGTATCAATGGTTCGTCATGACTCCACGAATCCAAAATAAATCAACACACAAAGGAGGAGATCATGGTTCTAACCCTTTGGGATATGCACATACCTAACGTACCCAAACGACATGCCAGTCCCACTAATACACACACATAGTGAGCCGTCCTAAGTTCCATGTTCTGAGGCACACATCCAAACCTTACTAGAATCATCAAGGTGGGATCGCCCTATGCACAGAAACCTCCGCATAGTAGGCAGCGTAGGTACGTTCACACACATAATCAAATCACATCCATAGGTATTCACACAACCTATATATGAATATTATTTAGTAGGTATATACACAATCCATCATATAAGTCCGTACTTAGTATATATCTCTCGCATACTCATCGTATAAACAACCATAATACTAACTTCTTATTATATTTTCGGGTATCGCTCCCTTCCCTAAGGGTCCTTGTTACCCCTTAATATATATCAGTAGCTAATACACTCATACACTGCTAGTCCAAATCATAGGTTCACATTTCTCCGTGATCTGTCCTATTTTCGCGAATTTATAATTCTTCACATTTATCCCGATAGGTTCTAGCCTTTAATCCTCCCATTTTTGCTAAGCCTTAACTATCTCATAGGACTATTGAAATTCATTATGTCCACCACTATGGTTAATGAATAACTCAAAAATCTCCCCTTAAATTATTCACAATATCATAGATTAAAAAGAAAAAGTTCACAACTCTGAGCAAACTGAATCAATTCACCCAAGGGGCCAAATTGATTTGCCTACCGAATCGTTTCGCCCTTGGGGTGAATCGATTCGAAATGTAACAGATATCTTCTTCCTCTACGCAATTATGTTTTTACCATTATCATATTTTCAAATCTTCATGCAAGGTTCCAAAACTCCAAACTAACATTACTATTCATCATTCATATGTATTGGGATCATTATTATCATTTTAACGCAATAATTCTCCCAAAAATTAGCCCAAGAACATATCAAAACCAAATATTCATAAAACCCCTAGTTTTTGAGTTCTTCATCCCAAATCAACCATTAATCCAGATTTATCCGATAATTATTGTTACATGTAAACTGATTCATGTCCTCTACATATGTGGATCCATTCTACATGGAATCTTATCCTAATTCATGAGTTTTATTCACTTAAAGCTCAAGAAAATAATTAAAATCATGATATTATAATCCCTACTCTATATGGGTATTATAACTAAATAAAAAACATGCAATATAAACACTTTCCTTTAATTTACAGGTCTGATTTTGTCTCTAATGTGGTGAAAGTGGTCCTCCCTTTCTTCTGATCACAAATTTGACAACAATTGAGGTTGAATCATGACTTTGCACCTCCAAACTCTCTTTTCTTCCTCTCTAATGGCATGTCCTCTCTTATCCTTTGATTCTTAGGGTTTTAGGTTTGTAATTTTGCTACCCCAAATACCTAACCTTAGGTTTATAATGCTAATTCCATAAATTAGCGTAACGGGCCAAGCCCAAGTGACTCGAACATTCCCGTGTGAGCTCGATTATGAGTAAAACGGCCCCGAGACCCAATTACTACACCCGGGTACACTATTTTGGCTATCTCGATCCTTTCGGAACCAACTGTGACCTCGAAATCTCCATCTGAGTAATCCTACAATTATTTCTTATCTCGACCTCATATAGTCTACACTCGACTCCTGGGTGAGATAAAATATTGTCACATCACGATCACTGGCTATGACATAAAATAATCATTCACTATTCACTTAGTAATTATATTGCATAAATATTAATCATTATCTCTCCCGGCTAATATTTTAAATAATCATAAAATAATTAGTTCACACATAATAATCAATTCAATTAAATTACGGCACACGTGTAATTTAAAAAATACCTGAAATAATTAAATTATAAATACCCATAAATATGGGGTGTTACTGTGGACAACTCAATAGATACAAACGGGCCAGGTATGTAGCTAGTCAGACACTTATTTAAATTTATGTCATGATATTCAGTTTTTACTTTGGCATTTGGGAAAGGCATATTTGATGATATTCTAAACGCTCTAGTATATTTTTACGCTTATATGGTGTTAATGGTTGTGCGGGCTTGTGTATATTATTATTTGATTTTAAATTTAAGTTTAAACAAGTTTTATTGTAGCAAGTATTGTTAAATGTTCAATAAATAAAGGAGACTCGGTCCATTTTTAATGTATTAAGAATTAAAATATTCTTTAACAATTTAGTTACGGAGGACATAAATTTTGACCTTATATATCTTAAATCAGTGGAAGGGATTTATTAGTGGTTTGGTTGTGGCTTTTTTTTTGTTTTTTTTTGAGTTTATTTTAATACTAAAATAGGTTAGACTTTATGAATAAATAAAGAAAACTCAACCGAAAATTTCTAAAGTTAATAAGTGTTCTAAATTGATTAAGTCTAAAACACACGCATTTGGAAATTGGGTATTGGTGGGAAAAAATATAAAACAACTAATTAACATACCAGAAAGAGGAACATACATGTCATACATGATCAAAGTAACTTGTACAAAAAATTCGTCTAGTCATGGGACTCATGGATTCCGTCGTCGTTCTAAATTTAAATTTCTAATTATAAATATTTAGAATTGGGGGTTGGAGCGTGAAAACATAATATAAGAATAAAACAACTCAAAAAAGGGACAAACACTCCACGTGGCATTAAAGTATGTAAGGACACAAATTTTCAATAGAGTCCTTTGTTGTTTTGACTCAATTCCGGACAAAAACGTTTGTGTCATAGGATGTAGTTTTTGATCATCCTTCAAGCCTATGACATTCTAAAGTTGAAGACGTAGCGTCCAAGTTCATAAAGCTTCATTAAATTCCGGTTTAGTGTGCCTCGTTTCTACGTCATCAACAATGTTCTAATGCTCCTAAGGTATGAATGCAATATATATATATATATATATATATATATATATATATATATATATATATATATATATATATATATATATATATATATATATAGGAGATTGGAAATTAATTGGGTGTAATTTATAAACTTTTTATAAATTGTTTTATCGAATTTGTTTTACTCAAAAAATATCTATTAGAACTTTTCATAAAAAGTTTTTGACTTAAATTTCACTTTTATTATTTTCCTGATTTTCTGGAACATCGTTCAAAACGCACTTGTATCTCGTTCAAGCGAGATTACCATGTCGTTTGAACGAACTGGCATCTCGTTCGAACGAGATTTTCAGGTCGTTCGAACGAGACTTCTAACGATATTTCATTTTTCGCTCTGGAAACTCGTTAGTAAAGTCGTTCGACTGAGTTTTGGCGGGAAATTATTTTTGCCAGTTTTTGACAGTTTTTCCCACTTTTCCCACTACTTTACCCCACTATTTTTAGTGCGGGAAGCAACATTTTTGGATTAACTTTTCACACTATTCCAACTCCTAGATAGAGTTTTTGAGTGTTCATCTTTCCAAAGAAAAGTTCGTTGTTTAAGTGTATATTTTTCCAAGAAAAAATCATAAAACACTTATGTTTTACACCCATAGTTTGTTTATCCAAGTTCCTTTATATATATACATTGCTTGGAATTTTGGCACCGGTTTACTCTACCTATTGAAGAGTTCGTTTGGTTTTTCTTCTAAATTCCTCAAAGAAGAAGAACTTCGTGTTGCTGCGGCATTCTCACATGGTAAAAGGCACCATGTGTGGTTGACGGTATACCTATGTCTCATTGGTGAAGTCCAAGGTTCCGGTGGAGCTCCAGGGTTGTCGACTAGGCGGAGGTGTTTACAAGAAGACGCGTCAAGGTTTGAAAGGGTTCGAGTCGAGGAAGTAAGTCATTTTTATTGTAATTGTAAAACCATACTTAGTGGACTTAAGGTTAGGGTTGTACGAGGTTTTTTTCTCGTTGTGGGTTTTTCCTCGTACATCGTGGTGTAGTGATTTTTTGCATATTTTATCTTTCGCAAAACTCACCTAGAACGCATGCTTAGGTAGAAAGATAAATTTGGGTTTAATCACTACTTACTTAATTTGGTGTGAAATTAAATTTGGGTATATGTTAATTTAATTCAAGTCATCACTTAATTTGATAAAATTGGTTTGGCCTAATATGCAAAATTGAGCTAATTATTTGTTAGGCAATTTTTTAGGACTTGGGTTGAATTAAGTTGGTTTAAGTGAAATTAAAATTTGTTTGGATTTAATCTTATTTCACTTTGTGTAATTTTAATTTGAAAAGAAATTAAAATTAGTTAATTTGGTTAATTTAAACCATCATCGCTTCCGCATCTAAAAGGAAATTACTTTTTGTATTAAGAAATTTAAAATTGGGGGCCTCGTGTTCCAACAAGTGGTATCAGAGCCAAAACGATAAATTACTTCGTTAAAGATCCTTTAAATATTTTTGGCTAAAATGGAATTTTCTCCATTTTTAAAATTTCCTATTTTCGATGGTTCTAACTACGCATATTGGAAAGCGAGGATGAAATCGACACTAAAATATATCAACGAAAGAGTTTGGTTATCTGTCATTAACGGGTGGTCCCCACCTACACATTTAGTAGATAATGAGCGTGTTCCCAAACCCAACGATAGATGGAGTGAAAATGAATTTAAACTTTCAAATTTTAATTCCCGTGGTTTAAATGCCTTGTTTAGCGCGGTCACATCGGATGAATTTTGTCGCATTATGACGTGTGAAACCGCTAAATAAGCTTGGGATATTTTACAACTCACTCATGAAGATACAAGTGTCGTAAAAGCTTCGAAACTCCAAAACCTCACAACTCAATTTGAAACCATGAAAATGAGTGAAAAATAAACTTTTGATGAATTTTATGCTAGCCTAGTGATATTGTTAATTCATCTTTTAACTTGGGAGAGAAAATACCCGACAATCGAGTAGTAAAGAAAATTTTAAGGTTCCTACCCAATATATTTATTCCAAAAGTGACCGTTTTATATTCTTTACCAACTTTAGCCTCTACGAAATTAGAAGAGCTTGTAGGTGATTTAAAAACCTATGAACTGGATATGTTTCCCTCTAAAACTGAAAAGAAAATAGAAAAAGGCATTGCTTTAAAAGCCCGAAAGGAGGAAAAACAAGTCGTAGAGAGTGAAAGTGATAGTGACTCGGAAAATATGGCTATGTTTGCTATAAAGTTTTGAAAATTTCTTAAAATTAACAAAAATAAATTTAAAAATGATTTTAAGAAATTTGAAAAATCTACGCATGACAAAACAGAGAAGATCCATAAAACTATTAATGAATATTCAAATAGGGACGAGTCAAATAATTTTTTTGGTTGTGAAGGGTATGGTCATAGGTCAAAAGAGTGTCCCACTAAACTAAGGAGAGAGGGTAAGTAACCAAATTCTTTTAATGAAACCCTTAGTGATAGTGACATTGAAAAGGGGCCTAATTCCCCCATTAAGCCCAACTTTTTGGCTTTTATGGCTAGTCATGTGAGCACCGAGAATGAATCTTACCCTAAAGATATTCAAACGCATGACACTTTCGTGGTCAAAGTTTATGATTCCCTTGCTTTTGATGGTAGTGAGAGTGAAGAATAAAGAGAGTGAAAATGAAGAAGAGGTTGATGTGAGTGAACTTCAAAATGATTTTCAAGAACTTTATGAAAAGTTTATTAAATTAAAAAGAGCAAATTTGAAGTTAGAAGCGTGTTTAAAAGAGTGTGTCAAGGTCGTTGATGATAGTGCGTTAGTGGTAGACCTTAGGACACGAGAGAGAGCTCTTCGAGAGAAGCTTGAATATATAGAAGGCGAGAGAGATATCCTTAGAGGTTTAATGGAATCAATGAAAAAGGAGCTTCTTGAGTTTGAAGAGAGAAATGTTTCGTTAGAGTCTAGAATTTTAGAATTATAAAATATATTAAAAGACTCTAGAAAAGTCAAATTTGATTTCAATTGTCGTTCGGAGAAATTAAATAAAATTTTAGGAACGGTCCAAATTAAAAATGACACTTGTGGTTTAGGCTTTGATACTTGTAATGAATCTACTCATAAAGCCAAAACTCATGTTTTAGGAGAATCACCTAGGAAAGCCTTTAGAGATCAATCCTTAGGTACCAATTTTTGACGTATTTTTACTTGTGCACATTGTGGTCGAAAAGGTCATCTTAAGAAATTTTATTTTGATCTTAAGAGATTTTCTAGAAAATACCAACGTAAGGCAACCAAGGTAGCCAAGATTCCTACCCCCCGAGATAGTCATTCGTCATTGGTTTGGGTTAGCAGATCCGACTTGGTATCTTTACAATATAGGGTATTTGATTCTCATTTATTTTCGCATGTGTCCTCCCTTGCAAAATCTAAAGGTTGAATGTGTTAGTTTTATTTGCATACTTTAGCTTTTGTACTACATATTATATTATCATGCTAAATGTATGCTTGTTTAATCATTTTCTAGTATATGCTCCATATTTAATCACATGCTAGAATTATGATTTTTGTTTACCTTTTGTATTATATTTCTTTTGTTTGCATTAAATGAAATATACAAAAAGATTTTTGTTTATCATTTGGGTTTTCATCTCTTGGAAATTTAAGCTTAATGAAAAATTCAAATGATTTTGCTTGACTTTTGAGTATATATTTTTATTTTTGGTTAAAATTTTCAAAAACTCAAAAAGATTTTTTTTGTGTGTATTTTAGTTTGACACACTTTATGTGGCATACACTTCTGTTAGAACCCCATCTTTTTCGCTCCCATGTGGCTAGAACTTTTGGTTTAGATTGTCAATCCTTATTATGTTCCTTACCACGCTTACATGGAGTAGTTGGATTTTGTGTTGATTAAATGGATTCTATTTTTATATGCCTCTATTCACACATGCACGAGCTCTTTTGAAATTTAATCGTCACATGTTTTATTTGAGCTTTGTGAGGTGTTCTCCTGCCAATCTTGTCATCTACATACTTGTGATCTAGGAGGACTAGTGCATGTCAAAATCTGTTGCACGTGAGATATGTGTGAGAAATAAAATTTATGATATATAAATGTGCACGGGGAAGGGATCCAAAAGGATTTATTATCCTTTGCGAATAGTAAGCCACCGTTTGGATTGGACCTAAAAGAAATACGTGGTCCAAAGGCCTAAAAGAAAATATGGCATTAAAAGAAAAATAATTTGCCAGAGCCTAATTTGTTTCTTTGATATATTCATTTAAATATATATGCTTATTGATGGAGATTGGATGGTATATCAACGTTTTGCACAATGTTCGTATATCCTAGTTGCGCTTTCAATGTCATGACTCTATTGGTTTGTAGAATCATCAACATGCTAGGCTTGTATGCATTGTGTATGTCTATTCATTGAGTTCAATCTATATTGTCACATGAGGTTAAATTCAAATGTAATGAAGTTTGCAATCAATTGAGAACTCCGTGAACATGTTTTAAGTGATTGGGTTTAAATTTAATTGTTACTAGTTCACACCCCAACACTTTCGTTTCCATATGACACATTTTTGTCACACGAGTGTGAAAAGCTTATCTTATTTTGTGTCTTTTGTGTGTTTATATCTATATATATATATATATATATATGCGTGTGCATCTTTGGTATATCTAGAGTATGTATATAAATGATATTTTATTTGGTCTTTGCCTTGCTTTCTAGTCCATCTATGCTTTAATTCATAATTGGTATCTATCTTGTTGCATTCTTTGTTGATATCACATGCTTAATACTTTTTGTATCATATTGGTATCATTTTCTTACATCCTAGTTAGTATCCGTTATTATTTGTTGGATTAGTTATGATTTTGTGGCCCACATGCTTTAATGTTCTCATCACTTTATGCGCGTTTTCATGTTTAGCTTGTTATCCCATTATATTTATCCCTTGTTTAGTTTAAGGGTTGTATATGCTTTTATTGGGGGAGATTGTGACACCCCGACTAATTAAATACCGGGTAGCTACTCCTTTATTCAAATTAATACAAAATGTCAAGTTGGTTCAGTTCATAGCATCACTATCGAAAAACATTTATTTAAACAATTTCTATCCACCTAATATTTAAAAAATGAGTTGTCAAATTTTATTAAATTAAATTAACATGCAACCAATTAAAATTATTAGCTAAATGATACTACCATCACATCACAGTCACATCAAGATAATAATGAAATAATAAAATGAGTCTAGAGTAACACTCCTCTGAATAATCCCAAATAATGGATAAAACTAAATACAACGTCTGAATAATAAAGGAATTAACTTCAAAACTACAATGAAACTGAGTATGATAAAACTGTCTCTAAAAGAAAAGGGGCGACATGCCCTAACAAGTGAATAAGTCAAATCGAATCAATATAGAATGTGGAGGCATCTATCACCAAGATCCTGTAACTTTCACAGCACCTACAGCACGTCACTGAAATGGAACTCCTAAGCTTGGCGTCCCTGTGGCTGGGCACCTAAAAGGTTTTTCAAGAGAATAGATTTGAAAGCAAACGGGTCAGAGCCCGATGTGAAAACAGTTTAAAAATATATCAAGTGTTTAATTGCATTAAACAATGAATATAAAGTACATGTTAGTTTCGTGCTCTCACATGAGTTTCTCACCTCTCTACTAATGTGCACGCTTAACGCATATCCATAATCCATCCTATTTATGCCGCTAACTAACTAGTCTATACTGCGACCCGTCCTCACATTATAATATAGGGGTTTGTTCAAGACATTCCAATCTAATTTATGTGAATCTACCTTTTCATTTCTCAGATTAATTTATTTTAAATCATATAGGAAATTATCAATTTTAACTTTACTCAAAGTGTCGCAACTATTCACACACATTAATAAGAACATTCACCCACATTAACAAGGAGTCTGCTATCATCACCAATATATAAATTTCAACATACTAATATACTTGGGGCACCCCTAGGCTAAGCTGTGGTGCACACATACTCTGCTATCGAATCCCGGTACATCACGTACATAAGGACTACGTATTCCGAATCTCTCAGGAACCGTTTTGATAAGAAAAATCACACATATTGGAGGCTAACATAGTTCACATATCCATGGGTCACGCACATACCTACGATCCCATAGTCAGCTGACTTATTAACTCACAAATAAGTCATTCACAGTCTTATGTCCTTAAGGTACTAATCTAAATCCCCCCCCCCCCCCCCCCCCCCCGTAGGCACACAAAGATTAGATGGTCCTGTTCGAAAGCCGACCTCCCGTGATAGCAAGTATGGTAGGTATGTTATACACATATAAGTCCATATACTAAACATTCACACATCTTAGATATCTTATAATGTTAATATAGGTATATTCTACATCCCTATACCGTTATTCCAATTGGTACATTTTTAAGTCTCCGAATAATATACAATATAGACCGCCGACACATCTCACGTCATAATTCCAAGTACTTAAAACCTAACCCATAAAGGTTACCAAGTCTCTTATTATTCCCACATTTAAATCCACTATTCTTACGGTCCTCATTTCTACCGCTAACCTTATATTATCCACTATACAAAATTTAATCATTTAATCTCAACTCTAATAGTATCTCACTCGACGAGCCTTATTAGGATTTATATAAATCCTAAAATTGAATCCTAATTATACTTCGGTCTCACAAACATACCCACTGGTCTTCCTCAAGTCTAACAGTGTTCACATAATTCCCAACAATAATTCTCTAGGGTCGAAATTATTAAAATTCAAAAAAAGGGGAAAACATAACCAATTCTGTGAAGGTTGATTGATCGATGGTGGTCGATCGATCGACCTATGAATGTCGATCGATCGATCGCACCAGATGGGCTACGGACTGCTTCGTTCTTTTAGTCCAAAATTCGTCCCAAAACTTCATTATAAGGTATGAAATTCTAATCTAATGTTATAGGATCATCATACAACCAAAATACATCTTTGTTAACGTTCCAAAACCTTTTAGTCATTAATCATTGGCCTCATATTGATCAAAACTTCAATAAAAACCCTAATTTTCTATTTTCTTCAAGAACAATGATAATTTTACTTTTTAATCCGTTTTTAAATCATCAAAAGTTATGTTTTGGGTACTGAATTCATCCAGAATAATTCTACATGTAATTTCTAAAAAAGGTTTAGAGTTGTACAACAAATTCATTGGGTTTTCATCAAATCGTTCAGGACAATTATTAACTTCTACACTAAACATGGAGGAAATATTCATTGAAACTAATGAAACCAAATCACTTTCCTTAAGTTTGATGTTCTGATTCGTTGTTGGTGTTCACGGGCTGATTCTCTCTTCTTTCCGGTCATAATTTTCGTCCAAAATGGTGGTGGTGGTTGGTGGTTTTGGTTTGGAAACCCTTTTGCAACTTCCTTATAACTCACGTAGCCCACTCTCTTGTTTTTGGCTGATAATTGCCCTAATGGATTTTCTAATAATATATAAATAAACTCTCAAATTCGTGGGTCTTAATATCTTGATTTTTAAAATAACCAAAATACCCTTCCGGGTTGCCGGTTTGGCCTAAAAATGCTCCGGGACCCAAACTAAACCCCCGGCTAGTGTTTTCTGACTATCTCGACCCTTTCGGACACGTTGGCGCACTCAAAATGACCATACGTTTGATAAAGTTATATTTTTTTAAAATCTAATTAAATTAATTTCTGACGCGACTGACACGCGCGTCCCAACTTAATTTCCCAAATTGTCGTATTTATAACTCTTGACAATTTTGATACATTCAATACTCATATATTACCATATATACTCAGTAATATATAATATCATCATCATAATCAAGTACCAACTCACATCTCATTAGTATTTAAATCCGGATTAATTTTTAATTAATAATTCTCATATAATTCCATTAATCCATTAAATAAAAATCAATAAAATTACGGGGTATTACAGAGATAAGTTACGTTTTAATTCTTTAGCCTTTGTCTATTCCTGAACAAAAAGGGGGAGAATGATAGGGGAGAAATGGTTTATATTCCTATTGTACCCTTATATTAGTTTGGGGGAGATTTTACTTAGGGGGAGTCGCGACCTTCTTAGGTAGATCACAGTTGATAAATGGGAGAATTAATTTAGAGGGAGTATTTATTTTAAGTGCATTTAATATTCATAGTATTGTGATATTCCCTATGCATTTAATAGTTTGCTTAAGTGTGCAGAAATTCTTCTTAATGGTAACGTTCATCATCGGGCAAAGATATTGATCCTTGGGTTGTTTGAGTCAAGCATTGTATTTTTATTTTGGGTGGGACTTTTTATTAGTCTAGTAGAGCTTGATGGACCTTTAGGATTTTTGTTGGTTTTTGTCCCGGAATAGCCAAAGGGGGAGATTTCACTACACCAAAACTGGCGATTGGTCACGGCCAAAATCCCTGACCAAAGCTGTGGGTCGCGGACTTGGGCCATGACCATTTCTGGCGTGACCATTTTCGTGGGTCGCGGCCCAAGTCCGTGACCAAAAAATGGTCACGGCCGAGAGGGGTCACGGCAGATGGTCGCGAACTTAGGCCGTGACCCATGTCGTGACGGGCCGCGGCCCTGATCCGTGACCCACAACCGTGACAAATTAGTCGCGGCCAAAGTCCACGACCCACTACCGTGACAAAAAAAAAATCGTCGCGGCCCTGATCCGTGACCCACAACCGTGACAAATTGGTCGCGGCCAAAGTCCGCGACCCACGACTGTGACAAAAAAATTAAAAAAAAATTGGTCGCGGCCCTGATCCGTGACCCACAACCGTGACAAATTGGTCTCGGCCAAAGTCCGCGACCCACGACCGTGACAAAAAAATAAAAAAAATTGGTCGTGGCCCTGATCCGTGACCCACAACCGTGACGAAAAAAATGGTCGATTTTGGCCGCGACCATTTTTATGCATGACGAAAAAATAAAAATGGTCATGGACAAAGTCCATGACCATATTTAACTACAATTTTAAAAAAATGTATTTTTTTGGTCCAATCCTAAAATTGGGGGTCCTGTGAGTGCACCATCAGTTGCTACGTGTAACGTTTGACGCGTATGAGGTGTTACAAATATTTATTATTGGCAAAACAATAAAAAAAATCACAAATTGCGAATCGAGAACGTTGTTAATAAACAAATTACATACAAACTTATAAAAATTACACGTCTTAATAATTCACAGACCAAAAAAAAAATTGGGCTGAGTTTCCTCTATTTTCTAGACATTCCAAAACCTGTAAATGTAAAACCTACTTATTATAAAGCCCGCACAGCTATAAAATTCAACAATCAAATTATAAAAGCCCGCACGGCCATAAAACTAAACAATAAAAGCCCGCACGGCTGTAACACAAAAATCAAAATCCTGAATGTCCACAACCTATAAACAATCTTCATGCTGTAGACCATTGCCTCCTTCGTTTGTTCCACGTCCAAAAATCCTACAAATGATGGGATACATAAAAAAAATATCAGTAACCAAGCTGTTTTACAAAAAATTTAATCAAGTAGAAAAATTGCATATATGAGTTAAAATTATCAGTAACCAAGTAGAAATATGCAAATTACCGTCGTATTCTCAAACCGGGAGTCCCGAGGCTGCGGGGTCAGTTCCTATGAATTACATTGGTCCCTAGGGAGGTGTTGGTGCCACCCACGGGGACGTTCGGGGGCTGTTTCGGGTTTTCACCCTCTAACGCCATGTTTTTAAGCCTAAGTCTAGAAATATGCAAATTATCGTCGTATTCTTAGACCGGGAGTCCCGCGGTTGCTGGTTCAGTTCCTACGAGTTACATTGGTCCCGTAGGAGGTGTTGGTGCCACCCACGGGGACGTTCGGGGGGCTGTTTTGGGTTTTCACCCTCTAACGCCATGTTTTTAAGCCTAAGTCTAGAAATATGCAAATTATCGTCGTATTCTTATACCGGGAGTCCCGCGGCTGCGGGTTCAGTTCCTACGAGTTACATTGGTCCCGTGGGAGGTGTTGGTGCCACCCACGGGGACGTTCGGGGGGCTGTTTTGGGTTTTCACCCTCTAACGCCATGTTTTTAAGCCTAAATCTAGAAATATGCAAATTATCATCTTATTCTCAAATCGGGAGTCCCGCGACTGCGGGGTCAGTTCCTACGAGTTACATTGGTTTCGTAGGAGGTGTTGGTGCCACACACGGGGACGTTCGGGGGCTGTTTCGGGTTTTCACCCTCTAACGCCATGTTTTTAAGCCTAAGTCTAGAAATATGCAAATTACCGTCGTATTCTCAAATCGGGAGTCCCGCGGATGCGGGGTCAGTTCCTACGAGTTACATTGGTCCCGTGGGAGGTGTTGGTGCCACCCACGGGGACGTTCGGGGGCTGTTTCGAGATCTCACCCTCTAACGCCATGTTTTGCTTAAGTCTAGAAATATACAAATTACCGTCGTATTCTCAAACCGGGAGTCCCGCGGCTGCGGGGTCAGGTCCTACGAGTTACATTGGTCCCGTGGGAGGTTTTGGTGCCACCCACGGGGACGTTCGGGGGCTGTTTCGAGATCTCACCCTCTAACGCCATGTTTTGCTTAAGTCTAGAAATATGCAAATTATCGTTGTATTCTCAAATCGGGAGTCCCGCGGCTGCGGGGTCAGTTCCTACGAGTTACATTGGTCCCGTGGGAGGTGTTGGTGCCACCCACGGGGACGTTCGGGGGTTGTTTCGGGTTTTTACCCTCTAACGCCATGTTTTTAAGCCTAAGTCTAGAAATATGCAAATTACTGTCGTATTCTCAAACCGGGAATCCCGCGGCTGCGGGGTCAGTTCCTACGAGTTACATTGGTCCCGTGGGAGGTGTTGGTGCCACCCACGGAGACGTTCGGTGGCTGTTTCGAGTTCTCACCCTCTAACGCCATGTTTTTAAGCCTAAGTCTAGAAATTAGCAAATTACCGTCGTATTCTCAAACCGGGAGTCCCGCGGCTGCGGGGTCAGTTCCTACGAGTTACATTGGTCCCGTGGGAGGTGTTGGTGCCCCCCACTGAAAGTGACAAGAAACAAATGCGCCAACAATACCCAAGCTAAAGGGGGCACAAAAAACTTAAAATTACGGGGTTTAGACATAAATAGGATCCAAACCCAAAATAATTAAAAAATTGAATCAATGCATATTTAACCTTAAAATAAAGTTCATCATAGGTCTATCCATTACCTGGATATTTTGTTACACCCAACGCCAATCAGAACCTTCTCTATGCCAGCAGCGATGCAATTTCAGATTATGTTTATTAGTAGTTTGACCCCAACATCAATGTATCCTATGACAGTGAAAAAATAATGAATTTTTTGCAAACAGTTATGTTTCAATTAAAAAAATGGTAGAACCAAAAAATCAAATTCAAAACCAAAGGAAGAAAACCAGGGCTAGTTCTTTCGTCACTCACTGTCCCTACGAGTTACATTGGTCCTGTGGGAGGTGTTGGTACCACCCACGGGGCCGTTCGGGGGATGTTTCAGGTTTTCTCCCTCTAAAGCCAAACGATAGAGATAAATAAATGAAAACATATCTATTCTAAACAAAAGAACCGATAAATCACCTAACATTTGCACAAATAGTGGGACATTACACTTAAAAGTAGATGAAATTCATAAATTAATGTAAATTGCTAATACAATGTCAATATAGTAATAGGATACAAATAAGATTGATGAGGATAAAATAATATTTTGATACTCAATCTTCCTCTAAATCAACTAAAAGATCCTTCAAATTAGGGTTGTCATCAAGAGCTGACTGGAACTCTTTTGGAGCCTTTAATGCGTCTACTTCAGTAGTCATACCCTTTGGTGCATGCACAATAATAGACCAATTGCCATCGTTTATGCACTTCGAGTAGAATACCTTCTTTACATTCTGAAATGCACAAATAAAAGGCTCGTCGACTATGCGGTCTTTAGTCTTCAGCTTTGATAAATCTACCATAATAAGTTTGGAGTCGGGATCAACTTTGCAAGCATTCGTTGTATCCTCCACCTTTACCCAATCACAATAGAATACGGTTTCTGTGAAATCCAAGTAATCAAGTTCTAGGATTTGTTGAATTATCCCATAATAGGTTAGCACCGTATTCTTTGGATTTTTATAACTTTTGCTAGCGATACAGGTGGTCAAGGCGGAAATTGATATTCCACTGTTTTGCGTCAAAAGCTTTTCCTCATATGGATATGAAATGAAATCAAAACCATTTTCTTAAACTCTTTTGCACGAAAACTAGGACCTTTTGCTAGGCGTGCAAGTCTGGAAGAGACATCAACGCTTTTTAGAAGCTGCATTTATTAATGAATTTGTATTAGGGCATGTTTTTACCACACATGAATAAATAACCGCACACATAAGATGTGAAAAGTACCTCTTTTGACACCCATGCCCTAAAGTCAGATGTCGTCCAATTTCTCCTTTGATTTTGGATAATTTCGTTCTCGTACTTCCTACCGAAAAATTATAGAGTTTAGATCATAAAATAAACGTGGGGCGTAGGAGCACTTGGAGTTGGACTTGGTGAGGAGTGAACCATTGGTGGAGTTGTGAATTGCTCAGCCATTGGTGTTGAGAATTCGGGTTCTGCATGAGATGGTGAACCTCGTTGTGGTGTCACATCGGCACTTGGTACCCTTGGGTTGTTTCCTCTCGACATTATCTACAAAAATTAAAAAATATAAGTGACTAAATAATTATAGTAATATGAAATTATAACTAATTAATCAAGCTTAATTAGTTTTATATAGATAGATAGATAGATAGATAGATAGATAGATAGATAGATAGATAGATAGATAGATAGATAGATAGATAGATAGATAGATAGATAGATAGATAGATAGATAGATAGATAGATAGATAGATAGATAGATAGATAGATAGATAGATAGATAGATAGATACCTTTTCAAAGTAAGACTTCAGAATAAGTTCAATGTGTCTGATCTCCATCCATTCGGTATTAGTTTTTAAGAACCTATGAATTTTTGCACGTAGCCAACTAGAAGGAAGGGTATCTATGATTGATGTGTAGATGTCAGTGACATGAACTCGGAATCCCCTATTTCTCAACTTGTTGGCAATATTCAATTTTACGTGCATGTGGCGCGAGACATCACAGTCTATGTCAATGCTCTCTGTACGCAGTTGTATCCATAACGGGTGGATTTTTTTTTTCGCCTTCTCCAACAACGTAACCAAGGTCAGGGCTATGTCGAGATTACGTGTGTGAAATATATTTTGTATAACGTCATCCCAGTTTTCTGGTAGAGAAAATAAAATATGATCGAACAAGTAATCTTGCTGGATATCAAATCCATGATTTACAAGGTAGTTAAATTGTTCGATCTTTTTATTTCCGTACCTATAAATAGGAGTACCCTCTATATGACGCACGCTAATAAAAGAGTTATGTGTGCGGCCTAATTACAAACTCTCCCACTCTTGTTGACAGTATTTATCACCGTGCCTCATTTTTCCTGAGAAAAGTATACGAGGGCATGAATATGAGTCCTGCTATTAAGGTTTAGGTTTGAAAGTTATGAGAGTTTAAACATACATATACACATAAATAATTTGTTCATAATTACACACATAAACATACATATACACATAAATCTATACACAATTTATTTGTTGGCCCAAGTCCGCGACCCATTGGGTATGACAAAAAATGCACATTAATCGCAAGCTATGTGATATACTTTTTCATAGGCAAATCAAGAGCACGCCCAACAACTTTAATAACATATACATTTATCGACACTAGTATCAATTCAATAAATTCAACATAGTATCCAACAACCAAGCCAACAATATCTCACTATAGTAATGTGCACACGTGTTTGCGACTCGTATTTCAAAAAAAATTATTTAATTATATTTTCTCAAAAAAACAAACAAGACAAACATATTTTGTCTAAAAAAAATACACACATATACAATCTAGGGTTTATTGACATAATCTATACATACACACACATACAATCTAGGGTTTATTGACATAATCTATACATACACACACATACTATTTAAGGTTTACTAAACCCTAATATTTTTTTTGACATAAATCTATACATACACATACATACAATCTATACATACACACACATACACACATACACACCTACAAACATAAATCTACACATACATACACAAAAATTAGGGCTTTAGATTGAAATCACGAAATCCAAATGAATCAATACATACCAACTGAAATCGATTAGCCAAATGCAAATCCAACTGAAATCCAAATGCAAATCCAACTGAAATCCAACCGAAATCGCAGGAGCTCAAAATCGCACGAACCCTAACAGCAAACGAAGTCGCACGTAATAAATAAGAAGCTAGGAATATTTCTTTTTAAGACCAGACTATGGTCACGGCCTAGACCCGTGACCCGATGTGCGCGACCCAGTAATGACCATGAGGCTGGAGATTTTGATCTAGTCACGGCCTAGAGCCGTGAACCATTACTGACTGGGGCAATGGCGATTTCAACTTAGTCACGTCCAAGAGCCGTGACCCATGCGCGCGACCCTTTACTCACTGGCAGGACAATGGAGATTTTGATTTGGTCACGGCTTAGGGCCGTGACCCATAATGCGTGACCCCTTTCCAGCAGCCTTGGTGTTTGAATGATGTATGGTCACGGCCTACAGCCGTGACCCATACCAACAAATGGTCACGGCCCTAAGCCGTGACTCTTAATGCGTGTGTTTTATGCTTCGTCGCGTCTTTGGTCACGGCCCAAGTTCGAGACCCATCCGCGACCAGTTTGGAGGGAATTTTGGCGCCAAATTGGTCACGACCTGGTCACAGTCCAAGTCCGTGACCCATCCGCGACCAGTTTGGAGGGAATTTTGGCGCCAAGCTGGTCACGATCTGGTCACGGCCCAAGTCCGTGACCCATTATGGTCAGGGATTTAGTCCGTGACCACGTCCAAAGCATGGATAATTTAGTGTGGTAATAAAATTGGTCACGCCAAATATTGAGTGGGTCACGGCCAAAGTCCGCGACCCACTGGGCGTGACCATTCACTGGATTTGGTGTAGTGATTTGTAAGGACACAAATTTCCAATTGAGTCCTTTATTGTTTTGGCTCAATTCCAGACAAAAACTTTTATGTCATAGGATAGAGTTTTTTATCATCCTTCAAACCTATGATATTCTAAAGTTGAAGACGTAGCGTCCAAGTTCATAAAGCTTCATCAAATGCCTGTTTAGTATGCCTCATTTCTACGTCATCATCAACAATATTCAAATGCTCCTAAGGTATGAATGCAATATATATATATATATATATATATATATATATATATAGGAGCTTGGAAATTAATTGGGTGTAATTTATAAACTTTTTATAAATTATTTTATCGACTTTGTTTCACTTAGAAAATATCTATTAGAACTTGTCATAAAAAGTTTTTAACTTAAATTTAACTTTTACTATTTTTTTTATTTTCTGGAACATTGTTCGAAACGCACTGGTATCTCGTTCGAACGAGATTACCATGTCGTTCGAATGAACTGGCATCTCGTTCGAACGAGATTGTTAGGTTGTTCGAACGATACTTCTAACGAGATTTCATTTTTCTCTCTGGAAACTCGTTAGTAAAGTCGTTCGAACGAGTTTTGGCGGAAAAAAAATTTGGGCAATTTTTGACAGTTTTTTCCACTTTTCCCACTACTTTACCACACTATCCCTTGCCAGATTTTATTAGTGCAGGAACCAAAATTTTTGGATTAACTTTTCACACTATTCCAACTCCTAGAGAGAGTTTTTGAGTGTTCATCTTTCCAAAGAAAAGTTCATTGTTTAAGTGTATATTTTTCCAAGAAAAATTCATAAAACACTTCTATTTTACACCCATATCCAAGTTCCTTTATATATATACATTGCTTGGAGTTTTGGAACCGGTTTACTCTACCTATTGAAGAGTTCGTTTGGTTTTTCTTCTAAATCCCTCAAAGAAGAAGAAGTTCGTGTTGCTGCGGCATTCTCACATGGTGAAAGGCATCATGTGTGGTTGACGGTGTACCTATGTCTCATTGGTGAAGTCCAAGGTACCGGTGGAGCTCCGGGATTGTCGACTAGGCGGAGGTGTTTACAAGAAGATGCGTCAAGGTTTGAAAGGGGTCGAGTCGAGGAAGTAAGTCATTTTTCTTGTAATTGTAAAACCATACTTAGTGGACTTAAGGCTAGGGTCGTACGAGGTTTTTTTCTCGTCGTGGGTTTTTCCTCGTACATCGCGGTGTAATGATTTGTTGTTTATTTTATCTTTCGCAAAACTCACCTAGAACGCATGCTTAGGTAAAAAGATAAAATTGGGTTTAATCACTACTTACTTAATTTGGTGCTAAATTAAATTTGGGTATATGTTAATTTAATTCAAGTCGTCACTTAATTTGATAAAATTGGTTTGGCCTAATATGCAAAATTGAGTTAATTATTTGTTAGGCAAATTTCTAGGACTTGGGTTGAATTAAGTTGGTTTAAGTGAAATTAAAATTTGTTTGGATTTAATCTTATTTCACTTTGTGTAATTTTAATTTGAAAAGAAATTAAAATTAGTTAATTTGTTTAATTTGAAACATCATCGCTTTCGCATCTAAAAGGAAATTACTTTTTGTATTAAGAAATTTAAAATTGGGGGCCTCGTGTTCCAACAAAGTAACTTGTGGATGTAACCCATGTAGTCATGCGACTCACTGGAACTTTGATCAAAATCTGAAAATTCCAAGTGTTAAATCTTGAAAATTGGATATTGGTAAACAAAAACATAAAACAACAATCAAACAGTATAAAAAGGGAAAAACACCTCATACATGATCAATATAAATTTTTATAAACAACCCATGTGTCCTAAGACTCATGGATTAGTATAAAACTTTAGAATTGGGGATTGGGGAATGAAAAAGTAAGATAATAATATAACAAATCGAAGCAAGGGACAAACACCTCACATGGGACTAAAGTAAGAATATTTTTAGGCTATGCGGTCCACATGAGAGTATTGTTATATATATTTTTATAACTTGAACACGATTCCAGCAAACCTTTATGTTGATGGACTTTTTTGTGAGCTTATTTATGTTATATCGGTGGAAGGGGTTTGTTGATGGTTTAGTTGTGGCTTTTATTATTGTCACTGAGTTTATTTTAAATGTTAAAACATGTTGGATTTTATGTATAAACAAAGAAAACTCTGCGAATTTTTTTAAAATTAATAAACGTTCTAAATTGATTCATTCCAACACCGAATTTGAAAATTTGGAATTTGTAGAGAAAACGTAAAACAACTATCTAACATTTTTATTAGGACTCGTGGATTTATGTTTTTTCAATTATTTTAATATTTTAAAATCAGACTAATAACGTTTTTATTGTATAATATGCAAATTGATGATAGATTTTTCTTGGAGTTATTACATTCATGGTAGCTTGGAGTTGCGATTTTCTTTTCATGTAGAGAAGCCATGTTGTCGTCGTTTTTATTTACGTGGATTGATTTTTTTGACATCTTTTGTCGTCCTAGTGTATTAGAATTTGTTATGTTCTTATTTTTGAGGTACTTATTTTGTACCTTATACTTAGATTTGGATAAAATATTGTTTTGGGATGCATATTTATGAAATTGGTTAAAATTTGTGCAACTTTGTATTATGTATGTATGAAAAATGTGCAATGTGTTTTAGGATTATAATTTTCTCATTTAATGATGTATGAGTTTTAATAAATAAAAAATGAACATGCTTAAAAAAATTTTCAATGGGTTTGTATGAGAAAATAATAGGAAATAAATAAAATACAATTCTTTCAGCAACACATTTTTTTGTCCCCATAAGTCATTGTCTACATCTTTCACTTTGGATATGGCAACATGGGTTTTGTTGCTGAAAGATAATTTTTGGCAACGAGAAAAATGTGTTGTTAAAAGATTTACCTTTAGAAATACAATAGGTGTTATTCCAAAGGTATACCTTTAGGCAACATAGTAATTCTATTATTGAAAGGTATTCTTTCAACAACATAATAACTGTGATACCAAAGGTATACCTTTTCGCAACACAATAACTATTATCGCTAAAAGGTTTCTTTTTAGAAACACAATATTTTTGTCATTATTAGATGACCTTTGGCATCATAAATAATATATTTTGTTATAAATTTGAGAGAAAGTAAAATACCTTTGGCGACATAAATGCTTGTTGCCAAAAGTATACCTTCAGTAACACAATCTTGCTTTGTTGCTAAAGGCTTTACCAAACAAGCAATGGGCAACAAGATGGCGACATAGGAAAATATGACGTTGATACCTTTTAGTCACATGTTTCTAACTTTTAGCAACATACATTTTATGTTGTGTAAATTATTTTTTCTTATAGTGATGTAGCTTCTCAATGGTATAGCTAGAGAATAGTCGGAGAACTTAAGTGGGTATCTCTCAATTATAACTCAAGAATATTTTAATAGAATCTAAAACTTTGGTGTTGAAGAGAACTCTTAATTTTAAGATCTTTGGGCTTAAAAATAAAATCTTGTTTATTCTATTGGAAAATATTAAAAAATCATTAGAGAAGTCATGTCATAAATGTTTGATTGAATTCCTTGGAATGAACTATAAATTAGTTTATAATTGACTTGTCATAGAACTTTATGTTAATAAGTCGCATACATATTCTTTGAAGGAATAGTGAGACCATTATCATTTATGAATATAAGGTTTGTTTAATAGGAAAATATTTATCGATAGTAGGATAACTTGGTTGTATACGATGCGTGCTAAATTATTCTCATGAAAATGGAGCCGCTTCATTTAATTTCATTGCAATTGATATTATAGATGTTGTTCGATTAAAGTAAGATGTATATAATATTGTTTTTCGAATGGTCAACTAGGTAAGACAACTTACTTGAACCAACTTAAAATTTCAGAATTAATGAATATGAAAGGCACCAATAAATGGAATGCTATTATGATAATTTTAAATCATCAAATGAGAGAATAATATAAATTGTGTTTATCATTATGTATGTTAAATATAAATTCACTATTATATTGAAAGGGGGCCCACAATTATATATATTATGCTCTGATACCACTTGTTCGAACGTAGGTTCCAGAAAAATTCAAAATTTTAATTTCTAAAGGAATGGTTCACTGAATATTTTGCATTTTAAATATTTCTTTCAAAATTAATTTTCACTTCTAAAAAAAACTTCAGTTTTATACAAACCAAACTAAACATTAATTCAGTCAAACTAAACTTTTTCTTAAACTAACGCAACCCAAATTAATTAAGCACTAATTACACCATTTTTGTGATTAAACCAATTTTATCTTGTTAAACCTAAGCATGCATCTAGGTGAGAATTTTCAAGATAAAATACACAACCACAATTCCATGATGTACGAGGAAAATCCACAACAGAAAAAACCTCAGACGGCCCAACCACAATTCCACTAAGTACAGATTTCATACAAGAACACGACAGAAGACTTACTCAACGACTCGGCGCCCTCGCAAGCCATAACGCTCTTTGTTCCTTACACCTTTGCCTAGTGACAACGCAGGAGTCCACATACATCTCAGGGCCCACCGATGGGGCACTACTGTTGTAAAAAATACGAAGTCCACTGTATGTACACCAACGACACGAATTCCTCCACAAGAAATAATCTCAATGATGTAGAGAATGACAAACACAGTGCCGACACTTGATCTCAAACATATATTTATGTAGAATCTTGGATCATAAAACAATGTGGGGGTAAACTTGTTTTTTGTTTTGACAATTAAACCATTAAATATTAACAAAACTCAAGGGAATATTTGGAAGAGTGTGTACTCCATAAAGATTGGAAAAGGTCATTAAATAAAGTTAACTCCCTCACTACATAAATGGTTAGGACAAAGTAGTTGGATGTTAAGAGAAAAACTACATGAAAAAACTGTCATTTTTAAAAAGCTGCTTCGGTCATTTGAATGACATTCAATATCGTTCGAACGATATAGCCATATCGTTCGAATGAGATAAGAACAAAACTTCAAATGATAAAGCAACACAAGCCAAATATGACCTCGTGAGATGGCTCATTCAAGCAACCATAAATCTCGTTCGAACGACTTGAGAAAGTCATTTTAGCGACCTGAAAAAAAAATCAAACTATTTTTCTAGAAAAAATATAAAGTTATTTTAAAATAACTGATAAAAAATTTTAACACCCAAAACAAAATTTTCAAGGCCCAAAACAATATAAGCATTCGTACTTCAGAGATCCTCGGAATGTTGATGACGAAACATGGCATGAAACACAACATAGGATGTGATATCTTTGACTTAGCCACTACGTCTTCAATAATAATGTCATAGGCATGAAAGGCCACACATACAACTTCCATCCTATGACTCAAATAGTTTTATGCAGAATTAAGCCAACACATACAAATTGAATCAATTAGAAATTTGTCCTTACAAATCTCCACCTTTGGATATTCCGGGAAAAAATCAAAAAGCAAAACCTTATGGGCCGTCAAGCTCATCTAAAAAATTAGATCCCAACCCACCCCTCACCCCCTGAAAAAAATATAGGTGCTTGATCGACACATATTTTGAGAAGCTTTGCATTAAAAATGATAATTGTGTCATAAAGAAAATTTTGAGGTCATTACCCGATAGGTTTAATCCAAAAGTGACCATTTTGAATTCCTTAGGAACTTTAAACTCTACAAAACTTAATGAGCTTGTAGGAGACTTGAAAACCTATGAAGTTTACATGTTTACATTCAAGGATATAAAGAAGAAGGATAATGGTATAGCTTTGAAAGCCCGAAAGGAGTAAACACCTTTTTTGGATTATGAGTTCGACATCGACTCTGATGATATGGATTTTCTTGCTAAGAAGTTCTGAAAATTTCTTAAGTTTAATAAAGATAAACATAAAAATTATTATAAGAAGTTTGAGAAGTCTATGTATAACAAAGTCGAGAAACCCCCCAAAAATCATAATGATAATCTTAAGAGGGATGAGTCAAATAGATGTATTGGTTGTGGGGTTTATGGCCATAGGGAGCCGAGTGTCCCACTAAACTAAGAAAGGAGGGAAAGAAACCAATTTCATATAATTCGACCCTTAGTGATAGTGAACCGAAAGAGGGACCCGATTTTCCTATTGAGCGCAACTTCACCGCGTTCATGGCTAGTCATGTGTGCATTGATGATGAATCTTCCCATAAATATATTTATTTGCATGACACTTTTGAGGCCATTATTTGTGAATACCAAGTGTTTGATGGTATAGAGAGTGGAGAAGAGAGTGAAAATGAGGAGGAAGCGAGTAAACTCCAAGTTGCTTCCGTGACTTGTATGTGGTATCTTTGAAATTGAAAAGGGAAAACTTGAAGTTGAAAGATAGGATAAGATAACAAGCCGTAGGAAATGATGATAGCGTTTTAATTAAAGATCTTAGGGTGCGTGAGAGGACTCTTCAAGAGAAGCTAGATTATGTTGAAGGTGAGAGAGATAGTCTTCGATGTTTAATGAGGCTATGGAGAAAGAACATCTTGAGTTTAACGATACTGGGAGTTTACTTGAGTATAAGATAGTGGAGCTTGAAGAGAGATTGAGAGACTCAAGTTGGGTCAAGATTGTTTTGGAATCTAGGTCCGAAAAATTGGATAAGATGTTAGGCACCATCCAAATCAAAAATGACAAATGTGGTATTGTCTTCGATACTCAAAATTCTTTGGCTAATGAAGCTAAAACCATGATTTTAAAAAAATTAACTAGAAATGCTAGAAACGTTTAACCCTTAGGTAATACTTCTCACCCTACTTTCACTTTCACATATTGTGGTAAGAAGGGTCACCTTAAGAGATTTGTTTAGATCTTAGAAACGGTCTTAGGAAATCCAAGGGCAGAGTCACCAAGGTCACCAAAACCTGAAAGTATCACATCATATCTATGTGGGTTAGGAGATCCGATTTGGAGGCTTTACATGATAGACTTTATTATTCTCATTTGCTTGCACATGATACTTCCCATGCTATATTTAAAGGTTGATTATGTTAGCTTTATTTATATACATTAGTTGTGCTTCATGATATATTATTTCTAGTTGTATGTTTGTTAGTCATATTCTAATCTATGCTTCATCATGTATATTTTGCTAGAATCATGGCAAGTGTATCTTTTGTATTTTGTTTTCACATTTATTGAGTCTTGTGAAACTAAATTTTTTGTGTATTTTAGCTTTACACATTTTATGTGCCATATCCTTATATTTGAATCCTATATCATTCCCCGCTTCCATGTGGCTCGAACTTTTGGTTATAAATTTTCATTCTTAAAGTGTTCTTTATCATGCTTGCATGGAGTAGTTTGACTTTGATTTGCTTAATGGATTCTCTTTGTATATCCCTCCTCACACACATGCACGAGCTCTTTTGAATGTTAACTTCACATGTTATATTAATCCAAGTGAGATATTCTCCCATCAATTTTGTCATTTACAAGTTTTGTGACTATGGGGATTTGTGAGTGTAATAATCGTTGACCGTGAGATTTATTCGAATATTATATAGAAAATAGATGAGGTGCATGGGAAAGGGCAGCAAAAGGACCAATTCTCCTTTGCGTGAAAGTTACTATTGCCAAGAGCCTAAAGAAAAGATAAAAAGGCAATAAAAATAAAAATAAATTACTAAAGGCCAACATAGTTTAGTTTGATTGATTATTCAATGAATAAAGAAAATAAAATGAGTAATTTGTTTAACTTTTGAGGGTGTTTAGTTAAAGATCAACGACTTTGCACAATGAATCCTTATTATAGGATAAAATTGAGTCAATTTGTATGTGTTGGCTTAATTTCGGACAAAAATTTTTGAGTCATAGGATAGAAGTTGTATTTGTGACCTTTCAAGCCTATGACATTTTTGTTAAAGACGTAGCGGCCAAGTCAAAGATATCACATCCTATTCCATATTTCATGCCAAGCCTCTTTAGACGTTTCATATATCATAATCTAGCGGAACTCCTCCGGTGTGACCACACTAAAAAGAGTATTTAAACCCATGAATTGAAATTAGTTAGTTTAAGTTCATCCTCACTCCATCTTTCTACGGGTTTAAGAACTCTAACTTATCCTACTAAACACATTAGAGGGGACCATCCTTTAACGACCGATATCCAAACCCGCTCATTTAATAACTTAAGTGTCGACCTCATACGTGTTTTTCAGTACACGTAGTTAGAACCATTCAAAATAGAAAATCTTGAAAATGATAAGTTTTCCACATTCAAATCTAAAAAGGATCTAACACGATAATTTAGTGTTCCCTCTCTTGTACCAATTTGAAAGGGGGGGTTACAATTATATATTATGCTTTAATACCACTTGTTGGAAAGTAGGTTCTTGAAAAATTCAAAATTTTAATTTCTAAAAGGTTGGTTCACCGAATATTTCGAATTTTTTTTTTCAAAATTAATTTTCACTTCTAAAACAAAACTTCAATTTAAGTTCAAATTTATACAAACCAAACTAAACATTAATTTTGCCAAATTAAATTTTTTTCTTAAACTAACACAATTTAAATTAATTAAGCACTAATTACACCTTTTTTTTATTAAACCAATTTTAACTTATTAAAACTAAACATGCATCTAGGTGAGAATTCGCAAAGATGAAATACACAAACACAACGCCGGGATGTAAAGGGAAAACCCACAACAGAAAAAATCTTAGACAACCCAACCACAAGTCCAAGTACGAATTTAATAAAAGGACACGACGAAAGATTTACTCAACGACCTCACAAGCCTTGAAGCTCTTCGTTCCTTCCACCTTTGCCTAATGACAACACATGAGTCTATCTACGTCTCAGAGTCCATCGATGGGCACTGCTACTGTCAAACATACGGAGTCCATCGTATGTACACCAATGAAACAGAATCATCCACAAGAAACAATCTCAATGATGTAGAGAATGACAAAACGATGCCAACACCTGATCTCAAATATATATTATGTAGAAGATTTGATCATAAAACAATTTGGGTGTAACTTGGTTTTTGTTTTGACAATTAAACCATTAAAGATTAACAAAACTCGAGGGACTTTTTGAAAGTGTGTGTTCTCTACAAAGATTGGAAAAAGTCTCTGAATAAAGTTAACTCATTCACTACATAAATGGTTGGGAAAAAGTAGTGAGAGGTTAAGAGAAAAACTGCATGAAATAACTGTCATTTTTCAAAAACTGCTTCGGTCGTTCGAATGATAAAGCCATCTCGTTCGAAGGAGATAAGAACTAAACTTCAAATGATAAAGTAGCAAATCCAAAAGTGACCTCATCATATGTCTCATTAGAACGACCTAGAAAATTCGTTCTAACGACCTGGAAAAAAATCAAACTATTTTTAAGAAAAAAATATAAAGTCATTTTAAAATAGATGAACAAAAATTTCAATACCCAATACAAAATTTCCAAGGCCTAACATAATATAAGAATTCATATCTGATAGATCTTTGTAATGTTAATGATGAAACATGACACGAAACATGTCAAAAGATGTGATATCTTTGACTTGGCTGTTACGTCTTCAACAAAAATGTCATAGGCTTTAAAGGTCACAAATACAACTTATATCCTACGATTCAAATAGTTTAGTCCGGACTTAAGCCAATACATACAATTGGCTTAGTTGGAAATTTGTCCTTACAAATTTCTTTATGCCATAATAATTACCTAATATTTGGTTATTATATCTTCTTACCAAGAAAACCAAATATTTGCAAAGTCAAAGTGTTGCTATAATGACATTCGATGAAACAAGAATATTACTTGATAATATTACAAGGCCAAATTTGGATCATTAATGAATCTAGAACCTCTTAATATAAGAATATCTATTATTTGGATATATAATTATTGGGAACCATCTTTTACTCTATATGACCCAAATATGAATTGCTCAAGAACATTATATACGATGTTAAGAAAGTTGAATATGCGAACATTTTCAATAATCTTCATCAAGCTATTAAATACAGTTATCTTGGAATTGTTTATTTTGTGGGAGTACTATGAAGGTTTATAATTAAAAAGTGCATCCTCATAGTTTAGAGAAATTTTATGTGTTTTGATAAGAACCATGAACCTAAATTATATTTAAAAAACTTATCACCTATCCATGATGGATTTGGCTATGCAAATAAGAATACATTTTAAGTGATTCTAGATAAATCAATGGATATGTGTCTAAAACATATTATGATGCAATATTTTGGAACGCCAAGAAAATTTAATTATTGGGACAATTAATGATGGAGTTTATAGTGATAAAATTAGCTACGGCTAGTGAGAAAATAAAAATGTTAAGAGACCTATTATAAGATACCCTTTCATGGGATAGAGATTGATACCAGTCATTTTATCCAAAACAATAGAACTATGAGTATTGTAAAATTTTAAAATCGTAAATATAACAACAAGAAAAGACAAATATGTCGTAAGCACAATATAGTTAGAGAATTTATAACTATTGGGTTGTAATAGTGGATTATGTCCGAACTGATGAGAATATAACTTGACTGATCCTTTAATGAAGGGACTAGTGCATGAGAGGGTGCAGAACGCCTTGAAAAGGATGTACCTAAAGCTCATTGATAGTTGAGTCACTTGTGGTGGTAACCCAACCTATAGTTAGAGATCCCAAGATATAGGTCCAAATGGTAATAACAAGTCATGAAGTGATATGGGTTAAATCATGTTATTTATTGTATAAAAGGTTTTACTCTGAATCCATTCCTATAGAGCATGATATCCTAAAGCGAATTAAGGCTGAGTTAATTATAACTCTTAGTGAGATATATAGCTCTAGTTTGAGTGGGGTACCTAGCTATGGGAGTATTTTTTACAGATTCACCTATATGATTGTGGAAGTAAGGTCACTTCCTATGAGAATTATGGGCAAATTCTCTAGAGATTTCATTACACTAAAATATAAGCACATGGTCCTATCATGATGGCTATTAGACTGTACACTTTAGGGTTGTGTGTGAGATGTTATGAGAGATAGAGTTCAAAACTACGAGTTACTCTAGTATAATCTAAAACATATTCAATACATAGAAGTTCAAGTCGAAAGACACGTTTTCTTATCCATATCTCTACACTATCTTGCTCAATGACAATAATTTTCAAATTTAAGTGGGGGATTATTATCGATGAGTGAATTTTTAAAATCCAAGTGGGGGATAGTTGTCAGTTATAAGTGGTGTATTTTAAAATATAAGGTATGGGAGCAAACATGTTGCTATGGTGTTTTTTTTATTAAAAAAAATTAACTAACAGTGCTTTATGAAAGTGGAGGCATAGGTGGACAACTTTTTTATTTATAAAAATAATCTCACTTTGTCTCCCATGTTTTTAAGCTTTGATTCATTCATATTAGGAGTGTTCGCGGTCCTGTCCGATTTTGAGGTATTTTTGGGACCGGACCGCATTAATCGGTCCTAGAAAATTATGAACTGAGACCGGACAGAAAAAATCAGTCTCGGTCCTATTCAGTTTTTAGGCGGTCTGGGTTCGGTTTTGGTCCTATTCGGTCCTAAAAAACAACACGTTAAATATAAAAAAAACACGCTTCAACCTAACCCGACAGTTATTACCGCTAAACCAAATTCAACAAATGTCTTCACATTACCCAAACTCAACTTCAACTGATTAACTATCATGTCTTCCCTGAAAGTTTGCATAATATTATAAGCCCCAACAAAAAATTCATTATATACCCAAAAGATACAACGTCTTATTTGATTCTCACATAAGTTCTCCTCACAACAAAGATAAAATAAGATAATGGAGTTATTGATTATCATGGATCCAGTCCTTGGATTGATCATTTTAGAGACATCATTTTGGTTCAAGAGGAGTTGGTGGGAATAACATAACAGAAAACAATTTAATGATTACTTAGCACTACATTTGGTGGGCATAACAAATGAAAAGAAAAAAAAATAAGCAATATCTGTTGTAGTTCCCAACAACACACCTTCCTCCAATTATTTTCTGTCCATCTGCAAATAATGTCACATTTCTAGCTGCAAATGGTTTACAAGCCCAGGGACGAATCTGAGAGAGGAACTGCAAATGAGGTACTATAATACCTTAAAAAAGTTGATGTATTATATTTAAAAAAAATTGATGTATTATACCTCAAAAAAAGTTGAGGTATAACATATACTGCAAATGAGCAAGTCATCAAACCATTTCATCCCTGAAACCAAATTGTTCGTATTTTACTTTGGTTCCTAATAAATTCGAGTTCTTGGTGGAATTTCGTCACACACTAAATGCCTAGAATCTTAAGGAAATAAACAAAAATAGTCCATAGGAAAAGGACCACATATACTAGATGGGTTCCTCTTTCGGGTGTTTGTTTCACAGAGATCCTAAAAAATGATTATAATCAGGTTTATAATTCAGTATCCATTATCTCTTTCAAGTGGGTTTCTTCATGAAGATTCTCGAAAAAAAAGAGGGTATTAGAAACAGCTCCTTTAAGAACACTGCTCGCCTCTTCATAGAAAAAAAAATTATTCTAAGCTTACACCAAAACCTCATCCAATATATGAGGGATTTCCATTTTGAGTGCTCCCAAGTAAGAAATTTAAATTTTCTTTTTGAGACACAGATCAAAACTCAAAAGGTCGAAAGGAGGGGATCTGCCCTTTATGGACGAACAATACTCAAGGCAACCATCTTATATTTGTTATTTCGTAGTAAGAAATAAGACGACATTATCTCAGTAGGAATTTTGAAACATATGTACCTCGCAGAAAGATTTTTCAGGTGGGTGGGGCTACAACTGAAGAAAGATGAAGAACAGAGGGGGTGAGCGGTGGATAAAATAAGAGAGAGTGAGTGGGTTACCTTTTTTTTAGGGCAATGTATTGTGTTTTTGAATAATATCTCTATAGTAAATTATAAAATATATATTTTTAAATATTTAATAAATATGGTCCGATCCGGTCCAAACCCGATTTTTAATACTTAAGATCGAGACCAACCCGAATAAAAGCGGTCCTTCACATTTTAGACCGAATTAAGACCGAATTTTAAAAACCCAGCAAAAATAGGTCCGGTCTGGGTCGATTTTTTCGGTCCATTCGGTTCGTTCGGGTTTGTGCACACCCCTAATTCATATTGCCTCCGACTTTTAAGCCTTAGATCATTTCGTCCTTTAAAGTAGTTGTCTACAAGCTCCCATAAAAATCCTATTTTTTGGTTGTAACAAAAAACAAGTTATAGAAATGAAAATCCATCTTTGTAGTAGATATTTTCTCTTAAAAAAATTAGAGAGTGTATAGTGGATTTCAAGAACAATTTTTCCTGTCATAATTTTTGAGTCTATCTTCTGAGCAAGAGTGATTGATTGGATTTTAGATCTTCTTTTGTACAAGGAAGATTGAGACACGACTGATTCAAGATTTGTTTTACCCTGGGGACGACATGACTATATACTACCTGTGCAGAGATGGTAGAGTCGCGAAACATATTTAAGAGAGCGACTTAGTCTATGACTCAACCCAATAATCGTCTACTATAAATTTTATAAAAATTGAGATAATAGTTTTTATTTTTATTGTGCAGCATATATTTAAATTCGATACCATGTTATTCATACTTGCAAAAATAGTATGAAGTAACAACTTAATTTTTAATAGTAAATTAAAATAAAGTATTATTTCAATTATTCTACTTCTTCATAAATCTCTCTAGTATAATATTTATTATAAATATATAAATTGTTCTAATAATAAATTTTACTCTTAAGCACTGTTCTAAAAAACCCGCCTAGGCTCCGCCTAGGCCCGCCTAGGCTTGAGGCTTGGGAGAAACGCCCCGCCTTAAGAATTTGACGCCTTATGCTTGGTATAACCCTTAAGGCGTACTTTTTCTCTAAAAATAGTAATGCTTTAGTGAGACGATATCGCCTTTTAAAGATTTTTTTACAACCCGGACCATTATTTCTTCCCAAATAATCAAATAGTATTTTTATTTGCAATTATTCAGACATATTTTTATGATATGTACAATTTTAGTATTTTAATAGCCTTGTTATGGTTAAAAAATATTAAAATATATTAAAAAGGCCTGAACGCCTTTTCACGCCTTTTTACGTCTAGGCCCGCCTAGGCTTCTAAGGCTTAAGGCTTGGCCTTCACGCCTCGATCACGCCCCGCGTTTTTTAGAACCTTGCTCTTAAGACATTCGCTAGTGTGTGTGTATATATGTATATAAGAGACATTAAATAATTTAAAGGAGGGACTAATACTCAATCACTTGATGCCGACACTCTTCACTTCTCTGTTGAGGTATATGGTGTAGAGGTAATCAAATTGGATGAGAGACAGACGCGTCTGGTAAAGCTTCATTTGTTTTATCTTATCAATCCAATCCACAGGATGACTGGATATAAATAATTTTAGCTTTCTTGTGTTACTGTTGACAAGCATCCAATTAATATTTACCAAGGTTCTAAAAAATGCGGGGGGTGATCGAGGCGTGGAGACCAAGCCTTAAGCCTTAGAAGCCTAGTCGGGCCTTAGGCGTAAAAAGGCATGAAAAGGTGTTTGGGCCTTTTTAATATATTTTAATATTTTTTAACTATAACAAGGGTATTAAAATACTAAAACTCTACATATCATAAAAATATGTCTGAATATTTGCAAATTAAAATACTATTTGATTATTTTGGACAAGATAATGGTCCGGTTTGTAAAAAAAATCTTTAAAAGGCGATATCATTTCACTAAAGCATTGTTGTTTTTAGAAAAAAAAAAAGTGCACCTTAAGGGTTTTACCAAGAATAAGACGTAAAAATCTTAAGGCGGGGTGGTTCTCCCAAGCCTCAACCCTAGGTAGGATTTTTAGAACACTGATGTTTACCAGCTTATCAACCCTAGTGGATCTTCCACCACATAGTCACTTATAGGGGCTCAAAATGAACTTGGTTTTTCCTAGTAGTGGCAAATGGGTAGTTATGGCGATTATGGACGGGTCAAAAATAGATACGATAAATTTGGACGGGTCAAAAGCGGATCGGACAAAATAATTTGGACGGGTCGGATCGGGTCAAATCTGGGTCGGATTGGGTCAAATCAAACCCGGATCGAGTTGGATTGACCCGCTTGTTTTTTTTTTTTGAAAAAACAATTATTATACCATATACGGATAAATATGGTAAAATAATTTTGAAAAAAAAATATACAAGTAAGTTCTTAAATAAAAAAAATCTTTAAACTCTTTGCTAATTTCAGTTTTATTTTTGAGAGGTTCCAAAACCATTTTGACCGGCTAATGACCCGCCAACTAACTGTCTTATTGGATCGCTCAAACCATTTTGACCCACAAACATAATTAATGGGTCCCAAATAGTGGCGGAGCCAGGAATTATTGTTGGCGTGGGCACGAAAGGGAATTTTCGGGGGTTCGGAGACGGGAGCCCCCGAATTTTTTTCTTTAGGAGTTGAAGAGTGCGACTGTGTGATAATTGATTAAATTAAATTCGCAAGTTTCCAAGTACCCCTTATTTAATTAGAGTCCCTAAACATGTATCTAAGGTGCGTGTGTCAACCCATAAATAAATAAAGCATGTGACACAGTAAATATGCTGAGACACAGATTTCAGGAAAAAACCCCTTTCGGGTAAAACCTTTATTTCACTATGAATATATAAATCGCAACTTATAATTACATAGAGAAATCAGCAATGGATTAACACGCAACCAACCCACAAAGACACGCAGTCTTGAACTCAGCAAGAGAATACATGCAGCACCCTCCACGGACTCGCAGCCCAAACTGCAAAGGAAGAACCGCAGCTCTCCTCAATGACACACAGTCATAAAACTTTGTAGAGACACCCTCAGCAATGGCACGCAGCCCTCGGTTGCAAAGATCTGTCCACAAAGATGAACAATAACAAAGTTTGTGTTCTAGGGTTCAAAAAGATTCACAAAAGTAATTGAAATTTTTGTGTGTGAATCAAAAAGATGTTTGGCACATCAAAAAATGAAGTCTTGTTGTGTTTGTACTCTTAGAAACGTTTTCTCAAAGACTTAAAGAAATATACCACCGAAATAGGTATATATATAGGAAAAATAAGTTGGAGGATAAAAAACTCACGGAATTGATCGAGTTTACCCCAGGAGGACCAATCCGGCTTGGAGGCGGATTGGTCCGACCTCGGATCGGTTCTTTTAAAATATGGCTTCATCGGTTCGCTACCAGTCCGGGGACTATTGGATCTTCAGCAAGGCGGATCGGTCCGGGTAGGGGACGGGCCGGTTCGGAGGCGGATCAGTCCGGTATAGAGGCGGACCGGTCCGGAGGTCCAGAAAAATTAAAATTCTTTTAAATGCCTCATTTTGCTTGAAAAAACTTACTTCTTATTTTTATAAAAAATGTTTTATAAAAATTTCTCAATACTAAGTATGAGCTTTAAGGAACTTAAAAACAAAACTTTACCAAATTCATTCTCGCAGAGGTTATGATGTTGAAAACGCTTTGATATTCGGATCCGTTGACGTAGATGCGATCTTGAGTTTCTTCAACGGTGTAACGGCGTACGACATACAAATTGATAATGGACAAAAATGTCCTTACAGGAGTACTTATAATAATCTTTTAACTAAATAGAAACTAACATATAATTAGATGAATTACAATGATTTTTTTATTACATTCTGCATAGAAAACGATACTAATGCAAGTTCATACAAAAATAGATAGGTGCCATTACATTCTACAAAATTCCTCTACGATTTTTCATTTTCTGAAAACGATTCATGATTACATCATTGTAAATTACATCAAACAATGAATATTTGCAGCAACATTAATTTCAGAATTTCAACAACATTAATTTCAACAACTTCATGTCCACAAAATAATTACTACAAACCTTTAACAAAAAATAATTACTACAAACCAGTAAAAATAATTTATGCTAACATTTATACTAACAATGAATATATGCTACAAAAAAATTCAGCACATATGTGTCAATCCAAAAAAATTCAGCACATATACCTTGAAAAAAATTGTTGAGATGAACAATCCAAGAGAGAAAAAGTTGAGAGGCGGAGGTAATGAGGTATTGTATAGTTGAGATGTTTCTTTAGGTCTAATCTAATTTTTTGGGTTTCCTATATTGCCCTTAATGATATGTGTATAAAAAAATAAAAAAAACAGCCCCCATTTTTGGCCTGAGCCTGTGCCCAGGTCACCCAGCATGTGGCTCCGCCATTGATCCCAAACACATTCGAGCTTTTCTATTTGTACATAGAGTTTTTGTACATAGGATGTACACAGTGACATGGCGACATAAATTTCTTTTTTTTTTAAGGTTTTTGTTCTTTTGTTTTCAACAAGGGATATAAAAACAATTTTTTATATAAAAAAAGTCAATTTTCTATTAATATAAAAAAGCAGTTTTTTTTTATTGAAAGTAAATAGTTTCTTTTTTTTTAAGCATGTGTTGGCTAAGTGCCATTTAAATATATTATTATATATTTTTCATATAAATTTATACTTCATTTTTAAATACATTACTATACAAAAATAGTTTTATAACATTATATTTTTTTTATCAAAAAATCAATGTTTATATAAAAAAAATGAAAAAAAAGATTTTTATATAAAAAAAAGTTTATTTATCGAAAAAATGAATGTTTTTCAAGAAATTATATATTTTTTTATATAGAAAAAAAATTATGTAGAAAATGTTTTTAGAAATGTTATTGTAAATAAAATGGTTAAAACACTATTTTAATAAAAAAGAGCCCGTTTGGTTCTGTATTCAAAAAAGTCGATTTAAACACTATTTTTAAATACAGTTTTAAAAACTTATGAAAGATTGCATTTTTAAAAAAATTGCAATTTTATTTATTAAAAATATGAAAAACATTTTTTTTTAAAACTGACATGAACCCACACCATCATATTGGTTAGTGTCGCTGACACATACTCGGACCATCATCGCGATTGGTTAGTGGCGCTGACACAGCCTACATCATCATCGCGATTGGTTAGTGCCGCTGGCGCGGACCCACATCATCATCGCGATTAGTTAATACCGCTGGCGTGGACTCACGTCATTTAATAAAATGATTTTTATTGAAAATACAAATTTTCAATAAAAGTCATTTTTTTTAAAAATAGTGTAATGTTTTTTTTTAAACATCTACAAAAAGTTAAAAACATATGAAAAATTGCATTTTAAAAGAAATGCATTTTTTTTAATTAAAAATATGAAAATTTATTTTTTTAACGCTGGCGCGGACCTACACCATAATCGCGATTGGTTAGTGCCGCTGGCGCGGACCCATAACATCATCGCGATTGGTTAGTGCTACTGGCGCGGACCCACATCATCATCGCGTTTGGTTAGTGTCGTTGGCGCGAACCCATATCATCATCGCGTTTTATTAGTGTCGTTGACGCGAACTCATATTATCATCGCGATTAGTTAGTGTCGCTGGCACGGACCCATGTCATTTAAATATTTTTTTATTTTTTAAAAAATTTATGAAAAGTTAAAAACATTTTTTTTTAAACAGTTAAAAAACACGTTTTTATTAAAAATACAAAATTTTTATTTTTATTAAAAAAAAGATCAGTTAGACAAATCCCAATAAAAGTATCAAAGAAGTCTTCCTCTCCTCTTTTTGTCTTTTAGCGCTATGTACAAATCTCGGTGCATTTCTGTGCAAATAGGTTTTTTCTTTGGATGAATCATGAACATTTTCATCCCCGAAAATCCATATTACCGCCTTCTTTGGATGAATCATGAACATTTTCATCCCCGAAAATCCATATTACCGAACCTAATTTTTCCCTTCAACCGGTTCCCATCTTTTCCCTATACAAAGAGAAAGTGGTAAACAACAGTTTAGGCACTAAGTTATCACAGCGTCTCAAGAGTTCATATCCAAGTATGATACGTGAATGCGCATAAATCAAGAACGCGACCAACTTAACTAACGACCTGATAATATACTCTGCACTCTGTATTAATACTATAGTCCAATTGAATTGAGACTTTACGGGAACACAATTTTTTTTTACCTCGTACGAATTTCGTAATAAAATTATGAATGATAAACATAATCACCAAAAGATGCATGAACTCGAAACTCACGTCACAGTGCCTTAGGAGTATATATATAATTGATAGAGTATTATTGGTGATGATGGCAAATTTTTTTGAATTTTTTATTTTTGCACTTTTTTAACACTAGAAATCTTTAATTTATTATTTATCAATTTTTTTACTACAAACTTGTTCCCTGATTTTTTTTAAGCGCATATACCAAATTGTCACTCGAATATTTTTTAATACACGTTTAATTCAAGCTTTTTTATTCTGTTCCAAAAGTTCTTCACCATGTCGCTGACGCGGACCTTAAAAAATAAGAAAATATTAGTTAAATAGGTGTTTGAGGGACTTTTTGGTACAAAATAAAAGATTTGGACTACATGTGTATTAAAAAATGTTTAAGGGAATTTTTGGTGTTTGACCCTTTTTTTAATACCTCAACGTAATATTTCCCTAAATTCGATATAATAACTGAAATACAATATTTTAGCAACCTAACTTTATCCAACGATCCAATACTTGTAACAACCCAACAAACAAAAATAATTCAGAAATTAACATTCAACTTTTAATCAGTGAACTAATTTAACATTCAATTATTTACATTAAAACTTGAACATTGATATTTTAGATAAATTAATTTATCAATAAATATTAAACTGAAAAAAAAAATAATAAATAAAGTAAGCAGTGAATCCGAGTAAAAGATTAAACCTTCAGTAGCATTTAAACAGAAGTTTGTAGTAATAATGGCTGGACAAAAATTCCAATATGTTTGGCTACTCCCCTTTCAATCAAAGCCTATTCATCATAACCCCAAGGGTTGTCCAAGTTGGTAAGAGTCAGGGTGTAGCTGTAAACCCAGACACCTGGATTCGAAACTTGACAGCTGCGTCTTGGGGTCACGGACCGCAGGAATTAAACGCCTGTTATAGAAAGCCTTGTTCGGGGAGGAGGAACTAGTCCGAGGTGCGCGTAAGCTGGCGCGGGATTACCTATCTTTACAAAAAAAAAAAAAAAAAAAAAAAAAAAAAAAAGCCTCTTCATCATCCTTGTTTGGTACTGAAAACTTGTTCATGTGAAATGGATAAAAAATTAGAATAGGTACCCTATAAGCAAATAGACATACAAAGCTCTGAAACCATTGATTCAGATTTCTGTCTATTGTTTTTTGGGTTTGGAAAGAACTTATGAAGCACGGACACGTAATACGTGTTTTGAAACATGACGCGTGATTAATTTAAAAATTAAAATACGATACGCTATGATATGATATGTATAATATATAATATAAATATAAATATATATATATATATATATATATATATATATATATATATATGAATGAAATAAAACTGATTTTTTTCATTAAAATACATTATTTGAGCATTCTTAACATGAAATTAAGAAACTTGACCATACAAAATAAAATTTAAACACACTTTGATATAAAAAATCATAAATTAAGCAGAATCACCATCACATTAAAAAAAAAAAATCACGTGTACAAAGCATGTTCTGTTGTTTCCCGGATTACAAAAAGTAATATTTCACTAAATAAATAAACAAAAATTACATATAAACAGCAACAGTAAAGAGAGAAAAGAAGAACATACAGTTTGTGATTGACACAATCACTTGCAGATTTTTGACCGAGTCGAAAGTTAAACTATCTCTCCTTAAGACAGAATACGCCCCCGCTACGGTGCTGACGGAAAATACAACGGGCGTCTGCCTCCCAGGATGAAACGGTCAACGACTGTCGCAAGAAGCACTTCAGTGCAACAGTCCCACGAACCAACAATGGCGAATTACTCTCAAGCAGTAAGAAGGGAACAAGGACAGTAGTAGGGAATTCGGGTAGATTTTCTAATCTTTAAATGGACTGCATATGGTCCTTTTTTATAAGTGGTGAAGGGTTGCAACTCATGGCTTTTCCCAGAACAGATGTGACTGTTTGAACAGTTGCATCTCTCAACTTAACGTTTTAATTAATTAATTAAAAACGACAGCGTTTTTAAATAATTAAAAGCGACAATGTTTTTTAAATAATTAATTAATGCGGAAAATAATTAATTCAGATTTTTTGGATCAGAAAATAAATTTTAAAGCGCAAAGGTCAATTAAAATTTGTCCAAAAAATTTAATAGTTGCTCAAGAAAGACCCACGACCCACGACCCGGACCCGGGCCGGCCGGACGGCGGCGGCGCGCGCGTGTGGGTTTTTGGCCCAAGCCCAACACATGCATAGTGTAGGCCATCTCCCCTTCAAAGAGTTGGGATAGCCCAAGGCATCCAAGCCTTAGTCCCATAACTTGTGTATATTAACTCCAAGCTTTTCTACCACTTTTCCAATGTGGGACAAACCCACTAGCTATTTTACACCATCTAGCTTAAACTCAAATGGGTCACTTTAAGTCCAAATTTTTCATTCATTACTTCACTATTTTGAACAAGTGAGTATACCAAATTAATCTCCTTGCTACAAGGAACACATTGGTATTAAGACACATCACCTTTAACAAATATGTCTTAATTAAAATTGACTCTAAAGTTTGACCAAATAAGCTAGCATTTTACAAAATATACATGTTCCTGCGTGTCCTTTTACGTGTCCAAAGTGTGTCCAATCTAAATAAAAAAGGACTTACGTGTCCCAACATGTCAGCAATATGTCAGAGCGTGTTGCGTGTCCAACTTGAGTCAAAACTAACTCGTGACTTATGGGAAAGTGTTCGTGCTTCATATTTGTCCTACACGTTGTCGGATACGGACACGTTACCTCTGTGCTTCCTAGGGAAGAAGAGAGGGAGAATGACTGAGTGAGAGGGTGGAGAAAAGAAAGAATTTTCTTTTTATTAAGTGTAACAAAGGTGTTGTATAATATAGAGTTTGATTTATTAAAACTTTACCCCTAAACATTTAAAATACAGATTATGTAATTTTAGGATTTAAAATAATATTGATTATGGATATAGGACAACAAATATTTCGTTTTTATTCTTAGTCCCTATTTTTAAATTAAAGGGACACGTGACATGCGTGATTGGTTGACGTTTTATGAATATGAGTCCGCGTCAGCGACTTTATTCAAAAATAAAGACTAGAACTATAAATATAATATTTATTATCCTATTTTTAAAATACAGATTACAATATATTCTAAATTTATAAATCTCTTTAAAATAATATAAAATTCAATGCGTTTCATTATGTATAATTAGGCAAAGGTTCATTTTTTTTCCAGAATATCTGTTGGAAATTTTTCTGAAAATCCGGGTGAATCACCGCCCACCGTACGACAACCTAGATCCGCCCCCTGCTTATAATATAAAAATAAAGGTCATAAAGTATTGATGGCCCACCAGCATAAGATTAGGTGTTTAAATATGCTGTCTTGAAACAAGTTGACCACATGCACTCTGAAATCGTTAAAGATGAGCAGTAGTATGTTGGGAGGAGTGAGACGAGAGTCTGAGTAGTGGATTTTATTTACTTTTCAAGCTAACAAACACTATAATGGTCAATATCAACGTCTAACACATGTTCTGGTGCCAATAGATATTCCGTCATAAAAAGCTATTATCTTATTTTATATTTAATATACTTTCGCAACAAGATACCATACTATTAAGTTTTCTCTCTTTATTTTTCATCTAATTGCAAGGTTCACTCTCTTCCATTTTCTAAATCTATTTTTTTTTTTTCGGAAAAAACAATCCACTAGCTCTTTAATGACGACTAAGTAGAGAGAATTTTATCTGAGAGAGAGAACATGGGGACTTCAAAGTCCTTACGTGGAGACATTGGATCATTCATCTCTCTCCCCTTTTATATATATATATATATATATATATATATATATATAGTATTGCTCTTATGCGGATCAGTCCGCATTATAAGAGTGCGAACCGAATATGTGTCACCTGGTGGTGAGCCCATATAAGAGAGAGAGAGAGAGATAACTAGGGGTGTGCACGAACCCGAATAGACCGAATGGACCGAAAAAATCGAACCGAACACTCTTTTTCGTTTTTTTTTAATTCGGTTTTAATTCGGTCTAAAAATATTCAGGACCGCATAATGTGGTTTGGTTTCGGTCTTGGCTCGTAAAATTCCGGTTTGGACCGGACCGGACCGGACCGCTTTGATTATATATATATATATATATTTCTTAAACACACGCACAACATACCACAACCACAAACTAATTTCCTTCGCTCTCTCTCTCTAAGTTCTACGAAGAGCATCAGCAGCGCCACTCGCACACACCTCATCTCCTCTCCCTCATATATGCTACAGAGATTCGGCCATCGCCATTTTTATATCTTTGGCCACAGCCACGCAGCATGCTCCTCTCAGTCTACGGAGATCCGACCACAGCCCCTCTCAATCTACGGAGATCCGACCACACACGGTACATTTCCGTTTGCATCTGTTACAATATTAAAACCCATATGAAAACCCATCTGTTAACATAAATTTCTATATGTTAGCATTTACATTGGTTAACACAAATTTGAAAACCCATCTTTTAACACAAAATGCCTCAGTTAACAAAAATCTCCATCTGTTAGCATTTTGTTTGGATCTGGGTGTGATTTGTGATATTGTGTGTGACAAGGTTATGTGTTGTTTTTTATGGGTTAGATCGAATAGGACCGAGACCGAACACGGACCGCTTTAAAATCGAATAGGACCGAAACCAATTATTCCGATCCGGTCTCGGTCCATAATTTTTTAGGACCGATTAATGCGGTCCGGTCCTAGAAATACCCCAAAATCGGATCGCACCGCACCGCGAACACCCCTAGTGACAACCCATATAAGAGAGAGAGAGAGTGCCCATAATGACTAGTCCGCACAAGAGCAGTACTCTATATCCTGCTCTTATGCGGACCAGACATGTGTCACCTGGCAGTGAGCCCAGAAAAGAGAGAGTGTGTGCCTATGATTTAGGCGATAATTTCTAGGCGCACCGTTAGGTGACACATATCCGATCCGCATTCTTAAAATGAGGATTAGTCTACACAAGAGCATTATTATATATATATATTATATGAGAGGGGGGTGTTTTACTGTTCCAAATAATCTACGGCTGGAATTGAATTTTTGAGAGTGATCTAAAGGTTTCAGATTGTGCCACGTAGGATTATACCATTGTGATGTGGCAAATGGTGAGAAAACACGGGTGACTCCTGATACAAACCCTACCACCACCCGACATTTCAAACACCCCACATTTCAGCTCTCACGTTTTTCATTTCCCCACAAAACAAATCCCCCAACCTTATTTCAAACCCTTGACCCCAGCATACTGCCATCGCCGTCTCCGCTACAACCCCCAGCACACTGCCACCGTCGCCGCTACACGCGGCCACTCCCTTATCCGAACCCTACAACCTCTAACAGCTTCCGCCCGCCGCCGCTACATTCTGCCACTCCCTTACCCAAACCTTACAACCTCTAACAACTTCCGCCCCCTCCTACCATGAGGTAGATCATTTTTTTTTCAATTTTTGTTGTGAAGGTCTAATAAATTGTTTGTGTTTTGTTTTCTATATTTTTTTTTGCAGATCCAAACCTGATCAACCTAATCAGGTATGCCTTCTTCTTTCTTTGATTGAGATTTTTTGGACCTTTTTAGTTCATTTTAGTTTTTTTTAGATCTATTTATCTAAGATTTTGAACCATTTCCTGAGCCTTTTTAGTTCATTTTCGTTTTTTTTGGACCTAAAAATCTAAGACTTTGAACCATTTGTTTCAAAGTTTAGATTTTTTAAAATTTCGAATTGGGGATTTTTTGGGTCTACGAAACTGTTGTATATTAAAATTTTGAGGTTGATTTAAATTGATTAATTTTTTTTTGTTGGATCTACATATCTAAGACTTTGGACCATTTGTTTCAAAGTTTAGATTTTTTGAGTTTTTTGAAATTTCGAATTGTTTTTTTTTATCTACGAATATGTTTTTTTTTTTTGAATCTACATATCTAAGACTTTGAAACATTTGTTTCCAAGTTTAAATTTTTTGGGTTTTTTAAAATTTCGAATTGAGGATATTTTTAGATCTACGAATCTGTTGTATATTAAAATTTTGAGATTGATTTAAATTTATTAGTATTTTTTTGTTGGATCTACATATCTAAGACTTTGAACCATTTGTTTCACTGATCTATATATAAAGTTTCTTATTTTCTTTCTTATTCATTTTTTATTTAATTCTGCGGCCTTGCTTTCATAATTAATGCATCAGTGTGCCTGCTAAACTGCTATTTTTGACTATGCGCACCAACAATGGTAGGGTTCTTGGATAACTGACACACCTCCATTTAGTTCATCAGTGTTTCTTATGATTTGGTACCTCCGAGTTTCTTAAAATTTGGTACTTCTATATTTCTGTTTCAGTTGAGATTTAATTCCATTTTTTTATTAAGTTTTAATTTTTTATATATGTACATTGTTTCTACTATAATTTATAGTTTTCTTACATTATTTTTTTTACTTTAAATACAGATAATCTATAATCGTAGATAATCTATAATCGTGCTCCTCCTGAGTGGCGTAGGTTTTTGGAGTACTTGGTTTTGAAAGGATGGATAATCTCTCTCTTCATATATTATTTATTTGTTTATTATTCATAGTTCAAAATTGAGGTTTATTTTTGTTTTACAGGTATAAAAGTAGGTATACTCATAACTCATTGTTAGATATAACTTTTTTAATAGTAGGTATACTCATAACTCATTGTTAGATGTAACTTTGTTTTATAATTTGGTGCCTGCCCTTCAATTTATCGTAAAAGGAAAGAAATCAGGTATATAATTTATTCTGATCTATCTTTTTCATTGCTCCCCTCTTAAAACTCTGTCCAACGAATGTTGATTTTTGTGGGGTTTTATTTTGTCGTTGAGATTTTATACCCGATGTTGGGTTGATTTGATTTTTTATGTATATGAAAGTTTTTTTTTTCTAATGTTTTGTGATCATCGATGCTCTAGACGATGAGATGGCTTTGTAGTTAGCATTTTTGTTTGTAGATGTAAAGATATCATAACACCTGAAAATCCAACTCATGGTGGAATTTATTTTGAAGCAGGTGAATTTGGTCATCATGTTGGTCAGCAACTCCGGATACTATGATGAGAATAGGTATTTTTATATTTTTCTATGGTGTTAGTTTACCTTTTTGCACCTATTTTTTAGTATACCTTTTTTTTTAGTTTAGCTCCTATGTTGAGAACATGTATTATAGTTGGTTTAGATGTTTTGCTCCTATGTTGAGAACATGTATTATAGCAACTGTTATAAAGTTATTACACAATGTTTATAATTGTTTTACCACTTGACCGTTATGGACGATACATATATTGTTTCGGTGCGTAGGGTGTGGCGTGTCAAAGACATCAGTCAGGTCTGCTCTTTTTATTAATGTTATTACTATGTAACTAACAGTTAAATTAACATCATTTAGTTCACTATTTCAGGTCTACTAACATCATTCAGGTCTGCTCACTATTTCAGGTTTGCTAACATCATTTCAGGGTGTGGCGTGTAACTAACATCATTTAGGTCTCCACTTTTTATTAAGGTTACAATTGGCATAAGCATGTTGCTATTAAACCCTTGAATTATTTTAATTATGTTGTATCAGTTCACTATTTCATAATCATTCTCAGTTCAGTACAACACACCCTTTGTTCAAAATAATCATACCTAATTAATTGAGTAGATTGGGTAGTGAAAATATTCAAAATGGGTCATGATGGTCACATATGATGCACTGTATATATTCCCTTATAGCTGTCCTAGCAGAGCTGCTCTTTTAATATAGTTCAGTATGGTTTTAAAATTTTGAAAATTTCGTAAAATAAACAAGACACATATTGTACTTTTGAAAATTTTGAACCGTGCGTTAGTAGAAACGTGCGTTTATAAAACTCAAGGCATCATCCCTTATGTGATTTCATAAATAATAAGGTTTCATTATTTGTTTCTAAATATATATTTATTTCCTTTATACTACAGTTGCAAATCAAATTTTAGTAGGAGGACCCCGAAGTATATTTGCAACTTCCAATATTTTAATGCCACATGCTGGACCATCGCACTACCACAAATAAAGGTGCTGCCGAACATCTGGTATGGTTATATCTTTGTGTTTCCCCCCTCAATTGTCTGATTTTTCCATCACTGGAAACATATTAGCGCGTTCCTATGATAATAGTTGGATCAGTTAAGTTCTTTCTCCTCAAAATACTAACACTTTCTTTATCTCTCGATTGATCTCCGACGTTGAGTTACCGACATGCATAGACTCACTCAGCAATGATTACTGCATCTAATTTGTTAGTTTTTTTTTTTGTGATTTATGAAGTTGATCCATTTAGTAGTTGTTTCAACTGTTAAGAAGAAGTACCAGTGTTGGTGATTGAAGCAGTGTTCGTACTCAAAAAGCTAATATAAATTTTATTTTATTTTGTTCCCCCCCTCAGATTTGGATACTAGCAGTCCTTCGGATTGTGTTTTTTATATGGTTAGTTTACATTCAAAAAGTTCATATAAATTTTATTTTTTTGCAATTTGATTAAGCATATTAGCCCTGGCTTTGAAGTATGTTATGGTAATTCAATTTACTTAGGCATGTTATATCCTACATTAGGCATACATAGGCATGTCATTGTAAGTTATGTTGGCTTATAGTTTTAGCAACGATTTTTCATAGTTTAATTTCTGATAAAGGTGGCCTCAATTACAGAGATTTGAACAATGAAAGGGAATATTTGCTTCTTTTATGTATGACACATATGTGGACATTATTTGGGATGTATGATTAGGTTTTCCGACTTAAAAAAGAACAAAAAACATAAAAGAATTTGGAGATGTCTCCCCTTTGAGGAAGGAAGGATGATTATTGGATATAGACAATTTCAGATTCAGGTAAGTTTACATTCAAATCTGGTGCGGATATTTGTATATCCTATTTTCCTATTTTACCTTTGCTCACAATCATACACACCTTTATTTTACCTTTGCTCACAATAATATAGACGAGTCTAATCCTTATTTGGATTATGAAATTTAAAGAAGTCCATTATCATGATTACTTATGCACATATCCAAGCTAGATCAACCTTACATATATATCCATATTTAATACTTCTGCATTTTCATTTTAGGTTGTTTTCCCTTTGGTATATCTGCAGTAATATTTGTCTCGGTGTATACTTCGATTGCCACGCTCAACTTGCTTCATCAATTCCACATTTGTCTTGGACTTTTTTTAATACTAAGGTATGTCCGTTTTTAGTGTTTATATTCATATGGGTTACTAGTATTTGAACTAATACCACGTGATGAGATGAAGGCACAGAGAAGATCTTCATACAATCAAAACAAAACATACAAAGTATTAGTTCATATGTTATCTTATCAAAAGATTTTTGAATATTTTTACAAGAGGATAAATGTTGAGAGTCAATAATATTTACACCTCTAATATGCATATAAATAATTGGTATCTATTGTTATAATAAACACCTCTACTGTTGTAATTATTGTGGAACATTGCAGCTTTTGTTAGGAGAATTTGTTTTTTTTTCTATATTGTTGGATTTGTCGTTATCCCTTGAGAAGGGTGGATAGTCCAATAAATAAAGGAGACTCTGCCCAATTTTTTAAAAATTTTGACACTTTATTTTTTTTAAACAAAGAAATCTTCTCGCTAAATAGTATTTGTTTTCTTTTCTTTTCATTTTGTCATATTTGTTATAATAGAGATCAAGTCTTACTTCCCTAAGATTGTCAACTCACTATAAAAAAATAATAAGTATATATAAAGTTGAGGCCTAAAGTTTGGAAAATAGGTAGTTGAGGCCTAAAGTTCTAACGGTTACTAAAGTAGACATGGCATTAAGTAAAAACAGTCCAGAAATTTGTTATAAAAAACTAATTATGCTCACAAAGAAACTATTTGGAAATGTACCACAAATTCGAATCTAATTCTGATTTAATTGTTATTTTCCGCTTTTAATTTGTATTCAGATTCATTCAAATTTCTTTTGGCACTTTAGTTCTTATTTCCACTCTTAGTTTTTCAGGTGTTGTAATTACACTACTCTCATCTGGATGTCATAAACCTGATACGTATGGTGTCTCGGTTTAACATAGAAGTTGATCATGTTTATTTTATAAGTTTTGTTAATTACTCTCTTTTGAGAAAATATTTTATCGTTATATTCTCCTGCATTAATTCTAACTTACATTTAATGCACAAAAGTTGATCATGTTGCAACCTTGAAAAGCATGGTTTGAGGGAGACGTGGAAGATGAGAAGAGCGGGTGAGGTTTACGAATTGAAAGTAAGCGGATCGAGGTTTACATATTGCCTACTTGGATTGGTTTTAATTTATTTTTCATTTTTACATTTTGTATTCGTGATATGATGTTATCAAATTATTTTTGATCCATTTCACACTATCTATATTTAAGGTTTCATATAGATGATTTTGGGGTTGCTTGAAAACATTAAAATCCAGTGACTAAAGTATGTTTAATTAAACATACATGAGTTTCAAGATGACACACACACAGATCACACTCACACACAAATGTGTTTTTTGAATTAGGTTTTTAAGTTGGGTGCTTATTTTTAATTTTCTTAGTAATTAGGATTGATGTGTATATCCCCCCACCCCACCCCACCCCACATCCTATATAGCTAACGTACAATGTTTTTGGGAACAAACTAATTTTTTTTCTCTTCATTTTAGGTTTTAATCCAAGACCAATCAAACATGGACTTAATTTTTATACCACAGGACTTCTATGGGGCTGCTACGAGACTTTTATTGGGCTGCTAAGGGACTTTTATGGGCTGCTAGGGGACTTTTATGGGGCTGCTATGGAGCTGTTACGAAGCTAATACAGGGCTGCTATGGTAATTATTGGACTTTTATTGAAGCTTTTGTTAGGCGAATTTGTTTTTTTATATTATTAGATTTGTCATCCCTTGAGAAGGGTGGATAGTCCAATAAACAAAGGGGACTCTGTCCAATTTTTTTAAAACTTATACTGTTTTTTTGAGACACAATGAGAATTTATTTAATGAATATTGTATATTTCATATTATATGTGAATTTGTTTGATGAATTTAGATTATTTGAATGTTGTTGGACTATTTGTTGTTTGTTAAGCAGGGTGAATAGTTTATAAACAAAAGAGATTATGGCCAATTGTTATAAATTACTCTTTTTTTTCCGTTTTGCAATTATGGACTTAGAAAATTTTCACCGTTTTGTAATTACGTGCTTTCGAAATTTTCGCCGTGCCTTCAGGCACGGGTATTCCGCTAGTATATATATATATAAAGAAGGTTTATACCCAAATTTTGTATCTATTTATATGATCGGGTGGTTGAGCTTGAATGTTGGGGGTTTGAATCTAATGGTGAAATAACGAGCCACATGTTATAAAGCAGGATGCATCGAGACAACACACACGTTAACCTACAAAATTTCCATGCTTGATGTGTACTCTTAAACTGTGCAGAACGCATCTGACACGTGCTTCTCTCTCTCTCTTGGACAATTACCCACTTCTGAAACACCACAAAATCTTCTCTCACTCTTTAGACGGCACCACAAATCCCCCACAAACTCTTTACGAATGAAGAATTCTTCTCCCTCATCGTTCTCTGTCACGCTCAGGTAACTTTCTGGTTCGTCTCTCTTTAATGGGTTGGTGGTGTTGTAAAAGAGAAAGATCCAAGGGTTTGAGTTCAAGTTTTAGGAGACTGGTTTGTCTCTCTTTATGTTTGCTGCAAAACTTTTTTTTGTTTTTTGATTTGCAAGGTGGTGTTCTTGGAGAAGAAAAGGATCCAGCGGTGTTGTTGATTTGCAACTTTTTTTGTTTTTGGAGCTCCTAACACACACTCAAAGAACCTGTCTCTCTCTAAAAATCTAGGTATAGGACCAAATAATGAGGTAGTTAAACCTATTAGTTTCCTATTGGGTCCTGTTCGAATTTGGGCATGTTCGAATTTTTCTACTGCATATTTCTAATGTATATGGGTTTTTCACTTTTTTACCTTTTGTTTTTATGATTTTTCACAATTAGTACCCAAATGTTTGAGTAAATGCCTCAAAGTCACTTTTAGTGTATCCACAAGATAATATTCCCATTCTTTATTGTATTGTAGATTTTTTTATTTTATTTTCTTGTAGATCTAATAAAGCAATGGAACATCCTGTTGGAATCCTTAGATACGTATACTCTCTCTCCCTATCTGTTACAAAGTTTCACATCCTGATTATTTTATTAGTTCTTGATCTTTTATGCCTATTAGATCACTATGGTTGAACCAAATAGGAATGAGTTGCAACAGATTTTGTAGGTTGAACAAATGGATTATCGTCATCTACCTTCGGTGGATTTTCTTGTATTCAATTGGCTAATACACGAGTGGATCCGTGTCTTCAATGGGCGAATACCCATCACCGTAAGTTTTTTATTTTCTGGGGGCTTATATTGTTCAGCTGCGATCAGGTGAACCAACCGCTCTTCACTGAAGCTTTATTTCTTCACCCATCACCGCAAGGTTGGTTCTCTACCGTAAACTTGATCTTCTTTTAACATCTATTTTTACAAATCCTTTTTGTTGACCTATTTGTAAATTTTGTTTATTTTGTTATGTATTTTTCTGTTCAATTTTAGATACCATCTCCAGCACGTATGATGCCACCACCGTATGGGTTTATGAACGACACCACCGACACTAGTCACTATATTTGGATGTCGACTTTTGGGCTTTTCAAATGGTTTAAGGGATAATAAATGAGTAAATACTATATGTCCTACCTCTAAACTGCATCTTTAAAAAAAAAAATCTTATTCTCTTATTTTTCTATTAATGTATTAAACATTTCATTTAATTAAGATTTTCGGAGCCCCATAATTGGTTGAATGTGGATCCGCGCCCACATCATTCAAATTTAATCAATTACGATATCATGCCAATAAGAATAATTTTTTATATATGAAAAAATTAATTAATTTTAGTTTTAATAAAAAACTTTTTACTTTCAATAAAAAAAAACTGTCTTTTTATATATAAAAAACTTCTTTTATAACAATTGTTAAAAACAAAAGAATAAGAAACTTAAAAAAGATTTGCTTTCGAGGGTTTACTTTGAACACCAAATGAATGGTCTCAAATTTGAACTTTCATGGTTTTTCATATTTTATAATCTGCCTTTTTCATATGAGATGGATTAAATGTGGAGTTAGAGACTGGTAGGACAATTAAAGATTGCTCAATGGTTAGCAGATCAACCTCATATTTCCATTTTATACACAATTTTTATTTCTACATTTGAAAGTAGTGTACCAATTTGCATTTTCATCAAATTGACATCAGACTACGTTTACTGTATAAGTTGTAACACCCCGCCTAATAAGATACCGGGCGATCACTCCAATATAAATTAAAACAGGAGTTTCATATGGATCATTCTTAGCATCACTGTCGAAAATCCATTTAATTACTAATATCCTATTAGGTGGCCGTTAAAAACTTTTACTAAACTACTCTTTTTAGCGCACAAATTAAAAACATTCACAATTAAATGCGTAATGAACTGAAATGGAAAAGAAAGGAACTAAAATAACCGAACACTCGGTCCAAATAATACAACCATATCGAATGCTGTACTGAAAGAATAAATAAATGCAATTGAGCCTTTGGCTCGAGTGTTTATACAATATCTCCTATCTAGAGTACAAGGAAAGAAACGTCTACCGATAACCTGCAAGCATCCACAGCTGTTGCAGCAGACGTCTGACTCGAAAGAGTTTCCATCCAGGCGTCCCTGTGTCTGGACACCTATATATATACAATATAGAGAAAGAAAGGAGAGTAGACAAACGGGTCAGAGCCCGAATGTTTAGAAAATATTTTGCAAGTGCATAAATGCTTTATTTTTAGAAAAATAGTTTTATCTCATATTTAAATTGGTATCGCACTCTCGTGAGATACCCCTCACCTCTCCTCTAACAGTGCACCCCTAGCGCATCCCTTAAACCTCCTAGTCCAGCTACCCTGCTAAACTAATCTAATACCCAACCACTATCTATCCTAGATAGTCAAACAGATGTACTAAAGGCTAACTTCACTTTAATCTCGACGCTATGCCATGTTCGTGCGTGGGGTGTCTCGCGAAGCGAAATCCAAACAAGGAACCCCCCCGATACACTACTATGCAGCAAGGTCGATCTTTGAGATCCGCCAGTCCCTCAGTACAGAAAGATATATAATATATATATCATAACATATAATAATATAAGAGCACTAAGGATTAAACTTCTCCCCAGTCTCAACACAGTACCATATTCATGCGTGGGGTGTCTCGCAAAGCGAAATCCAAACAAGGAACCCCCCTCCCCCCCCCCCGATACACTACTATGCGGCACGGTCGATCGTCGGGATTCATTAGACCCTCGGCACCCATTTTATACATATACATACATCTACAATATACTTCCGGATAATATAAATATCTCCCGGACTGAGGATCACTTGATATATGAAGTATTTATAAATACTTATCCTGTTCATTTCAAAAACTTCCATTTCCCTTCTCATATCCAGGAAATGTATTTAAAGGCCAATTCATTATCATGAATTGCTTTAATAAATCATATACCTTTTTAAAAGCCAGTTTTATTATCATAAAATGTTTTTCTTTATCAAAATATCCCATTTCCCTTTTTATACTCAGGAAATGTATTCAAAGACATTTTCATTATCATAAAAATGCTTTGATCAAAACATATGCTTCCACATCCCTTCTCATATCCGGGAAGTGTTACCGAAGCCAATTTATATATAACCCATTTCCCTTCCTATATCCAGGAAATGTAATTAAAGCAAATCCATTATTATGAACTGCTTTAATAAACGCGTTCTAAGACCGCACGTCCGGATTTCTCCACTGTGCGCGCCCCTAAATGGCTATCATCTTCCAGGGCCTCCAAGACAACCTGGGATCCTATATCGAAAACACGTCGGGAAGCGGCCATGAGCCTGCGTGGTAGCCAAGACCACACCCGGAATCTCCCTACCCCCGCAGAAAATATACAACCATAAGCGCTCCCATGGCCTAGGACTATATCCACCCTGCATTATTAGCCAGGGGGCTTCACCATACGAACGCAACTTCCCTTATGATAGCGATTTAGAGAGGTGTGTATCCTCAATTTTATTTATTATGAAAATCATTTATATTTCCATTTTGAAAATATTCATTTATATATTTTCAAAATCATTTCCATCATCATATATATATATATACCTAAAACACACAGTATATATATATCCTACATATTCTTCCTAGAATATATATATAAACGGCCATAGTGGCCTATAGCATCTAACGATGATAATAATCCCAAAGATTCCCTCCGAGAATCATAATCATGCATTCATAGTTGCATGATTCTAAATCCAAAGTATTTCTTACTTTAATAATCACTATATACCTCGATCCTATTCTAAGGATTTTATTGGATATCTCCAATGATACTATTCTCCTCTAAGTGAAGTATATATTACATATATATACCCCCAAACTATCCCAATTGGTAATTCAACTCCCCATACTCTTAAAGGGAGAAAACTAGAAATTCTGACCTAAGCGAATCGATTCGCCCCTTTAGCGAATCGATTCGGGTGGGCGAATCGATTCGGTTCCCAATCCGAATCGATTCGGAAAGTATTCTGCGAACAGGTCTGTAAATGGCGAATCGATTTGGTCTGTACCCGAATCGATTCGGCCCATTGCAGAGACCCAATTCCCCCCTAGGCGAATCGATTCGGCCTGTACCCGAATCGATTCGGCCTGTTCGAGGGTCACAGTTTGGGCGATTTCTCAAACTCCAAAATACCCAAAAATCAATCCGAATTCATTTCCGGGGTTTCTAAACTACCCCAAAAATTATCCCGAACATCTACGACATTAATTCTAGCCGTAATTTTTCCAATTCCCGATTTGATTTCCGAGTTGGTACTTTCAACCCGGAGCTGTCATCTTGTAAAAATCATATCAAATCGCAAAAAATTCAGAAAAATACGCGGTCGGCGCCCACGCGACCGTATCGAAAAGATCTACAACTTTCGTCTTTTGGCCGAAAGCTAAATCATTTATCTTCTTGGTCGAAAATGACCCCAAAGGTTACGGGTTACTATTCATTATCTCTCCCAAAATCCCAAACTCCATTTTTGTCCATTTTTGTTGTTTCTAACCTCACCCAACAACTCAATAAACATCTAATCTATGTTTTACAACTAACACATCAATTATTTTGGGGTATTAAATCATTTCTCTTAGTTTTAAACCCTAAAATCATAAAAATCCCAACTTATGATTTTAACCCATTTCAATCCAATTCTTCACTCCATTTACACGGATTTAACACTAGAAATCATTAAGAGTTTACATTACATCAATATGTAAACTCATATCTAAGTTTTCCCAATTTTATTTTAAGGGTTCTAACCCTAAAATCATGTTTATACCAAATGTGATATGAGAGGATTGCAAAAATGAAATAAAGCAAGTAAACACTTGCCTCGTGGATAAAATCCGACGACCTCGAGTCGAATCCGGCGGAGTTTGGCCGGAACCTCCCCTTTTTCCTCTTTTTCTTCCTCCTCTCTCTCTTCTCTCTCTTCTCTTTCTTTTCTTTCTCTTTTCTCCTTCTCCTTCTCTTTATAAAGAAAGAAAAGGGGTTATACCCTTTAAAACCCAAAAACGACTCGTTTACCCATTTACGAGTTACTTTTACCTCTAAAATTACCCGAAACTCATTTTCGTCCATCGGACACTCTTTTCCGACTATCTCGGACATTCTGAGAATTATGGCGCAGTCGAAATTCCCATCCGAGGTACTTGACCGCAAATCACTATTCCAACCCAAAATAAATAAATGCGGGTTTTCTACTCAAAATCTTACCTCTTTTGTCGCAATACTCCACGGCGACATATAATTAAATTATTTCGACCTATATAGTCCCAAAATAATTTATAACATCCTTCGAAAATTATTAAATCCTCGAAAATCCCAAAAATCACTATTTCGAGAAATTCTCCAAATTGCCAATTTATATTTAATTATGGAATTTAATCGTCTCCAAAAAGGACGGGTTGTTACATAAGTGAATGGAATAGTTGGTATATGTCATTTACATAGAAAACAATTGTTCTTATCATTTAAAAGTGGTTATTGTTGTTGATGTTAGTTGATAATGTTGCTTACTCTACTCAAAGTTTGCAGTTCCAATGGATAAATTAATTTTTAACGCGCCATTGAATACCGTGAAATAGTCCACTGTCACGAGCTCTCGAACTACTTTTTTTTTTCTTTCTTTGGTACCCATTTCATGTATTTTATTTAGTTATTTAATCCTACTATTAGTACTTATATAAAAATTTTCACATTTGTTTTTTATTATCACTGTTGTGTTTTTTATGTTGACATATTTTCCTTTTTTTTCTTGATATATTTTTACATCTCGGTATATTGTCCTCATTTGTTCATTTCAGAAATAAATCCCAAGGACTTCTTATGAAAAGGTGATGTTTTTTATTCTTTATTATGAGTGGCATAGTTTTCTTTGATTATGTAAGTACATGTGTATTAATAGTTTTCTATGGGTTTTTTTACATCTTGATGATCTGGGTTTTTTAGGGACATTTGAATTTATATTTACTCATATGACTTTTCGAGACTTATATTTGATTTTATGACAGGTTGGCCAAGACCTAAAGCCACGTGTAATGTCTTATTGAATTCGTGATAAGAAAACAGATCAGCGGAATTCGCAGACCTGTTCAAATCTCTTACAAATGTGCGAGAGTTAGATCTTCTGCGAAAAGGACAACCCTCAAATAATTCAACCTATCATAGGGGCTGCCCAGGTCTACATTGAAACGAGTCGGTGGAGAAATCTTTCGTTGATTTGGTGTCACGTGATTGCCATGTTAGTACACCTTGCAATAAATGTGTGAGCCACACTCCTGTTATGGAAGTTGCCTATTTGCTCTCCTCAAACTGGTTACGTGCCCATGTTGTTGTATGATTTTAAGGATAGATAATAAATTGCTCTCTTAACAAGTTGATTGATAATGTAATCTTATGTCCCCTCAAATAATTTTCTTTGGTTGTCTTCTTTCTTGGAGCTAATTTCTCTAGGTTATGGCATGTTATACTGCCCTAAACTGTTATAAAAAAAAAAATATGCAGAGTTACATTTTTTTAATAGAGATTGGTTACTGTCACTGACACGGGCCGCATTATTTAATGGACGCGGGTGAAAAATGTTTTATATAAAAATATTTTGTTATAATTTTTTTAATACTGATTGGTTAATGTTGTTGGCACAGACGTCCATTAAATGATGTGGGTACGCGCCAACGATACTAACCAATCATTAATCTAATAAATATAAAAATTAATTTTTAACCAAAAAAATCTTACCACAACATAATTATTAAAAATATAATTTGAGAAAGAATTGTAGCCTTAGTTAATTGTTGAACATACAACATTCATTAATAAATATGACAGTCATTTTTTAAATAACGAAAATATTTTTTTTAAATAAGTTATATCCAACTATTTTTTGTAATATGTCCATTTTAAAAAAATAATGATTAAAAAAAACTGTTTTACAATTAGTTCTTTTAAAAAATGTCCAATTTTATTTAATAATAAAACGTCAGTGGCAAATTTAAAAAATTTAAATATAACATCTTGAAAGAAAATTGATTAATGTGAGTGTTAGTGTTCTATAACCACAAATACTCGGAAGCAAATTTATCACGGTGTCATCGACACGGGTATGAGTGTGCGATAACTAGAAAAATATTCAGGAGGATATTTATCACCGTGTCATCGGCACGGGTACACCCTAGTATATATATATACACAATACTGCACTTGTGCGGACCAGTTTCCATTTTAAAAGTGCAGATTTGACATGTGTCACCTGGTGATGAGCCCAAAAGAGAGAGAGAGAGAGAGAGAGAGTGCCTATAATTTAGCTGATAATTTTTAGGCTCACCATCAAGTGACACGTGTCTGGTCCGCACTCTTGAAATTCGGATTAGTCCGCACAAGAGCAGTACTGTGTATGTGTGTGTGTATATATATATATATATATATACATACTTGTGACACCCGGCTTAAAATAATAACGGGTGGCCAGCCCTATACCAAAATAATTAGGAATCTCTGGTGGATCATCCTCAGCATCTACTGACGATTCTAAAATAAACACGGCTAACCACCCATGCTACATAAAGAGGGTGTCAAAAAAAAAATTAAAATATTTTATTTACATCTCTAAAACAAACCATGCAACAACTAACCAATACACTACGCCAAAATGGGTAAATTGGCACCCTTCCAGCGGCTACCCTTTGTAATACCCCGTATTTTTATGCTTTCTAAATTTGGGGATTTATTAAATTTAATGTGTTATTAATTTAATATAAATCCGAAAATTAATTATTGTTAATTACTAACGTGACGAGAGTTAGTAATCATTGAAAACTTGTTGAATATTACTAATGAGTAAAGTAATATAATATTGGTACTATTAAATGTCACGAGTGAATAAAATGACCATTTTGGAAATTTAAGTCGGGACGCGCCTATATCGTGTCGGGACTAAATATTGATTAATAAAATTGAATAACTTATAAGTCACCCGTATGGTCATTTTGAGTGCGCCAAAGTGTCCGGAAGGGTTGAGATAGACAAAAATATGTACCCGGGGGTTTAGTTTGGGTCTCAGGACGTTTTTTTAGGCCTATTTAGTACCCCGGGAGGGCGTTTCGGACATTTCGTAATTTTGGGTAATTAAACCCACGAAAATTACAAGGTTATATCAGATGCTTAGGGTTGCCTTCTAGGGTTAACACAACCAAAAGCAAGTGACGACCATTGGAGAAGGAAGGAGAGAGCTTGCCAAGGAATTCTAGGCCAAAAACCCCTCCGTTTGCGCCGCCGTCGCCGCCAAACGAGAGATCACGTCGCAAGGATCGTAACCACACTGATTTCAGCACAAATCAGAGATAAAAAATTCCTAGGCAAGTATTTATCTTGCTTAATTTCGTTAATGCATCATTCATGTTAGTCTAGGGTAGGTTAGGATGAGTTTCATAGAAGAAAACCCATGTTGGAGATAGGAAAATTGTATGTAGTAATGATATAAATGATAATCTGGAAATCCCCTTCATATGTAGAGGTTGAACCACGGATTTATGATGAATTAGAAGTAGAAATTCTGGTAAAAGGTTGATTAGAACAAAATTAAAGAAATTTCTAGGGTTCATAAGATTTATATAATTTTTGGCCCTTTAATCCATGGTTATTGATGAAAATTCACTTACTTTACGTAGAAGATTGTTAGTTTGGGTTTATAATGTTTGTAGTACAAATTTCTGGGAGTTTGGGTGTTAAAAATCCGGATTTGGATGATGTTGGATGATGTTGGATGATAGAACCGTAACTGTTAATCTGCAGAATTCCCCATACCTGTTTGATCGATCGATCGAACCAGGAGTGTCGATCGATCGACGCATCGATCGATCGACCCCTCCTGAAAGATTCATAATTCCCCTTCTAAATAGTTGAATTTAATTTAAAAGTGTAATAATCCTTGGACATCTTTATTAAAATATTTTGGGAGATAAAGAAGACCAGTAGGACTTAACGATAATATGAAATCTTTAATGTAAGACGAGATTTACTTATTCGGGGATGTTTACATATAAGGGACAATGGAACTAGGATAAAAAGGGGGAGACGAGTAAGGTAGTTACGTTGGTAAATAAATGAGTACCTACTGAAATTACACTTGGGAGGATAGGAATCCATGAGTGTCACTTAATAAGTTGGGATAATTCCACAAATTAAAGTAAGAAATGAACCGTTATACGTGATAACTAAATAACAAGAAATACAGATAAATATCATAATTATGGGTTGTGAGATGTACCTAAATTTGATGTGGTAATAATAGTTTATTTATATGATTGTGTTTATGAATATACTATATACGTGAGAAAACCATGCCCGCGCTACTTGTTATCCCTAAGGTTATCGCGCTGGGACAGTCTTATCTCGATGGGACCTTTATGGGGGATATTGACTCGTACCCTAGAAGATAGAAATCCTTCGGTACACGCTATCGAATCGATAGTTCAGATGGTCCTAAAAGACGTGAGGGCATGTACTGACCTCTTAGAGACTTGGAATCTATGCTTCGCCTCAATGTTGTTTGTGTTTGTATTAATACAGTTCGAGAGTCATTCCGAACTTTTATTTCCCTTAGTACGAGTGATACGGGGACTGGATAACAGAGTATGCCCGCACCATAATTATTATGTGGGGTGCAGTTACTATATATATATATATATTATATGAGTATTTAATATATATATTGAATTCTGGAACTTGGGAACTACCTACTGTGTTTATGATAAGTAAGATATGAATAATTATTTCAACTTGGGAATAAGTGTTTGAAAAGTATAATATATTGCGTAGAGACTTAATTAGTAAATAAGGGTAAATGAGAACTATGTAGTTAAATGAAATGAACCCCTTAAACAATTGAATTTTTCAGATTAAAATCTTACGAGTGACATAAGATAAAATAAGTTAAACCGTTGGGAAGGTTAGTACGATAGGCGTGCACATTAGGAGAGAGGTGAGAAATTCTCAAGGGAGTTTCGCACTAATATGTTGTTGCATTGGCCAGTAAACATTTTAAATACTTGCTAAACAAATTTTAAATCGTTTTTACAATCGGGCTCTGACCCGTTTCTATTTTCTTTTCTCTCTTGTATATATATGTATATATTACAGGTGCATAGCCACAGGGGCGTCTTGCATAGGATCCTTTGGAAGGAACGCGCTGCACCTTAGGTGGGAGTTGCAGGCCTCTTGCTTAAACGACCTCATTTCTTGATTCCACTCCTAGCATTTATTTTATCAGTTGGGCATGTGTCGCCCCTTCCCATTATTCAGTTGTTTTATTGGACATTGTGATTTTTTTATTTCCAGTATTTGCACTTTGGGTTTTATTACTGTCATGATGTTTTCCTTTAAGTTCTAATGTTGGTATTTTTCTTAGTTGGATGTTTAATTAATTGGATTGTTTGTTCTAGTATATTTGTTGGATGATTCTTAAATTATGAATTATGTAAAGTTTTAAAATATTGATTTTGAATAAGATTTGGAAAGTAATATCTAAAAATGGTTTTGACACAACTTAATTATTTAGGGTGTTTAAATTGGAAATTTTATTTTGACGACAGTGATGTTAAGAATGAACCAAATATTCACCTTGATTTTAATTTAATATAGGAGTGATCGGCCGGTATTTAATTAGGCGGGGTGTCACAGGTGGTATCAGAGCATCAGGTTCTAGTGTCTTTAGGATCTGTACAGCTTATTTCGCTTTCAGTTTAACATTTTTTTTATATAGAGACCTATTTTAGGATTGTTGTATTCTTGCTTTGACGATTACCTCTTCAGCTATTTGAGATTTTATAATAACTGTAGACTAATAAATTTCTTCACATTTCAGATGCCTCTGAGACGTGCACCAAAGGTTAGGCATGCCCAAGCCGAGCAGCCAGCAGCTCCAGCTCAGGGGACGATGAATGCTAATGAGGTAGCCGCTATTGTTGCTCAGGTGGTTAATGCCGCGTTGGCGGTAGTACAGAAGGCTCCACCCCAGATTCAGGCAGTGGCACCAATACCTGCACAGCTTCCATCAGCATGGGAGCGGGTTAGGGATGCCTTTCAGAAGGCGCATCCCCCCGAGTTCTCGGGTAGTTCAGATATCATCATCGTCAGCCAATGGAAGAAAGATATCCAGAGGCATCTGCGTATGTATGAGTGCACGGACGTGCATAAACAGTTGTTGGACTCATTTAAGCTAGGTGGGAGTCCACCACCACCTTGGAGGAGAGGGATACTATTCCGATTCAGTCATTCTGGGAGTGATTTGACCGCAAGTATTTTCCATCCGCCATGCAAACTGAGATGAGGCGAAAGTTACTGAACTTGAAGCAGGAAAATTCCACTGTTGCTGAGTATAAAGAGGAGTTCATAAGACTTCTCCCTATAGTGCCAGATGAGGCCACCACTGGGGGAAAGAAGATATTGTTGTTTGTGGACGGGTTAGCTTGGAGGATCCGTAAGCACCTTATAGGGAATCTATCTCTGAGTACCTTCACAGATGTACTCAATGCTGCTTTACTACACTGCCAGGATCACCGCTTCCACTTGCAGGGAAGAAAACGGGTAGGAGAGTCCGGTCAGCAGGACAGGACATGGGGTAGTGGCACTAGTGGAGCATCGACATCTCAGGGGCAGACTCATCCGCATAAGCAGAGTTCCCATCAGGGGGACCCCGCCAAGCGGTTCCGATCAGGTGATTCTCGACAGGGATTTGGGGGATTTAGGTAGGGTCAGCAAGGCCAGCAAGGCCAACACCGCCAGCAGCAGGGTCAATAGCAGGGCCAACACCGTTTTCATCAGGGCTAACAGGGCCAGTGGCGGGGCGGTAACGGCCAACAGGGCCGTGGTCAGCAGGGTCAGAGGGGAGGTAATTTCAGAGGCCGATGTTTTGTGTGCGGTAAGCATGGCCATAAGCGCCAGAATTATCCAGAGGGTGATAGGGCCCCATAGAAGTAGGGTGCCCGTAATGAGCCACAGAGGACACTTTTTCCAACCGCCCTCCCAGCACCAGCTCAGGTAGCAGCCCTACCAGCCATTCCAGCCGCTCCAGTGCAGCAGGGGCAGTTACAGTACGGACGTGTCTATAACGTCCACCAGGCAGCAGCTCCATAGGCACCACCCACGATTGAGGGTATGTTTCCTATCCACGGTACTATGGGTCGGGTTTTATTTGATACTGGGGCGACGCACTATTTTATAGCTACCCATTTTGCGAAGGCCTTAGGGTTATTAGCCACAGCAGAGAGCACTGTGACGTGTGTAGACTCACCATTGGGAAATGGATCGCTAATTTTCTTTATATGTCGGGGAGTGGGGGTAGAGATTGGTAGCTTGGTATTACCAGTAGACATGTTAGTCTTAGATATGCATGAGCACGACGTTATTATTAGTATGGATTGGCTCGCAGCTTACAGAGCCATGATAGATTATTTCGGTGGTAGTATTGTCTTTGCCATTCCGGGGCAAGAGATGTTTGTAGTGGCGATGCCTCGCCCAGAGGGAGGCTCGACCGCTCATTTGTATTACTCAGAGGAGGATACCTCTAAGGAGGTTGTGATTCCCTTAGACTCGATCCCAGTTGTTCGTGAGTTTTTCGATGTATTTTAGGTGATACCAGACCTACCCCCCAGTCGTGAGATAGATTTTATCATAGATCTCCGACGGAGATGCGAGAGTTACGAGATCAGATAGAGCAGCTGTTAGGTCAAGGCTTCATTCGCAGGAGTACCTTACCTTGGGGCGCTCCAATTTTGTTTGTGAAAAGGGAGATGGTTCACTGAGGCTATGTGTGGACTACCAGGAGCTGAACAAGGTCACGATACGGAACAAGTATCCGTTTCCTCGAATCGATGATCTGTTCGACGAGCTGAGGGGAGCAACTTTCTTTTCGAAGATAAATCTGAGGTCGGGGGTACCATCAGCTACGTATTAGGGAGCAAGATGTTTCGAAGACTGCTTTCTTGACGAGATATGGGTCCTATGAGTTCAGAGTGATGCCATTTGGACTCACAAATTCTCCAGCCGTATTCATGGACTTGATGAACCGAGTGTTCAGAGAGTTTTTGGATCAGTTTGCCATCGTCTTCATAGATGACATTCTGATATATTCACACTCCGAGGAGGAGCATGCCGAGCACTTGAGGCAGGTTCTTCAGACTCTACGAGAGCATCAGCTGTATGCTAAGTACAAGAAGTGCGGGTTTTAATTACAGGAAGTGCGGTTCTTGGGACATGTTGTTTCTGAACAAGGTATAACAGTTGACCCGAGTAAAGTGTCAGCGGTGAGGGAGTGGGGATAGTCCACGACACCGACGGAAGTGCGCAGTTTCTTGGGATTAGCCGGATACTACAGGAGATTCATCTGGGGGTTCTCCAAAATAGCGGGTCCATTGATGAACCGGACTCGCAAAGGGGTTCCATATGTTTCGAATGATGCTTGCCAATTGGCTTTCGACGAACTGAAAGACAAGCTTACTTCAGCACCGATCCTTGCTTTACCTAAACCGGGCGTGGAGTACCTGGTTTACACTGATGCTTCTTTACAGGGACTTGGGGGAGTACTTCAGCAGGAGGAGAAGGCTATAGCTTTTGCCTCCCGCAATCTTAAGCCGCACGAGAAGAATTACCCCACACACGACCTAGAGTTAGCAGCGGTCGTTTTTGCATTGAGGATATGGAGACACTATTTATTGGGGGAGAAATTTTTCCTGTTCATAGACCACAAGTCATTGCAGTACCTGTTCACTCAGCGAGAGCTGAATATGCGTCAGCGCAGGTGGTTAGAGTTCTTGAAGGACTATCAGTTTGACATACAATACCATCCGGGGAAGGCCAACGTAGTTGCTGATGCGTTGAGCCGTAGATCGGTAGATGATGTAGCGGACATCTGGAAAGCAAAGTGGAAAGAGTTGGGTCACCAGGACGCAGTAGCCCATTCCTTCATATCTGTCATGATAGTGGCACCCGAGATTGTTACGAGGGTGACACAGGCACAAACCGCAGACCCATTTTGCTAGGAGCAGATTGTACGACTTTTAGCCGAGGGTGTTGAGTCCTATTCTGTTAGTTCTGATGGGTATTTGAGGTTTAATGGGAGATTGGTGGTACCAGAAGGAGCAGACTTACGTCATGAAGTAATGACCCAGTCTCACGAGTCCCGATTTGCGGTACATCCTGGGGGAGATAAGATGTACCAGGATATGAGGCGGAAATACTGGTGGAGTGGGATGAAAAAGGACATTGCTGAGTTCGTGTCCAAGTGTTCTACCTGGAAGCTAGTAATGGTGGACCATCAGCCGTCAGGGTTGCTTCAGCCATTGAAAATACCCGCGTGGAAGTGGGAGAGTATTTCCATGGATTTTATTACAGGGTTGCCTACATCACAGCGGGGCCACGACTCCATCTGGGTGATTGTGGACCGTTTGACCAAGGTGGTTCATTTTCTGTCGGTGCGAACGGACTATACCACGGGTCAGTATGCTCAGTAGTTTATTGGTGAGATTGTCGGATTACATGGGGTGCCCCTGAATATTGTGTCAGATAGAGACAAAATTTTCGTATCGCATTTCTGGGAGAGCTTTCAGGAGGCTATGGGTACAGAGTTGAGGTTGAGTTCCGCTTATCACCCACAGAAAGATGGACAAACAGAGCGTACTAATCATGTGTTAGAGGATATTCTACGCATGTGTGTCCTTGATTTTGGAGGAGGTTGGGAGCCACACCTTCCACTGGTGGAGTTCGCTTATAATAACTCTTATCAGTTCGCGATTGGCATGGCTCCATTCGAGGTTTTGTATGGCAGGCCTTGTCGCTCCCCAACTTGTTGGCTAGAGGTGGGGGATAACAAGTTGCTCAGACCAGAGGTGATTCAGGAAACCTCCGCTAGGATTGAGATGATCAGAAGTCGCATTCGAGTAGCCCAGGATAGGCAGAAAAGCTACGCCGATGCGAAACGGTTCTTCCGAGAGTTTAATGTGGGGGACCAAGTATTACTACATGCATCTCCTATGAAAGGAGTGATGAGGTTTGGGAATAAAGGTAAATTGACCCCGAGATACGTGGGACCATTTCCCATTATCGAAAGGATTGGGTCGATAGCATACAGATTGGGACTACCAGAGCATCTACATCGCATCCACGATGTATTCCACATCTCGTCGTTGAGACGATACCTTCGAGATGATATGGACCACACCCACATCGCGATAGAAGAGATAGACTTACAGCCTGACAGCTCTTATGAGGAGAGACCAGTGGCTATCCTAGACCATAGCGAGAGGAGATTGAGGTCGAAGGTAGTTCCACTTGTACGGGTCCAGTGGGAGCATCATAATGTGGAGGAATCCACCTGGGAGCGCGAGTCAGATATGCGCGAGAAATACCCGGACTTATTCTTACCAGGTATGCCTTATTTTTCAGAATTTCGGGACGAAATTCCGTTATTAGGGGGGGGGGGGGGGGGGGAGTATGTAATACCCCATATTTTTATGCTTTCTAAATTTGTGGATTTATTAAATTTAATGTGTTATTAATTCAATATAAATCCGAAAATTAATTATTGTTAATTACTAACGTGATGAGAATTAGTAATCATTGGAAACTTGTTGAATATTACTAATGAGTAAAGTAATATAATATTGGTACTATTAAATGTCACGAGTGAATAAAATGACAATTTTGGAAATTTAAGTCGGGACGCGCCTGTGTCGTGTCGGGACTAAATATTGATTAATAAAAGTGAATAACTTATAAATCACCCGTATGGTCATTTCGAGTGCACCAAAGTGTCCGAAAGGGTTGATATAGTAAAAAATATGTACTCGGAGGTTTAGTTTGGGTCTCGGGGCATTTTTTTAGGCCTATTTAGCACCCCGGGAGGGCGTTTCGGACATTTCGTAATTTTGGGTAATTAAACCCACGAAAATTACAAGGTTATATCATAGGCTTAGGGTTGTCTTCTAGGGTTAACAAAACCAAAAGAAAGTGACGACCATTGGAGAAGGAAGGAGAGAGCTTGCCAAGGAATTCTAGGCCAAAAACCCCTCCGTTTGCGCCACCGTCGCCGCCAAACGAGAGATCACGTCGCAAGGATCGTAACCACACTGATTTCAGCACAAATCAGAGACCAAAAATTCCCAGTCAAGTAATTATCTTGCTTAATTTCGTTAATGCATCATTCATGTTAGTCTAGGGTGGGTTAGGCTGAGTTTCATAGAAGAAAATCCATGTTGGAGATAGGAAAATTGCATGTAGTAATGATATAAATGATAATCTGGAAATCCCCTTCATATGTAGAGGTTGAACCACGTATTTATGATGAATTATAAGTATAAATTCTGGTAAAAGGTTGATTAGAACAAAATTAAATAAATTTCTAGGGTTCATGAGATTTATATAAGTTTTGGCCCTTTAATCCATGGTTATTAATGAAAATTCACATTCTTTACGTAGAAGATTGTTAGTTTGGGTTTATAATGTTTGTAGTACAAATTTCTGGGAGTTTGGGTGTTAAAAATATGGATTTGGATGATGTTGGATGATAGAACCCGTAACTGTTAATCTGCAGAATTCCCCATACCTGTTTGATCGATCGATCGAACCAGGAGTGTCGATCGATCGACGCATCGATCGATCGAGCCCCTGCCATCGATCGATCGACCCCTACTAGCAGATTCATAATTCCCCTTCTAAATAGTTGAATTTAGTTTAAAGGTGTAATAATCATTGGACATCCTTATTAAAATATTTTGGGAGATAAAGAAGACTAGTAGGACTTATTGATAACATAAAATCTTTAATGTAAGATGAGATTTACTTTTTCGGGGATGTTTACATATAAGGGACAATGGAACTAGGATAAAAAGGGGGAGACGAGTAAGGTAGTTACGTTGGTAAATAAATGAGTACCTACAGAAATTAAACTTGGGAGGATAAGAATCCACGAGTGTCACTTAATAAGTTGGGATAATTCCACAAATTAAAGTAAGAAACGAATCGTTATACGTGATAACTAAATAACGAGAAATAAGGATAAATATCATAATTATGGGTTATGAGATGTACCTAAATTTGATGTGGTAATAATAGTGTATTTATATGACTGTGTTTATGCATATACTATATACGTGAGAAAACCATGCCCGCGCTACTTGCTATCCCTGAGGTTACCGCGCTGGGACAGTCTTATCTTGATGGGACCTTTATGGGGGATATTGACTCGTACCCTAGAAGATAGAAATCCTTCGGTACAGGCTATCGAATCGATAGTTCAAACGGTCCTAAGAGACGTGAGGGCATGTACTGACCTCTTAGAGACTTGGAATCTATGCTTCGCCTCAATGTTGTTTGTGTTTGTATTAATACAGTTCGAGATTGATTCCAAACTTGTATTTCCCTTAGTACGAGTGATACGGGGACTGGATAGCAGACTATGCCCGCACCATAATTATTATGTGGGGTGCCGTTAGTATATATATATTATATGAGTATTTAATATATATATTGAATTCTGGAACTTGGGAACTACCTACTGTGTTTATGATAAGTAAGATATGAATAATTATTTCAACTTGGGAATAAGTTTTTGAAAAGTATAATATATTGCGGAGAGACTTTATTAGTAAATAAGGTTAAATGAGAACTATGTAGTTAAATTAAATGAACCCCTTAAACAGTTGAATTTGTCAGATTAAAATCTTACGAGTGACATAAGATAAAATAAGTTAAACCGTTGGAAAGGTTAGTACGATAGGCGTGCACATTAGGAGAGAGGTGAGAAATTCTCAAGGGTGTGTCGCAATAATATGTTGTTGCATTGGCCAGTAAACATTTTAAATACTTGCTAAATAAATTTTAAATCATTTTTACAATCGGGATCTGACCCGTTTCTATTTTCTTTTCTCTCTTGTATATATATGTATATATTACAGGTGCCCAGCCACAGGGGCGTCTTACATAGGATCCTTTGGAAGGAACGCGCTGCATCTTAGGTGGGAGTTGCAGGCCTCTTGCTTAGACGCCCTCATTTCTTGATTCCACTCCTAGCATTTATTTTATCAATTGGGCATGTGTCGCCCCTTCCCATTATTCAGTTGTTTTATTTGACATTGTGATTTTTTTATTTCCAATATTTGCACCTTGGGTTTTATTACTGTCAGGATGTTTTTCTTTAAGTTCTAATGTTGGTATTTTTCTCAGTTGGATTTTTAATTAATTGTATTGTTTGTTCTAGTATATTTGTTGGATGATTCTTAAATTATGAATAATGTAAAGTTTTAAAATATTGGTTTTGAATAAGATTTGTAAAGTAATATCTAAAAATGGTTTTGACACTTAGCTTAATTATTTAGGGTTTTAAATTGGAAATCTTATTTTGACGACAGTGATGCTAAGAATGAACCAACTGTTCACCTTGATTTTAATTTAATAAATGAGTGATCGCCCGGTATTTAATTAGGCGGGGTGTCACAGCCTTGTCACGGTCATTGACCGTGATAAAAAAATATGCGTTTTTTGTCACGGTCATTGACCGTGACAAGACCGTGACAACGTATTGTCATCGTCATTGATCGTGACACGTCCATAACAACTACACTTTTCACGGACCTGTCACAGTCAATGACCGTGACAAAACTTATAATGTTGTCACGGTCAATGATCGTGATACGTTCGTGACAATTTGTTCAGTAAAAATAACCCTACGCTTTCTTTTCTTTTTTCCACCGTTTTTGGTTTCCCTCTCTTTCTCTCTCTAAGTGATTTCGAGCTCTCTCTCTCTCTCTCTCTCTCTCTCTCTCTCTCTCTCTCTCTCTCTCTCTCTCTCTCTCAGGTATGTTTTTTTTCCTCTCTTTGTCTTTCATTTCTATATGTGTGTGTATATATATATGTGTGGTGGTGTGTGGTGGGGGTAGGGGGTAGGGAGTGGTTGGGGTGGGGTGTGTGTGTACGTGTGTGTGTGTGTGTGTGTGTGTGTGGTGGGGGGAAGGACTGGGGGGCTAGGGAGGGGAGGGACATGGGGCTGGGTGGGGGGCAAGGTGTGTGTGTGTGTGTGTGTGTGTGTGCAGGTGTGTGCGTGTGTGGTGGGGTGAGGGGGCAGGGGGTGGTGGGGTGTATGTGTGTGTGTGCAGGTGTGTGCGTGTGTGTGTGGTAGGGGCAGGGGGTGGGGTGGTGTGTGTGCATGTGTGTGGTGGGGGAGGGGTGGTGTGGGGTGTGTGTGGTGGTGTGGGTGGGTGGGTGGTGGGGGTGGGGTGGGGTGAGGCAATCTCAACAATTGAAACGGACAAATTGATTAATAAAATATGTATTGCCCCTTTCATATGCAAGTAGGATTGCCCCTCATTAATAGATAATTGTTGAGAATCGAAATAACGTTAATTGTATAGCTTTAATAAAATAAATTGTATAGCCTTAATTTAAACTTTAATTGTATAGTTTTATATGAAAGTAAATTAATAATTAGTGCCCATTTCATATGAAAGTAGGATTGCCCCTCATTGTACATTAGTAAATTAATAATTGTATACTTTAACTGTTAGTTTAATTGATGAAATGATTTAATTGAGTAGATGAATTAGAAGGAGTATGTGATACACATTTTTTGTTGTGGTTGGATTGTAGTGGATCGATGTTGGGTTGGTTAATTTTAGAAGTGGTATGACCACTGGATTAATGTCCATATGTAGGTGGGATTTTTCAACTTTTTTTTTTAAATTACTTTGTATCACTCTTGTGTAGTGTGCGTGTGTGGGCAGTAGGGGTGGGGGTGAGGGTGAGGATGTTTCACTCTTGTACATATTATGAGCAAGATGCTGTTGTTTTGGAATTCAGAATTGAGGTGTGTGTGGTGGTGGTGGTGGTGCGGGTGGGGTGTGTGTGTGGTGGGGCAATCTCAACAATTGTATAGCTTTAATTAATAAATTGTATAGCTTTAATTAATAAATTGTATAGTTTTAATTGTATAGTTTTATATAAAAGTAAATTAATAATTAGTGCCCATTTCATATGAAAGTAGGATTGCCCCTCATTGTAAATTAGTAAATTAATAATTGTTATACTTTAATTGTTAGTTTAATTGATGAAATAAATTAATTGAGTAGATGAATTAGAAGGAGTACGGGATTATAGTGGATCGATGTGGGGTTGGTTAGTTTTAAAAGTGGCATGACCACTGGATTATTGTCCATATGGGGGTGAGATTTTTCAACTTTTTTTGAAAATTACTTGAAATTAAATGAAACATACTTGAACTCACCCTTAGGAGGAGATGGAGGAGATTGGGGGGGGGGGGGGGGAGGGGGCAGGGATGGGTGGGTGGGTGGTGGGGTAGGGGGCTGCGTGTGTGTGTGAATGTGCGCGTGTGTAAATGTGTGTGTAGTGTGCGTGTTTGTGCGTAATGTCCCTTGTAAACGAATTGATTGGTTATTAATTTTTTTAGTAAATTAATATATGATTGCCCCTCATTGTAAATTAGTAAATTAATAATTGTATACTTTAATTGTTAGTTTATTTGCATGTCTTCTTTTAATTCATTTTGATATGTACTAATAACATTTTTTTACAGCAAATGTCTCCTTCAGGTATTAAGGCGATGATGATGATGCTTGTTATGATGATGTCGTCTGGGCTCGGTGATAGCGGAGGTGACGAGGGCTCCTCGACCCCTAGGCTCCCCAAATATGGAAAATTGGGGATGGCCATCGAGAATAAGTCGGGGCTATTAGTGAGATCCCTCGAGCTGGTAAAGACGATCATCGGTCCGGGGTACATTAGTTGGAAGGAGATGCCATATGAGCTCAAGTTAGCTATTTGGGTGGCACAACAGGTAATGTATTTATATTTATATTTATACTTATATTCATATGGGTGGCCTACCCCCGGACGTTCACTACTCCGATCGGACGTCTTACGCCGAGGTGGAGCATAGGATGATGGTAAGATTTAATTTTTCTATAACTACAGAAATATATTATTTTGCATTATTTTACTTTATGGGGCCGATACTAATTTTAGTTTATTTTATTTCAGGGGACAGGGAGTGGCCCTGGGGGTAGGTCACTTAGGCTCGATACTTATGTGGCTCTTCGGACGAAGAAGGGGAAGGACAAGGAGGTGTCCCCGAACGTCGCGACAACAATTGTAAGTAATCCGACAGTTTAATTTTTATTAATTACGTTATAATTTTTTAATTTACTTATTTTACTAATCATGTGCTTTTTGTCGTTTCAGGCAAAGCTTAAAGAAGTTCATGAGTCGCAGTCTGATGCCGACAAGGCATATTTGTCCACCAACGCACTCACCCAAGTGCTTGGATCTGATCGCAAGGGAAGGACAAGGGGGGTGAGCTCGCGGGTGGCCAAATCTAGGATCATCGGATTGGAGACGAGCGACACTGGGTTGGCTCGAACGGTGGACTCGCATGACTCAAAGTTGTCCCGTTTGGAGGCGACGGTCCAAGATATGTTCTCATTCATGAAGCGTTAGTTGGGCGGCGGAAAACGTAAGGGGAAAGAGAAGGAGAAGGTGGGGGGAGGGGGTGAAGGAGGACGAGGTGCGGGAGGACAAGGATGTGGACCTCGCTGCTTCATCGCCGACACGTGCGGACTTTGATGATCCACTTCCCTATTTGGCTCCCTTCGACCGACCGATGTTGACGCTTGGTCGACCGAGCGTGTTTATACTGGACATATTTGATGGCCAACGGATAGGGCGGGGGTTGAGGGACCCGAATATCGTCCAGGGTGGACTAGTTCATGGACGTGACCTTCAAGACATCGAGTCCAGGGCACGCATGTGATACCCGAGAAGGAGAACTCCCCGTTGTGGTTGCACGAACAATGCGGCACGATGTATATCAGTGGGTGTGTCAATTCGTATATCGTATGGCCTACTCACCTCCTAGGATTTAACCTTACCCAAGACATGTAGTGACATTATTTGAATTGAATTGTATTGTTTTTTAGTTGGTACATTTGAATTATTTTTAAGTTGGTACATTTGAATTATATTTGGATTATATCGCGATGCATATTATTTTTATTTTGAATGTATATTTGCATTATCTCTAGTTTATTTGTATATATGATGTTTGAACAGGTACAACGTTGCTATAACAGGTATAAATATACTACTGGGTAGTTGCAGTGGCCATACAACCCAGCAGATTCTTTTTCAATTATGCCCAGAATTGTCACAATCATTGACCGTGACAAGTCCTTGACAACAAAAGTTGCCACGAACTTGTCACAGTCAATGACTGTGATAATTTTTTAAAGAATGTCACGAGCTTGTCACGGTTATAAATCGTGACAAACCTATCACGGCCAATGACCGTGACATAACTGTGATAATTTTAATGAACTTGTCACGGTCAATGACCGTGACATGATCGTGACAAAAAAAGTTGTCTCGCCCAGAATTGTCACGGTCATTGACCTTGACAAGTTGAAATTATCAAGGTCAATGACCGTGACAATTCGACAGATTTGGTGTAGTGACAACATAACTACAGCCTAATATGATAAAGAACACACATGCTCAAATAATATAAAAGAGAATAATATAAGAGTACAACAAAATGTACCACATAAATTACCCGAATAAGCTGTCGGGTCACAGACAATGCAATAATCTGAAAGAGATAATATAAAAGTGCTACACAACAACCCTAGGGTATAAACCCGATACACAAACTGAATGCTAATCTAGATACACAACAGATAGGAATCGACTATAACAAAATACCGCAACAGTCCGCTACTGCCACAGATCCACTAATACACTGAATGGATAACATCAATGGCGTCCTTGCAGAGGAACACCTAGAATAATATAATATATACATAACAAGATAAAATATAAACGGGTCAGAGCCCGAGGTGTGATTTTTTTTTATAGCAAGTGCATTAAAATGCATAATAATTATAAATGCATTATGACATGAGTAGGGTGGAGTCGCACTCTCCATAAATCCAACTCACCTCTCAACTAAAGCGCACAACTAGACGTATGCACATGATCTCCAAATAATTGCACAAATCTATCTAGGGGCGAAGTAATTTAGCTTACTCCCAATTTATACTCAATGAAAATTCACCTAGCTATATTTCTCAACTTCAAATATTACCACTCTCAAATATTTGCCCACTTCTAATCATATAAAAATATACATAAACATTCTCTTATAAAAGTTCTCTTATTCTAGTTATGGCATAATATATATATAAATATATATGAGTTATTAGCATCTAAGTTCTAAGGACTAAACTTCTCTCAACTCTCAACACTGCATTGCGTTTCGTGCGTGGGACGTCTCGCAAGCGAAATCCAAACAAGGAACCCACCCAATACACTACTCCTTAGCACTATTGATTATCAAGATTCATTATGCCCTCGATGCATGACGTGTATAACGCAAATTCTCTTATACTATAAATAATTTATTATTCTCAATTCTCAACAGTACACGGAGTTTCGTGTGTCGGACGTCTCGCAAACGAAATCCAAACAAAGAACCCCCTGATACACTACTCCTTGGCACTGTCGATCGTCGAGATATACTAATATTAATATGAGAACTAAGGAATAACTTCTCCTCACTCCCAACATTGCACTACATTTCGTGAGTGGGACGTCTCACAAGCGAAATCCAAATAAGGACCCCCCCCCCCCAATACACTAGTCCTTGGCAATGTTGGTCGTTGAGGTTCATTATGCCCTCGATACCCAAAGTACTATATATATACTCATATGATTATCTACTCTTCAATTCCACTTTAATATATTCATCCCAAATTTAGTCCAGATAAAATCTCCCGAAATGAGATTCAATCAATCTTTCAATATCTCTTTACTCTGGAGATAAAATGATGTCACATAATCATATACAATTAATATACTATTCACGCAAGTATAATAATAACCATCCCAACGAGCTATAACTCAAGGATGCAGGTTCTTAATGCTATCATCTACCAGGGAATCACTCACATATCATCCTGGGTACCAACGGTCGAAATCTCATACCGCCTTGGCAAAAACCAGATCACAACGTACGGGAAGCAGTCATAGTTCCTCCCCGAAAATGAGACGAAACATACCCACCACGTCGCACCCCTAATAAAAATCACACAATAATAAATGGATGCTATGACCTGGGGACTATACGCGCTCTGCTCCTCAAGCCAGGGGCCTAACCCACATCGCGCAACTTCCCATGATAGCATAGAGGGGGTATGCTTCACACACACACACACACACACACACACACACACACACACATATATATATATATATATATATATATATATATATATATATATATATATATATCATTCACATAAGATATACATACATCATCACATCATATAAATTTATACCATTACACAAGGTATATATATCACACTATTTACATACTCATAGTATGCTCTTAGGCGTAAGTGAAATAATCTCGTTATTTAGTATATTTTACTCTCGATATACTATTTGTCAATAACTCACTTAACTTCCCCACTTAGCATACCCTATATTATATCTCTCTTGAAGTTCAAACATCACTTCTATTTATGAATTATCTCTCAATTCTATTTATGTTAAGGATATTCTCTATATTCGTACGCATATCGATCAACATTATTATTCTTAATCCATAATATGGTTCAATCAATCATATGAACCTTTAAAGTTATCCCATTTGGGATTTAATATAAACCCAATATCACTAAGCGCATCCCAACTCTCTCTTATAAACCCATAATTATCTCCACACCGAATTCTCAATGATAGTGGGCTTCCCCACTTTGTCGATACGATACTCTCTAATCGGTATTCTCTCGAATTAAGTCAATATGACTCCAATAATTTCTCCTAAGGGAAACTCCCTAAAATTCTCCAAAACACATTTCTCATAACTCCTATAGAGGTTCTCAATCGATAACCTCAAACAAAACAGTTTGAAACTCACCCTAGAAAAACATCCCCAAAACTGCCCTGTTTCCGAATCATTTCGGGCCCAATCCGAATCGATTCGGCCCAGAAAATCGATTCGGCGTCCAAGGCGAATCGATTCGGGTCCAAAGACCTGGTCTTCTATCTCAGGATGAATCGATTCGGCTTGGGTCCGAATCGATTCGGTCACTCAGACCTGGGCACCAGCAACATTCCGAATCGATTCGGTATCAGAGGCTACGAAAATGGCCACTTTTTCTCAAAAGTCAAAAATCCCAAAAATCATATATCTCAACTTCTCTCCATTTATCTTCAACCCAAACATATATATAACATTAAAACTCATCAAAGAACACACCTCAACTAATTTGTAACCTCAAATCCATTATATACACAACAAATCTAAGATTTTACCCCAAATCTAGGTTTTACCATTTAAAACCCAAAATCCTAAATTTTCATCCACAAATCATGAAATAAATGATACACAACAATTATTTAGCAAGTTTAATCACTTGCCACAAATTCGCTGAGTCCGAATCTTCCCCGAGATCGCGTAATGGCCGGAAATTCCACTTTTCTCCTCTTTCTCTTCTTCTTTCTATTTCTCTCTTTCTTTCTCTTTCTCTCTAATGAGATTAAATCTCCCATAGGCTTAATAAGCCTTATCTCCAAAAATAAACAACCCTAAATGATAATAAACACTTTAAATGACTCGGTCACTTTAATTCGAGCCAAACTAACTTAAAATATTTCGGAACCTGAATAAGACCAAAGTATAGTCATTTCGACTATCTCGACCCTTTCGAAAACAACCGCACCCTCAGAATCGTCATTCGAATCACTTCCTAACATCCTCAAATTTTTACCTCAATGCCCATTTAACTTTTCTCCAATTAAAATAATATTTATTTCTCCCAAAAATAAATAAATTATTGTCCCAAAAATCTCGGGGTCTAACAGACTTCCCCACTTATAAGAATTTCGTCCTCGAAATTATGCTAAGCCTAATACTCCAAAGCTTAACTAATTCCTTCTACACTTATCCTCACTAACACTATACCCAAACCTCTATCTTCTCACGTCGAATTATTTTAAATTTTATAAAACCAATTATAACAACTAGGGCGCCCATACACCCTTTATTTGAGCTCTACTCTTATAAACATAATTAGGCTTCAGTTGCCTTAAATAGTACAAAAACTCTAAAATATAATAATTTATTCTAACATGCTAATAATATAACAATTTTGAAAGGTCCAAGGATTTAACTCCTCTCAATTCCTGACATTCGCTACTTTCATGCGGGGGAGGTCTCGCAAGCAAAATCCAAACAATGAACCCTCCTAATACACTAATATGTAGCGACGTTAGGGATTGAGAGTTTGTTAGATAGGGACTAGAGTTTAAAAAAAATATTTTTATGTAAATCATTTTTGATATTGCCCAAAGGCCTATAAAAAGTTTGATTTTAAAAATAGTTTATTTTAAAACAGTTTATGTCTCTCGACATTTAAATAAAATACCTTATGCTCAAGGCATAAGGTTTTAACAATTCTCATACTCATAATAATATATAGTTCTCAAAATTAACATAATTATGAGCTAAATTCGCTTACCCAACAATAATCCTCTAAATTCTATATCATTTCAGTAATAATTTCTCACATCATATTGTATATTACCATACACTAGGCTCTTCCATAGCTGGAATACAATAATTATATATGTCTATCACGACTATAAAATAATTAATTTTATCATCACTACTCAACACATTACAACAATTCTTACATTCACAACAAAGTTATAGCTCTCTATTAGCACAACACAAGATAATCTATTTTCTCAAAAGATAATAACATAAGAGTCTCACTTGCTCAATATTCCCTTTAGGGTCATTCCATACATAATAGGGTTATAGCACTACCCTCTCATAACTATCTCACATACGATATTCCCAAAGTCTCGTATAGTATAATCCTATTCACAAAGGAAAATAATTAACATCATACCTCTCTAGTCCAATTTCATCTCCTCATCATTGGGTTCCCACACAAAGTCCCTTGGCCTAAAATGACCTCAAACCTGTTGTAAGGATTTCACTTCCAAAACTTCTTCAAAACGTGTTTCTTTACCTCTTTTAGGACAATCTCTCTTTCTATGCCCTATTTCTTTACAAAAGAAACATCTACCCGTAAATCCTCTCTCCCATCTCGAGGAACAAAACGTTTTTGCTACCTTCTATAGTCCGACTTATACCCACAGGCGTTACTGGCATTCTCTTCGCCAGACCTACTTGATGAACTCGAATCTCTAAATTTCTTACCCCCCTTGCTAACGAAAATGATATTCATGACACTGTAATAGTGCCGCATTCACTACCTCGGCGAAAGTCACTAACGCGGGGTTCCCTATCAAATACTGCCGAATTTTCCCATTTAAACCTCACATGAACTTTGATATACGCTTCTCTTCTGTATTTACCTCATCGGGTACTAAATTTGCCAATCGATTAAATTCTTCTTCAAACTTGGCCAGTGTTCTATTACCTTGAAACACATCCATCAATTTCCTCCTCAATTCCATCTGAATCGCGGAAGGAAAATACCTTTGATCAAAAAGTTCCCAAAAATATGTTATGGGCAATGTATCTATATGTTCTGACACGGTGACAGACTCCCACCACAGGACAGATGCACCCTTCAACTTAAAGGTGGATAGAAATTGCTTAAGCACCTCACTACACTCAACCATATGGAGTGCCTTTGCATACTATTCTTCCATCAACTTGCAGCCATTGAATCAACTCCCCCTGAAAATTCTGGAGGATGCCCCTTACTAAAATCTTCCCTCACTCTTTCCCACAAAGACGGTCCTGAATGGGTTTGGACTGCTTGAACTGCAAGTTGATGTGCCATCGCAAAAATGGCAGCAGTTACTACTTGTGCCACAATACTGGCAACTTCATCTGTAGTCATAGTCCTTTGAGGCAATTGGGCTTCCATAATCTCAACCCCTTTATTTGCCCTGCCTGAATGACTTCTCTTCGGTGGCATCTGAAACAAGAACAATTGTATCAGAATGCCTTTCAATTGTTTTCTCATCACAGAAGAAAATATGGACGTATGAACACAACAGTCGTAATACTAGGGCCCTGCATCAAGAACGCTTACGGAAGATCGCAGTAAACCCACACAGATCCTAAAGACACAAGAACCTAATGCTCTGATACCACCTGTGACACCCCACTTAAAATAATAACGGGTGGCCAACCCTGTACTAAAATAATCAGGAATCTCAGGTGGATTATCCTCAGCACCCACTGACGATTCTAAAATAAACACAGCTAACCACCCATGCTACAAAAAGAGAGTATCAAAAAAAAAATTAAAAACATTTTATTTACATCTCTAAAACAAACCATGAAACAACTAACAAACAACATAAATACAACTGAATATGATAAAGAACACACATGCTCAAATAATATAAAAGAGACTAATATAAAAGTACAACAAAATGTACCAAATAAATTACCCGAATAAGCCGGATCATAGACAATACAATAATCTGAAAGAGACGATATAAAAGTGCTACACTACAACCCTAGGGTATAAACTCGATACACAAAATGAATCCTAATCTAGATACACAACAGATAGGAATTGACTATAACAAAATACCGCAACAGTCTGCTACTGCCACAGCTCCACTAATACACTGGATGGATAACATCAATGGCATCCTTGCAGAGGAACACCTAGAATAATACAATATATACATAGTAAGAGAAAATCTAAACAGGTCAGAGCTCGAGGTGTGAAAACATTTTATAGCAAGTGCATTAAAATGCATAATAATTATAAATGCATTATGACATGAGTAGGGTGGAGTCTCACTCTCCATAAATCCAAGTCACCTCTCAACTAAAGCGCGCAACTAGACGTATGCACATGATCTCCAAATAATTTACCAAATCTATCTAGGGGCAAAGTAATCTAGCTTACTCCCAATTTATACTCAACGAAAATTCACCTAAACTATATTTCTCAACTTCAAATATTACCACTCTCAAATATTCGCCCATTTCTAATCGTATAAAAATATACATAAACATTCTCTTACTAGAAGCTCTCTTATTCTAGTTATGGCATAAAATATATATAAATATATATATATATATATGAGTTATTAGCATATAAGTGCTAAGGATTAACTTCTCCCAATTCTCAATACTGCACTGCGTTTCGTGCAAGGGACGTCTCGCAAGCGAAATCCAAACAAGGAACCCCCCCAATATACTACTCCTTGGCAGTATTGATTATCAAGATTCATTATGCCCTCAATGCATGACACGTATAACCCAATTTTTCTTATACTATAAATAATTTATTATTCTCAATTCTCAACAGTACACGGCATTTCGTGCGTGGGATGTCTCGCAAGCGAAATCCAAACAAGGAACCCCCCCGATACATTACTCCTTGGCACTGTCGATCGCCGAGATATACTAATATTAATATGAGTACTAAGGACTAACTTCTCCTCACTCCCAACATTGCACTGCGTTTCGTGCGTGGGATATCTCGCAAGCGAAATCCAAATAAGGAGCCCCCCCAATACACTACTCCTTGGCAATGGTTGTCGTTGAGGTCCATTATGCCCTCGATACCCACAGTACTATATATATATATATATATATACTCATATAATTATCTACTCTTCAATTCCACTTTAATATATTCATCCCAAATTTAGTCCATATAAAATCTCCCGAAATGAGATTCAATCAATCTTTTAATATCTCTTTACTCAAGAGATAAAATGATGTCACATAATCATATACAATTAATATACTATTCACGCAAGTATAATAATAACCATCCCAGCGAGCTATAACTAGAGGATGCAGGTTCTCAATGCTATCATCTACCAGGGAATCACTCACATATCATCCTAGGTACCAACGGTCAGAATCTCACACCGCCTTGGAAAAAACCATATCACAACGTACGGGAAGCGGTCATAGTTCCTCCCCGAAAATGAGACAAAACATAACCACCACGTCTCACCCCTAATAAAAATGACACAATAATAAATGGATGCTATGACCTGGGGACTATACGTGCCCTGCTCCTCAAGCCAGGGCCTCACCCACATCGCACAACTTCCCATGATAGCATAAAGGGGGTATGCTTCACACACACACACACACACACACACACACACATATATATATATATATATATATATATATATATATATATATATATATATATATATATATATATATATATATATATATCATTCACATAAGATATACATACATCATCACATCATATAAATTTATACCATCACATAAGGTATATATATCACACTATTTACATACTCATAGTACGCTCTTAGGCGTAAGTGAAATAATTTCATTATTTAGTATATTTTACTCTCGATATACTATTTGTTAACAACTCACATAAGTTCACCACTTAGCATACCCTATACTATATCTCACTTGAAGTTCAAACCTCACTTCTATTTATGAATCGTCTCTCAATTCAATTTACGTTAAGGATATTCTCTATATCCGTACGCATATCGATCATCATTATTATTCTCAATCCATAATATGCTTCAATCAATCATATGAACCTTTAAAGTTATTCCATTTGGGATTTAATCAAAACCCAGTATCACTAAACGCATCCCAACTCTCTCTTATAAATCCATAATTATCTCCACACCAAATTCTCAATGATAGTGGGCTTCCCAACTTTGTCGATACGATACTCTGTAATCGGTATTCTCTCGAATTAAGTCAATATGACTCCAATAATTTCTCCTAAGGGAAACTCCCTAAAAGTCTCCAAAACACACTTCTCATAACTCCTATAGAGGTTCCCAATCGATAACCTCAAACAAAACGGGATGAAACTCACCCTAGAAAAACATCCCCAAAACTGCCCTGTTTCCAAATCGATTCAGGCCCAATTCGAATCGATTCGGCCTCCAAGGCGAATCGATTCGGGTCCAAAGACCTGGGCTTCTGTATCAGGACGAATCGATTCGACTTAGGTCTGAATTGATTCGGTCACTCAGAGCTGGGCACCAACAACATTCCGAATCGATTCGGTAAGGGGACGAATCGATTCGTCCTATCAGAGGATAAGAAAATGGCTACTTTTTCTCAAAAGTCAAAAATCCCAAAAATCATATATCTCAACTTCTCTCCATTTCTCTTCAACCCAAACATATATATAACATTAAAACTCATCAAAGAACACACCTAAACTAATTTGTAACCTCAAATCCATTATGTACACAAAAAATCTAAGATTTTACCCCCAATCTAGGTTTTACCATTTTAAACCTAAAATCCAAAATTTTTATCCACAAATCATGAAATAAATGATACACACCAATTATTTAGCAAGTTTAATCACTTGCCTGAAATTCGTAGAGTCTGAATCTTCCTCGAGATCGCGTAATGGACGGAAATCCCACTTTTCTCTTCTTTCTCTTCTTCTTTTATTCTTCTTTCTATTTCTCTTTTTCTTTCTCTTTCTCTCTAATGAGATTAAATCTCCCGTAGGCTTAATAAGCCTTATCTCCCAAAATACACAACTTTAAATGACAATACACACATTAAATGACTCGATCACTTTAATTCAAGCCAAACAAACTTAAAATATTTCGGAACCCGAATAAGACCCAAGTACAGTCATTTCGACTATCTCGACCCTTCCGGAAACAACCGCACCCTCAGAATCGTCATTCGAATCATTTCCTAACATCTTCAAATTTTGACCTCAATGCCCATTTAATTATTCTGTAATTAAAATAATGTTTATTTCTCCAAAAAATAAATAAATTATTGTCCCAAAAATCTCGGGGTATTACAATACTAGGGTATGCTCGTGCCTGAACCCATGCTGATAATTTTGAAAAGCATCAAGTCGTGCCTTGGTGCGTTGGCAAGTTCCTTCACCAAAGCTATGGTTGGTCTGGGGTTCGAGACACGTGAGCAGCCTGTTCATATATGGTGGTAAGCAATCCAACATCGGTCTATTCAAGATCCTGCAGTTAAGCATATTGCCCTTTGACTGAAGGCACGAAGATTTTTTTTTTCAAAATAACAAGTCATGTATAATTTAAGTATAATGTTTTCATATAAATAAATAACCGTAAACAATTTAAAAAATTTGGACAAAAATTTCCTTTGTTTATAGGATTGTCTGCCATGTATGAGAAATAAAAAATACACCAACAACAAAACTAATAGTTTGTACTTCAAATATAATATCATTGTCTATTTAGATATGTATAACATATAGAGTACCCATTTCTAGTTGTTTTCACATTTTGCAAGGGTCCAACAACATTGTACAGAATGAATCCAACTAAAATAAATATTTTACAAAAGAAATAAATAATTTCTCAATATTACCAACATACATCATGTTGATTTATGAAAACACTTTTGAAGAAAAAAAAGATATGGCAAATGCTCGATCTATGTGTTTCCTATCTTCTATCCCATTAAATATCTCATTTTTATCGTCTTTTATATAATGGCGCCAATGTCCATACAACGGGAGCTACTACCCAACGACACTTTTGATCAGTCAATCAACTCCTCAAGCACAAATTATAAACAAATAATAACCATAAATATTATTATAGTAGTTATTATAAGAATGATTATTATCGTTATGTAAAATTAATATTAAGTAAAAATGCCAAGGATTAATAAATTGGAAGAAAATTTGTAAACACCTTTTATAAATTTGTTGTTACACCCCCAAACTGGCAGTGAGAGAGTCTATGGGTGATAACTCCAAAGCAATCCATCGAACAAAGTTTCATAGCCCCAATGGCAACACCAAAATTTCTAGGTAGTGGGGAGGAGAGCTTGAAAGATTAAGTCTTTCATGTATTTCTTATTTTTAATAATCCCATCGCGTGCGCCCTACTCACACATGAAAAAGAAAGGTACATAATTTTCCCAAAATAAATAGATGCATATTGCAAGAACAACAGTGGAGACTAAATGCAATATAGGAGACTTAAACCTAGGAAATTGTTGACTCTTAAAGCCGAACTCGAAACTTAATGGACAAATGGACATATATGTATTTATGGTCCAAGAAACTTAATGGACAAATTGACAAATACTTATTTTAGAGATGAAGTGTTGACATGAGTATCAGTTCTGAATAGTCATTTATTCATAATTCATTCATCATGTAGGGTCACAAATCAAAATTCTTAATAATCCACGTCTTCATGAAATTAGCAATGTTTAAACATCCTAAAACTCACAATGATTATCATTTTGAAAAGGAACAATATAGTACCATGTTCACAACAACTCATACATATCCCTGTATGGATGGTATGGGTACTGGTCATCAAGTTGTAGATTCAAGCAAGAAGTACTCGTTAGTTCATAAAGTATATCATAGGTTTGTCCAGTACCTAATTTTTGAATGAATCTTCAGTCTCGGATTAGTATATTCAGCTCGACCAAGGTTGAATGAATCTTCGAAGGTCACTGAATCCCCTTTCCAACGGTCTGCCCCGTGCGCAATTTCGACTTTCCATGGGGACGAACGATCCGTTTGACTCTGAGAGGTCACCGAATGCTTCCCGAGCCCAGTTGACCAAAGTCAACCCCCCTAACCGGATCAAACTCTTTGGAATGTATAAGTACATCTCCTAACCTTTCCAACGGTCATCCCCATGTGCGATTCGGACTTACCATGCGGACGAACGATCCATTTGCGCCCGAATGATTCCCCGTCCAATGGACCGACAAACGCTTCCGAGCCATATTTGACCCAAAGTCAACTCCCGAACCCGGGAGAGGTCCAAATGACTTTCAAAGGTATCTTAATTATCTTTCCAATGGTATGCCCTATGCACTATTCTGACCAACGATTTGCCCTCGGGGGTCGATTTTCTGACAAAGCCTGAAGCGCACTACCAAATGGCAGGTTCCAGACCCTGCCTATCGGCACCTGCCGATAAGCAGGAACGGGTCTATGCCGATCGGCAGTCACCTGGGCCTATAAAAGGAGGCCTTCACCTTATTTGCAAGGGGAGCCCAGATCTGATAAAAATCTCTCTCAATGAATCCCAGAAACCTCTCTCGAATGCACGTGATTTCAACTTCCAAATCCCTTTTTTACTTCCACTTTTCATCATCCTTTTCACCAAACATGGTGAATTAGCCACTCTCCATCATCATCCAAGCGCAAGGGCTGCTCTCCAACATTCAAGATCAAGCCCAAGGTCTCTAAGAAGGTCCAACTTTCTCAACTTTCCCTTCAAATTCTCTTAAATTTACAATAACTTGTTTTATTATTTAGCACTTTTTATTATCTCATTTCTCACATCCTAATATACTTTTTATTTATTATTATTGCACATCTCGTATTTTCATATAAATAAAACCCAAAAAACAAGAAAAAGAGGGTTTGCTCATAAATTCCAAATAGGGATTCTCACACTTTTTCCACACTTTTCTCTCAACTAAAACACCTTTTCTACACACACACACACACACAGACTTACAAATAAGAGATCCCCCATTTGGATTTATGGGATAAACCCCACCCCTCGTTTTGTATGCGAACTACGTGGACTTTGATGCCTTTATTGGCTACGTAGGCGTCTCGGGGTAAAACCCGAGACTCGAGTCCTCTTTTTTCTCACTTTTTATCTTATCTTCTATCTTCTCTAAATCCAATCTTCTTTTATTTTATATACTTTCCCTTAGTGACGTATTACTCCATATGCGTTATCGTTCCATTATAACGGTCAACGTAGGGGTAATCGCGTAAATCTTATCCTTCTAATATTATTCTTATATCTTCCTATGGATGAATCGCTTTATCTTTTCCATGATACAAGTCGAGGATTCCTACCTTCATTCTATATATACACATGCACACATATCACGGGGGGAAACATAAAGGAAAATATCAAATATCCATGAGAGACCGAAAGGGCAGAATGGGTGCCTAACACCTTCCAATTTCGTACCTAAGCCTCCGAATCCTTCACGAATCATTTTGGTTTCGCACGCACCAGTATGTCTTTGTATACCATCCTTCGGGGTGGATTCCCCTTTTTCTTTTATCTATTTTGAGTAAAGTAGACTGGCGACTCTAAATCTCTCTTCATTTTTACACCACATCTCAAACGACGCCGCGCTACCGAGAGGGACGCACAGGACCCGAAGGATCCTTCCTCCACGTGCCCGCCCGCACGGCGAGGATCGGGGATGGCCACAGTGGCGACTCTGCTGGGGAGTTTATTTGTTTATGGGCTTAACTCTATTTGCATGGATGCTATATTTGTTTATGTTTCCCCCATATCTGCATGTTCCCCTTTTCCATGTGTATCCCATGCTTATGCTTATATTCACACACTTGTAGAAATTTCTCCATGTACACTTCACACCATGTGCACCTCGGATCACATATATCCCCCTGTTGCACGCATCACCCATCCATACTTGGTGTACCTTTTGGGGTACTTGTACTTTGCTCCCAGTTTGGCATAATAGAGAAAGGCATTCTCATCATGAGATACTAATAAGGGAATCATGCATGATTCACACAACATCACCAAAGAGCATTGATATTGATCAAATTTTACCCAGTAACTGGAGGGTCACTTCGTGATGGGCGTTGGTACGGCAGGTCACAGTTAGCCTAAGCGATATGACTCTCACCTTCCATTAGCCAAGTACCTTCGACGTATATCGAACGGTTCCCCCGCATTGTATCGCTTTACCGAAGTCATAACGGGAGGTATATCGCAGGGAATTCGTTTACGTACACCGAGTATATCGAATTTGCTCTCACACGTACCGTCCCCACGAGGTATATGATGAGGCAATTCACGTACACTCAGGTATATCAAATGGCTTGTCCACACGTACCGATTGCCCGCAAGAGCAAGATGTATATCTGGAAGTCACGCCAATGGGGGGAACCCATGCTGATTCACCCAACCAACTGCATACCCTCATATAGGTGTCAAACCTAGGACACGCACTTTAGATTGTCGATTTCAACTCGAAACTCTGCCGAAATTCCGGGTCGACCTGCCGCCCAAATTTTCGTGCATTTTTAAAACAGGACCCTGTCCGTGAGCCTGGTTACATGTCCAAACCGTAGCTTTGCATATATCAAAACCCTCATTTTTCCAGGCTCGGGTCCCATCCGGCATTGCATTTAGGAGAATTAAATACAAGTGAGAACATAATAATTGTAATAATCATTCTGAGTTCTATCTCCAAAAACATTTCTCCATTCTTTCTTAAAAATCCAAAAACATTTCTCCCTTCTTTATCAAAAATCCAAAAATAGTTCTTCCTTTTTTCCAAAAATAAATCTCATCCTACGCCTTCTCAAGTCGATCGCAAACCCTTGGCCTAGCTCCCTACTGACTTTGGTCTTCAGTTAAATCACCCTGGAATTACATCCGTTCCTTTACGACTTCTTTTGAGTCCATAATCCATCCATTTTCCATGGAGAATATAGATCAATCACCATTCATACAGCCAGATCTGACGACAGTCCTGGCTCAGCTCGTGTCCAAGATTGATAACCTCCAAACCGAGGTCCGAGAGATGCAACGAAACCAAGTTCCTATTCCTCAAGAGCCCGAGGCTCTATTCCCTTATGTTATGGGTCCACCCGAGCCTATCTGGGTTCTCGAGGAATGTCAGCCTGATCCACGTTCCCCTCCTGCCAATGGGCCATCGCCTGCCCAACTTCCAATGCCAAACATTGCCCATCCTATGGCTAACCTGCCTGTAGTCGTTGATCCAAAAGAGGAGGAGTTGAATAAAGTCAAAGAGGATCTTAAGATGCTCACTAAGAAGTTTGACCAGGTCAGGATCTCTGAGAATTATATGGACTACACCCACATGTCTCCTTATCCTAAAGCGAGGTTGCTCGAGAAGTTCAAGATGCCGAATATCGAGAAGTTCGGAGGGAGTGGACCCCCAATTGTTCATCTTCACAGTTATCATCGTTCCATGACTCTACTAGGGGCTTCTGAAGAAGTGATGGCCCAATTATTTCATCAAACTTTGAAGGATAGTTCCCTCCGATGGTTTTTATCTCTCGAGGAATCCAAAATCTGTTGCTTCATGTCACAGTATAAATACAATGAAGAGCTTGAGGTCACCCGTCGTGATTTAGAGCTGCTCAAACAGAACCTTGGGTAGTCAGTCAGTAACTTCATAACTCGGTAGAGGAAGCAAGCAGCTACTATGACCAATCGGCCATCTGAAGAAGAGCAGGTCAACATAATGAAGAAGAACTTCTTGCCCCATGTCCGAGCGACGATGGGAGGACAATACTATCCCCACTTTCGCGCTCTCAGAGAGGCTGGAGTGGAAATATAGGAAAGCCTCGTTAATACAAAGGTTGAACCAAAGAAGGTGTCCGGATTGTTCACCCCTAAAAAGTATGACAAGCCTGCTAGTGCCACCGTTTCGACCATCAATAACATCTCTCAACCAACCACATCATGCGCACCAAAAAGCCGCCCTTCCCCCATCCGAAGGGAATACACTGAACTCCATGCTCCCCTCTACAAAGTTTACCAAGCCCTGTTAAGCCAAAACCTTATCAAACCCTTGGATCCCCGTCCATTGCCAAATCCACTCCCAAGAAACTTCAAGACCGATGCTCATTGCGCCTTTCACCAAACTGCTGGCCATACCACCGACCAATAATTTCACCTTCGAAACATAATCCAAGATCTCATTGACCGGGGTACCATCTCCCCACCAGCCAATCCTAAGCCAAACATTACTCACAATCCACTTCCGAATCACACCAATGTCATATTCTTGGAAGAAAACCCAGATTTCGATCCCTCAACCCAAATCACACCCATATACTCTCCTAAACCTCTTTAAATTTTGCCCATATTTCCTCCTACACCCTACTAGACTCGCTGATCAGGCACTGTCACTCCTTACCAGAACATGCATCGCTGTCCGTACCCGTTTTGAAAATGGAAGTATGGAATTGTCAGAGGTGTTAAACCAACTCCTAGAGTTCGGGCTGAAATTGCCCTTACAGATAGTCATCGATTGTCAGAGATTCAGTACACTATTCTTGGAAGAACGAGAATGGGCCCGAGATTCAGACAAATGGGTGGTACCAACCAACGAAGTCAACCAAGATAATGTTGTCCAGACTATGGCTGGATTATTCGGGCAAACCAACAACATTTGTAGTATCAGCGGCTTACTTGACACTTTAAAGCTACAAGGGAGCTTGGTCCCTTCAATCACACATATCCCCATAGAATGGGAGAACTTGTATGAAGAATCCGTTGAAGTTGTGGTATGCATCAACTTCACAAGGAAAGACAGAATTGTTACCACCGGATGGGGGGAAGAATTCAAAGATTCAAGTGAAGAACAAGCTTCAGGAAGAGCTGGCCCAGTAGCCGACATATGTGGGATGATATCATTTGAAGAATTCCTCGAAGAAATAAACAGAGTGGCAGAACAACCTGAGATTGACGAGGAAATGGGGTTTATGTTCTTTCCTTCTTCAGTAAATCACATGACCAGATCAGGGAGACATTACTAGGTTCCAAGCTCACTACCAGCAAATTACAAAGGGAACGGTGTTGAAAACCTTTCTATGCCAGATATGACCATCGAGGAGAGCAAGATCCTCGATCAACTGAAGAAAACCCAAGATAACATCACTCTATGGGGGCTTTTCATGTCTTCCCTGCTGCACAGAAATTCTTTAATCAAATTACTCATTGGGCCCATAGTTCCTCCATCTACCACACCAGAAGAAGAGGTAAATCTGGTCGGATCCTTAACCTTTACTCGAATGTTATCATTCTCTGAAGAAGAAATCACCAGAATTGGGTCAAATCACAATCATGCACTCAACATATCAATCGAAGTTATGGGGAAGGCCGTACCACTCTCTCTTATCGATAACAGATCCGCCTTGAATGTTTGCCCACTGAGAACCTTCAAGTGCTTAGGCCTGAAAGAAAGCAACCTCGCTCCAACCTCCGCTACTGTGCGTGCCTACGATAATACCCGCCGAGAGGTGATGGGATCCATAAAACTTGTAATAAGGGTTGGCCCTATAAACCCTATCGTTGAATTCCAAGTCATAGACATCCCAGCTTGTTTCAACTTGTTGCTTGGACAACCCTGGCTCCACAATATCAAGGGTGTGTCTTCCTCACTCTATCAAAAATTGAAATTCTTCACCGACGGGCGAGTCATCACCATTTTGGGCGACGACAAAAATGTCGAGGGTGCAAGCACCAACAGTCCAACTCTTGAGACACATCATGGGTCAAATGATATACTCCTATCAGGATTCCAGGTCGAGCCACTCCTACTCCCGACAGGGGACGGTTTCAAAGAAAGGGTTTGTCCAGAATATGACCCTCATGGCAATGTCAATGTGATTCAGATGTTCAGAAACATGCACTTCATGCCCGGACTGGGGATAGGGCAAAGACAACAAGGGATACTTGAGCCTATCGAGCTGAAGAAAGCTTTCCCTCCTTGCGGCTTGGGGTATCAACCATCAGAACAAGAGCTCAGAATGATCCGCCGATCTAGACCAAAGAAAAGATTAGACTGCATCCGAGCTATCTAAGGAGACTCCTTAAATGGACGGTTCATCAAAGAAGGCGAGGACTTCCCCTTTTGCAGTTTTCCAGAACCATGGTATGACCACACAAACAAGAAAATGAGGCCGAGAATGGAGATCTTTTTCCAAGATAGCTACCCATAGGCTAAAAGTTTCCCACACCGTGTTCAACCGCTCATCAAAGATACCAAAGAGACTGAGGAAAGTGATTTTGAAGATTCCTTCAACTTGCAGATACTGGGGCTGGCACTCTGCATGGTTCATTTAGGCACTACATCAATGGATCCATCCCATCTGATTAAAGCTGCTGATACACCTCTCCTCAACTGGCATGCTGCGCCAGTTCTACCTCTTAAAATCTCCCCTGACCCCAATGTTTACCCTATTTATTCTTCTATTGTCTATCCTTGCTCAAATGTAATCGAGACCTCTTTTGATGAGGTTCTCAATGCTATTTTTCCTATCAATGAAATAAACGAAGATTTTGAGTATCTTGCTGTGCCTTACATTAACTGCTTGGATTCTAATCAAACTTTTGATGATGATGATTTTGCAAATGAACAATTCTTAACTGGTCTAAATAAGGTTAATAATAAACAACATAACTGTGTTCAAGTTAATGAAGAAGAGACTGTTGTTATTAATCTCGGTTCTAGTAGCCAACTATGCGAGATTAGGATAGGGGCCGCCCTTGACGAGCATGAGCGCGCACAACTCGAAGAATTGCTGAAGGAGTTTGTAGATGTCTTCGCATGGTCCTATGATGATAAGCCCGACATTGATCCTGAAATAGCTCAACACGAGATCCCCACTCTCCCAGATTACAAGCCAGTTAAATAAAAATTAAGAAAGCTCCGCACCAAATGGTCGCTCAAGGTCAAAGAAGAAGTGGTCAAACAGTTGAACGTGGGTTTTATTCGGGTAATCGAATATCCCACATGGCTAGCCAACATTGTACCTGTGCTGAAATCAGGAGGAAAGGTTCGAATGTGTGTGGACTACCGAGATTTAAATAAAGCTTCTCCATAGGATGATTATCCTCTACCCAATATCGACATGATCGTGGACAACAGAGCTAGTCATGCTCTCAAGTCATTCGTCGACGGGTTTTCCAGATACAACCAAATCAAGATGCATCCCAACCACCAAGAAAAAACCACGTTCATCACCCCATGGGGAACCTTTTTCTACACCGTTATGCCATTTGGTCTCAAGAATGCTAGGGCTACCTACCAAAGGGCTGCCACAACCATCCTTCACGATCTGATTCAAAAATAGGCTGAGGTTTATTTGGATGATATGATTATCAAGTCCAAAACTAGAGAAGGTCATGTTCCCGCTTTCCGGAAGTTCTTTGAACGGCTGCAACGGTATCAGATGCGACTTAATCCACAGAAGTGTGTCTTCGGCGTTACAAAGGGAAAACTCTTAGGATTTATGGTCAGTGAAAAGGGGATAGAAGCAGATCCTTCCAAGCTGAAGGCCATACTTGAGATGCCACCACCCCGAACAGAGAAGGAAGTCTGAGGTTTTCTTGGGAAATTACAATATATCAGTCGGTTCATCAGCCAACTAACCTCCGTCTGTTAACTAATCTTCAAGATCCTCATAAATGATTCAACCAAGGTTTAGAATGAGGCTTGCCAAGAATCTTTTGACCGAATCAAACAATACCTGACCCAACCTCCAGTCCTCATGCCACCACAGCCGGGTCTTCCTTTGATCCTATACCTAACATTTACCAACACTGCAGTTGGCGCTTTGCTAGCCCAATACCTTGAAGACTCTCGCAAAGAAAGAGCCATATATTACGCCAATAGCAAATTGGCCGGGTACGAGGCCAACTACATTACTTTAGAAAAGGCATGTGTCGCACTTGTCTGGGTCACCCAAAAGTTGCGACACTACATGATCACCTTCCCCATCAAACTAGTATCCCGAATGGACCCCATCAAATACCTGATTGAGAAACCTGCCTTATCCAGTCAAATGGCCCAATGGTTGATGCTCCTAACAGAGTTTGATATAGTGTATGTCACAGAGAAAGCTGTTAAAGGAAGAGCCATCTTTGACTACCTCGCTGATTACCCTATAGACGAAGCAGACGTCTGGATCTCCAAATTCCTAGATGAAAATATCTTCTGCACCACTCAAGATCGGCTTCGATGGAAAATGTTCTTTGATGGCGCTGCCAACAAAAAGGGATATGGCATTGGGATACTCCTGATCACCCCAGATGACTCCCACACTCCCATTGCCATTAAATTGGATTTCCCTCGCACCAACAACATGACGAAATACGAGGCATGCACAGTGGGCCTAAAAGTTGCTCTCAAGAAAGGTATTCAATACCTTGATGTCTACGGGGATTCTGCCCTTATCATCGATCAAGTGCTCAGAAAGTGGAAAGTCAAGGATGAAAAACTCCAACCCTTGCATGCCCAATTAGAAGAGTTCGCCTCCCGGTTACGAGATATCACCTTCCGTTACCTACCCCGAGCAAAGAATAACCTAGCTGATGCTCTCGCTACCATGGCCTCCATGGTCGACATGCTCGAGGGAATAACAATGACCCCCTTCCTAGTTCAAAAGCAAGATAAACTGACCCATTTCTACCATATTGAGCTTGTCTCCACCGAAGATCCCGAGGTAGAGGATTGCTGGTACTATGATATCTGGTGCCTCCTCAAGCATGGTAGGTATCCTGAGGGTTCCAACAAGAAAGATTGAATGACCCTCCGAAGACTGGCCGCCCAGTACATCATCTGTCATAAAGCCCTACTCAAGAGGAACTTCGATGGAACTCATCTACACTGTATTAATGGGGCTGAGATTGAGGAAATAATGCAGAAAATCCACATCGGGGAATGTGAACCCCACATGAATGGTCATATGCTCGCCAATAAGATCATCCGACAGGGCTACTACTGGACCACCATGATCCAGGACTGCACCGCCTACGTCTGGAGGTGCCTCAAATGCCAAAAATTCTCCAATCTTCAACACTTGCCTCCGCAAGAATTATACAACATGACCTCTTCCTGGCCGTTCTCCACCTGGGGTATTGACATCATAGGGAAGGTTACACCAAGGGCTTCAAACGGACATGAGTTCATCCTAGTCGCCATCGAATACTTCACCAAATGGGTCGAAGCTGAGTCATACGCAGTATTAAACACCAAGAAAGTGGCCAAATTCCACAAGAAAAATATCATCTACCGATATGGGGTCCCGCACGAGCTGGTATCAGATAACGGGATGCATTTCAAAGCAGAAGTCACAGAAGTAGTCAACGAGTACGGAATTCAGAGACATAAATCTTCTTCCTACCGACCTCAGACCAATGGTGTAGTTGAAGCCGCCAACAAGAACCTCAAAGACATCATCAGCAAGATGATCGAAAGTTATAGAGATTGGGCCAACCAGATCCCGTACGCCCTTCGGGGCTATCGAACCTCAATCCTAACCTCTACTGGGGCTACCCCTTACTCCCTAGTTTACGGCATGGAAGCAGTCCTACTTGTGGAGCTGGAAATACCCTCGCTATGCGTCATGTTCAAAAGAAAAGTTAGCGAAGAAGATTGGTGCCAAAGTCGTCTTGATGAGCTAGCCCTCCTAGATGAAATAAGGTTAAAAGTACTTTACCACATAGAGGGATACCATCGCCGAATAGCACGATCATTCAATAAGAGAGTCAAGGACCACGGTGTCCGGGAGGGGGATTTTTCCCTCAAATAGATAATAGAACCCATCTGGGACCCCAGAGGGAAGTTCAAGCCCAATTGGAGCGGCCCCTACATTGTGAAAAAAATATTATTCAACGGTGCCGCCATGCTCACTGACCTAGATGGGGAAGAGATGGCTCGTCCAGTCAATCTGGACCGTCTCAAGAAGTTCTACCCCTAGTCTGAAATCTCGGCGCGCTATGAATCTTCTCATCCCCCTTCTAGAAAAAAAACTCTTCATTTCTCTCTACCCAGAACTACGTGGGCTTGATCCTCTACAAAAAAATATTTTAAAACTTTTCAAAAACTTCATAGGTACGTAGGCAGCTCATACACCTCACATGAGTGCGACCCTTTCTTTCTCACAAAATACTATTCTTTTCTTACCTCCGAGAAAGGCGGTTCATTCTAAAACTACTTGAACAAAAGGATTATGTATGCCTTAGCGATCAGTATAGATAATTCAAAAATGCAAAACTCATCGAAAGGCACAGCTGGATGATCAGAAACTTGTTTATTTCATTAATAAGAAAATTCAGTACGGATTACATAAGAAAAAGGAACGGATAACTCCCTTCCCCCCTACTACCATAAAAAGCCAAATAAAATCCCCACATCTATTCTCTGTTACACAAATAAACTCTCCAAGAGCCCTACCCACAGCTACCAGAGGAGCCTGCACCCTCATCATCTACATCCTAAGGTCACCAAGTTTCCCCTGCCTGAATAGAGTGCCGTAAACATTCCATGGATCGATGGGCCTTAACCATCTTCGAAAAGACCACAACACCCCCTTCCATGGTGTTAGATAAAATAAACCATCTTTGTCCAGTCTCCATTGCCGACATCTTGCTGACTACTTTCCTCCACAACCACTTCATATAATCTTTGGGGACATGCCAAACTTTCTCGACAGACTGAGAGGGACGGGTCGATGGACGCCGATTTTCCCACAGAGATTCAAGCAACAGACACAAGCGCTCAGTCAAATCTTCTACCGGAAATAAATTTGAGGTCCGAGGGGGCACGGCCTGCGCCCAGGCAAATTGGTGCAGACGTCGCCAAGGGAAATAAAAAGAGGCCTGTCTGAGACCAACCATCCGCACATATGAATACTCTCCTAGCTTCAGAATAGGCTGCAACTATCCCCACCAAGGCACTGACTAATACATCCCACGAGCCCCATATTCCACAAGCCAGTTTTCCCAGTTCTCAATATACAGGCCAACACTGATGAGGTAGCGTGAAAAGAAGTTAGGTACGACCGACAAGGGATACTCTGGAGGAGTCACCAAGCGTAATCTTTCAGACAACCACATGAACAACATTACGGGGCTACCCCTCAAAAAATCAGAACGACCTTCTCTCCAGGCATCCAGGCCATTCAAGGTCTCCGCTAGTATCACCATCGTAGGATTATGACGATATGACATTAATGAGGTAATGGTTGCAAGTTGTGGGTCCATTTGCACCTCCCCAATCACCAGCAACAATTTTGAAACCAGGCCCAGAACAACGGCTCCACCATAACCAGCATCACCTATGTCCCGCAAATGTATGGACTGCAGCACCGTCGGGAGGGAGATCATTCCTCCAGCAACCAATGATCTAGCCGCCGAAGGCAAAATATGAAGAAGCGCGGCCAAAAAATCCCTAGGAGAGTGAGAAAATTCGAGCAAAGCCATAGAAACACTGGGATTTACACCCAGCATGGCGAAAAATTCCTCGTAGGTAGGACAAACTTCTTCGAACCCAAAGCAGAACAAATGGTCTTCGGGGTACCAGAATTGCATCGCCGCTATCAGCACATTCCACTCAAGAGGTCGATTACGCCACAAGGAGACTCGACGCATGTTGAAAGCATCATAGTCGACATTATAAGAGCACATAGCTTCTAAGGCTTCGAGGTAGTTGCCAAACTCGGTGCTACCAGAGAGAGCCATCTTGCAAGGCTAAGAAATAGTGGGCAAGTAGATAAGAATGCAAAGGTGTGATTAAAATACTCCACCCTTCCCCCTTTTTATACTTAAAAACCCTCACAAGGGACATAATCGCTGCAGAAATCGGAAGGAATCCTACCCCACAACATACCAAAGGCTAAAGAGGGTACCAATCAAAGCTTTGAATTGATAGGACTGGACTGAACTGTCAATAGGCAGGACAAGGGGCTTGCCGATCGGCAACCCCCCATTTTTGGAATTTTTACTTTTTCCTCTTTTGTCAAATCAGAAAACTCAATAAAAATAAATTAATATTCTCAACAGGATTTCAAAATCCCTTTTCCTCATATAATTTCCCCTTTTTGAAGAAAAAAACTTTTTTTCAAAAAAAAAATACAAAAATATTCCTTTTTACGGTCTCAGCAGCAAAGTAAAAAGTACATGTGCATGCATTCATTCATCATTAATAAAAGATAATAAAAAAAAACTCCATTGCATTGCATATATTTGTGTTCTGTGTTACATCAATTTTGCAGGAAATGAAAATAAAAGGCAAAAACAACGGGACTCAGCCCGAACTCACATTCTTTCTCTCTCTCTCTCTCTCTCTCTCAAGAGCTTCCACCCCTGCGACGTGCTCTCTTCCCCCTACGGCGAGAGGACGCACCACCACTACCCAAGCCAGAGTCCTCTCCAGATGAGGCAGACGGCACCAAGCAAGAAGGAATAGGAACTGCATCCCGAATATGGGCAGTCGCCGAAGATATCCAGTCTCTGATGTCCTTAACCCAAGTGGTCGACACCCGGACTTGCTGAAAGAAAAAGTGAAACCAGTATGAAGGTAAGGATGACCAAAGCAGAAAAAAAAGAAAGAGAGGAATAGAAAGGTATACCGCAGGCCGAAGGACCTTCTCTGTCAAACCCAACTCCTCCTGATCCATCGCATGAGGACGGTGCAACATAGGCACCATCCCTCCATCAGCTCGCTGGATGTTGTACGAAGGGGCATGTAGCCGCACAAAAGGGATCTCCGAGGTCATCGCCGCCGCAGATGCCGACGGACCAACGCCATCGTGGGAAGATCTCGCCGCCCGACTCGAACCCGGAGAAAGGAAAGGCAATGCATCATATATGATGGGCTCCATGAACCAACTCATCACAAATCCATATAGTCATACGGCATAGCCGTATCGATGTTTAGCAAGTAGGACTCGCTAATCATCGCCGCGATCCTCTCATCATCCAACATCAGTCGCTCCTGCCTCATAGACGTAGGGGGCTACGCGGGTGGCACCACCACCTCCTCCTCAGCAAATCTGACAAACCATCCTCTCCCAAAGTACTAGGAATGGACGAACTCATGAACGCATTCACCCGAGTCACCCCCGCATCCTGAATAGCTGTCCCCCAAGGATAAAAGGTCACCTGAAAATCTCCTAGCGAGCATAAATCAATACAAGATTAGGAGGAGCAAAAAAATCAAGATTGAAATGGAAAGATTCTTACCCTACCACTAGTTAGGTCATTCAAGACCTAATGCACTGCCTCCAGAGAGAGAGATCCCTTCGATTGTCGATTAGCCTTACGCCATTGATACAATCAGCAGAAGTCCCCAACAATGTCGTCCTTCAAAGCGACCAGCGGGGGTTTGCACCCAATCACCTCATAGAACCACGTCTGAATTCGCAAATAAAAAGAAACGCATAAGGAAAATGCGAATGCATGAAAGGAAAATGCGAATGCATGAAAAAAATGCGCAAACTAAAGAATACCTCAGGAAGGTAGTGGCCCCAGTAAAGGTCTGTCATCAGCACCGGCGGAATGCATCCAGAGAAGAGTAAAGGGTCGCCAAGGTCAGACTCCCCCAATCATAGAAAGGGATGTTCGAAAACATCCTCAAGTACGACATAAACCATAAGTGGACGACGTCTCCACTCGACGCCACCATGAAACCTCCCAATACTAGCAGAATGAATAATCGGGCCATCTTCCTCACTTGCAGCCCGTCCTCCACATCAATCACCCTGCTAAGCAGAATATCCTTCAGTAGGGACAGCTGGATAGAATCCCCAGAAACTATCCTCCCTACATCACCAAGTGCCGCACGCACTGCCTATGGTCTCACCCGTAAAGAGGGATCCACCTCTATCTGCTCTCCATCACAATCTAGCCCCAGCAGCTGCTGCATGTCTATGGGAGTCACAGTCATCTCCCCGAAGCCGAAATGAAAGGTGTGGGTAGTGTCCCACCACCTCTCTCCCAAAGCGCACAAGACCGCCGTTGAATGAGGCGTCTCATCCAGCGCCGATGCCAACCGCCCAAAACCCACTGATGAGACCACCCAGTGCACTACAGGTGGGAGGTGCTCCCAGACATCCTTGAGCCCCGTCGTCCCGCGGGCACGCATGTTCTTCAAATAAATATCAGACTGGCAAAGAAGAAAAGTCTCATTAAAGGTCAAGAAAGAAAGAAAAATCACCAAAAAAAGAAGAATGCCAAAGACCAGGTTACTTACATAACCGTCGGGACTCACTCTCGAAGAGCGATGACGCGATATCTCCCGCAGCAAGGTTCGCTCATTCGTAACAGGCTCAAACGCATCAAAGGAGTTCTCACTCCTCAAAGAAAGAGGCGCCCTAGCCCTAGCCCTCCACTCCACATTTGTCCAGTCATTAACGATCAACCACTCCCGGTGGACTGCAATGCTCACAAAAGCGGCCATTTCTTGAAGATTGGAATGCTAGACCGATTTGCAGAAGAATTGCAGAGAGAGAAAGCAAAAGAAGCTGTGAAAAAATGAGGTGATTCGCCCCCTTTTTATAGGATGCCAAGCGCCATACCGATCGGCACTGACTCCCTGCCTTCCCGAGGTAGCCCAAAAGTCTGTGCCACTGCCGATTGGCACCCTTCATACTATGCCAACTGACAACCCCATTTAATTTCGTACATAAATTCCCAGAAAATGCCAGAAAGCCTAAAAAAACCCCTGGAAAATTCCCAAAAATCCCAGGAAGGATTTAAAGCCTTTTCACCAAGAAAACTTTGCGTTACCTAAAGAGGAACCCCTCTTTCCCTAGCGGAATCCTCAAAAAACTAAGTGAAACTCCTCCCGAAAAAATTCCGAAGGATCCCTAAGGATCACCTGATCACTTCCCCAACGGAATTCTCTTACAGCACCAAATTAGGTTGTTCCCCCCTGCGAGGTCTCCTAAAAAGCTTCCCCAGCTATCAGCTCCCCAGCTCAGATCAAAATCATAAAGCTCTTTCTCCAGCTGAATCAAAATCCAATCTTTATCCACTCTTGGGTCAGAATTGGCCTCGGTCCTCGATCGTCACCACTCTTGGGTCAGAATTGGTCCCGGTCTTGGATCGTCACCTGAGTTAGATCAGAATTGACCTCGGTCCTCGGTCGTCACCACTCTTGGGTCAGAATTGGCCCCGATCTTGGATCATCACCTGAGTTAGGTCAGAATTGACATCGGTCCTCGATTGGCACCACTCTTGGGTCAGAATTGGCCTCGGTCTTGGATCATCACCTGAGTTAGGTTAGAATTGACCTCGATCCTCGATCGTCACCACTCTTGGGTCAGAATTGGCCCTGGTCTTGGATCGTCACCTGAGTTAGGTCAGAATTGACCTCGGTCCTCGGTCGTCACCACTCTTGGGGTCAAAATTGGCCCCGATCTTGGATCGTCACCCGAGTTAGGTCAGAATTGACCTCGGTCCTCAATCGTCACCACTCTTGGGTTAGAATTGGCCCCGGTCTTGGATTGTCACCTGAGTTTCGTCAGAATTGACCTCGGTCCTCGATCGTCACCACTCTTGGGTCAAAATTGGCCCCGATCTTTGATCGTCACCTGAGTTATTGACCTCGTTTCTCGGTCGTCACCACTCTTGAGTCAGAATTGGCCCCGGTCTTGGATCGTCACCTGAGTTGGGTCACAATTGACCTCGTTCCTCGATCGTCACCACTCTTAGGTCAGAATTGACCTCGGTCTTGGATCGTCACCTGAGTTAGATCAGAATTGACCTCAGTCCTCGGTCGTCACCACTCTTAGGTCAAAATTGACCTCAGTCTTGGATTGTCACCTGAGTTGGGTCAAAATTGATCCCGGTCCTTAGTCGTCAGCACTCTTAGGTCAGAATTGACCTCGGTCTTGGATCGTCACCTGAGTTGGGTTAAAATTGATCCCGGTCTTCGGTCGTCAACACTCTTTAGGTCAGAATTGATCTCGGTCTTAGATCATCACCTGAGTTGGGTTAGAATTGATCCCGATCCTCAGTCGTCACCATTCTCTAGGTCAAAATTGACCTCGGTTATTAGACCTTTACCCTAAGCCCACAGATTTGGCTTTGATTCACAGAATTGATCATCCCCAGCACACTCCTTAGGTCCTCAGAATTGGCCTTGACCCTCTGAATCAGTCATACTCCCTCAAAAGCATCATGTGGTGTCTATTCGACGGTCATCATTTGTTCCAAACTCACCCATCGAGGGGCTCCGTAGACACCCCATTCTACTAACCCCTAACTCTCCTTAGGTCCCTAGTACCTCCCTTCATCACTACAAACCTAGGTCATGTCCCGAGTACTGACCTAGAAGCCATCGGGCACTCCCCGACTTAGTTTGACGAAAAAGTAAAACTCTTCATCTCGACCGAGACTCAATGAATATTCAAAGGGCACTAAATACCCTTTCCCACGGTCCATCCCGTGCGCAATGCTGACTTACCAAGCGAACAAACGATCCGTTTGCGTTTGAAACCTGAACTAGAGGCCACCAGGCGCTCCCGAGCTCTGTTTGACCCAAGTCAACTCTTTAGCTTAATCAAGGCTGAATGAATCTTCGAAAGGGCACTGAATCCCCTTTCCAACGGTCTGCCCCGTGCACAATTCTGACTTTCTATACGGACGAACGATCTGTTTGACTCCGAGAGGTCACCGAATGCTTCTCGGACCCGGTTGGCCAAAGTCAACCCCCCAAACCGGGTCAAACTCATTGGAATGTAGAATCATATCTCCTAACATTTCCAACGGTCCACCCCGTGCGCAATTCGGACTTACCATATGGATGAACGATCTATTTACGTCCGAACGATTCCCCGTCCAATGGACCGACAAACACTTCCGAGCCATATTTGACCCAAAGTCAACTCCCGAACCCGGGAGTAGTCCAAAGGACTTTCAAAGGTCTATGAATTAAATTTCAAATGGTATGCCCCGTGCACGATTCTGACCAACGGTTTGCCCTCGGGGGCCGATTTTCCAAAAAAACTTGAAGCGCACTGCCAAATGGCAGGTTCCAGACCCTGCCTCTCGGCACCTGCCGATAGGCAGGAACGGGTCTATGCCGATTGGCAGTCACCTAGGCCTATAAAAGGAGGCCTTCACCTCATTTGAAAGGGGATTCCAGATCTAATAAAAATCTCTCTCAATGAATCCCAGAAACCTCTCTCGAAGGCAGCGTGATTTCAACTTCCAAATCCCTTTTTTACTTCCACTTTTCATCATCCTTTTCATCAAACTTGGTGAATTAGCCACTCTACATCATCATCCAAGCGCAAGGTCTTCTCTCCAACATTCAAGATCAAGCCCAAGGTCTCCAAGAAGGTCCAACTTTCTCACCTTTCCCTTCAAATTCTCTTAAATTTATAATAACTTGTATTATTATCTAGCACTTTTTATTATCTCATTTCTCACATCCTAATATACTTTTTATTTAGTATTACTGTACATCTCATATTTTCATATAAATAAAAACCCAAAAAATAAGAAAAAGAGGGTTTGCTCATAAATTCCAAATAGGGATTCTCACACTTTTTCCACACTTTTCTCACAACTAAAACACCTTTTCTACACACACACACACACTTACAAATAAGAGATCCCCCATTTGGATTTATGGGATAAACCCCACCCCTCGTTTTGTATGCGAACTACGTGGACTTTGATGCCTTTATTGGCTACGTACGCATCTCGGGGTAAAACCCGAGACTCGAGTCCTCTTTTTTCTCAATTTTTATCTTATCTTCTATCTTCTCTAAATCCAATCTTCTTATATTCTAAATACTTGCCATTAGTGACGTATTACTCCATATGCGTTATCGTTGCATTATAACGGTCAACGTAGGGGTAATCGCGTAAATATTATCTTTGTAATATTGTTCTTATATCTTCCTACGGATGACTCGCTTTATCTTTTCCATGATACAAGTCGAGGATTCCTACCTCCATTCTATATATACACATGCACACATATCACGGGGGGAAACATAAAGGAAAATAGCAAATATCCATGAGAGACCGAAAGGGCGGAATGGGTGCTAACACCTTCCCATTTCGTAACTAAGCCTCCGAACCCTTCTCGAATCATTTTGGTTTCGTACGCACTAGTATGCCTTTGGATGCCATCCTTCGGGGTGGCTTCCCCTTTTTCTTTTGTCTATTTTGAGTAAAATAGACTGGCGACTCTGAATCTCTCTACATTTTTACACCACATCTCAAATGACGCCGACCGAAGCACTCCCAAGAGGGACACGCGGGACCCGAAGGATCCTTCCTCCATGCGCCCGCCCTCATGGCGAGGATCGGGGATGGACACAACAATAATCATAAAAAATAACTTGTTCTGAACTAATGCCCTATTTTCAACAAATAAAAAATGAAAAAGATAACTTCATGCAGAAAAGTATTGCTTTAAACCTCTGTTTAATAAATAATCACTAAAATTAATGGAGAAGCAAACCTGGACTATAATGAACAGAGTGATAGGGAAAAAAATCCGCCAACTACGTATTCCAAAGCTGTGACAAAGCCAAAAAATGTAAACAAAAATCCAAGATCAATTCATAGATTGAATATAAGAAACTCCAACAAAATGAATGTTATATAGAAATCACATCAAAAATAAATCGCACAAATAGAACCAAAATGCAACATATATTTTAAATCTTTAAAACTATTTAAGAAAAAAATTCATTACCAATGAAAAAAGACTATTTGAAGATTACCATATAATGAAAACTAAGATTTTGTATAAACTAAGAGTACCATGTAACAAAGTAGAGTACCCGTGTTTCCCTTAGCCTCTAAGAATGAGTGCCACTTCAAGATCAAAAGAAAAGATATGTTAAAAAATAAGTAATAAAGCGAAAATTACCAGCAGAAACTTCTATGAAGTAAATTACCATCGAAAATGAAAATCCCAAAAAAAATTAAATAGTTAACTCACTGACTTAGAAAGCTCATAAATTACAGGTTGCTCAAAAGAAAATATTATGTGTGCGCGTGTGTGTAAGTGCGCGAGTGTATGCGTGTGTAATAAAGTGAGAGAGCCAGACTACCTAAGGGAGGAAACAGTGGAGGAGGAAGGCGGCGCTAGAAAGCAGCGGCTAAGGTTTCCTGTGCGGCCAAGGAAGAGACAGTGGACAAAGTGGTTGAAGTTTTGTGAGGAAATAGCTGACACTACCAGAGGAATCGGCAGTCACTGGAGAGCCAAAATTTATAGCCGTTCGCCACCATTCGGAATCAGTGTGGAGGAAGAAAGTGCCCAGACCATCGCCACCATTCAAGATGCAATGGATCTGATTGAAAAGCTCGTCGAGAAGAAGGGTGCTTAAGTTAGTTACACCAATTTGGATACTACTAAAAAAGAATAATAAAAAGAATTTAAACCTTTAGTTACTACACTAGTGAAGTCGACCAAATATCTAAGATATAGGAAAAGAATTTAAACCTTTAGTTACTATCGTAAGTTCATTATTTGCTAATTATCTAGAAGTATATTTCCCTATGTGTTCAAGAAAGAACCTGTTATAATGGTCAACAGGTTGAAGCCACAAAGCAGTGTTGGATTCAAGATCATTTGTAAGTCCCTTTCATGACTTGTTTTGTATATGTATCGTCCATTAAAAGTTCTTGAAATGCTGCATAGATAATTTTGAGTAGAATGTAAATGATAGACACAATTATCCTGTTATGAAATACTTAATTACACTACAACAATAAATTTTTTTATCACCGACAAAAACTGATGAATTTTTAATCAACAGAATTATCCAAACAATTTTATGTCAAGGGAATTAACTGTTGCATTTTATCATCAACTGAAACTGGTTTTGATAAGATTCATCTGAACTTTGGTCTAGCTTGAATCGTGTAAATTGAGATAATTACTATTGGAAACCTTGTAAGAACACTACAAATGGAAGATACACTATAGTGAATTAAACTTAGTATCTGCATCGCTAATGCTTGCAAGAGCGATCTTCAAAAAAATTAACATGAAAGATTAAAAACTTTGTCGAATGGCGTTGACACTAAAGATTGAAAAAAAAAATACAAGATAAAGAGCTAAAAGCACTGATAATTTGTTATACGCATCCTTCTGAGATCAAGTCAGCTCTGTCCTGTCACCGTCCTAAGCTTCATTTGCGTCCTAAAATGATAGGACTGTTGTTTTCAAAATGTGAGGTCTTGATCTGGTACAAAAACTAGTTGCAAATAGCCAAAAGCACTGTTAAATGAAGAGCCTGCTTAACCTCTAAGCATTTGGGTCACGGTTGGTTTCTGCCAACAGACAAGTAATTTCTAGATTTAAGTTCTGTCGGTTGTGCCTTCACAAAGAGAAAGCCCTGAAGTATATAACCCTGTAAAGAAATACACATGTGGATCAAAAGTATTCATCACATTAACAAACAAATATAATAACACTCAATATATGAATCCAAGTATACATTGGATCAAAAGAATACATATCAAACAAATATAAAAAATGTAATATATAAGTGTCCATAAATACATTCATAAACGAAATAGTAAAACCCGTGTGCAATGCACCACCATACGAAATAGTAAAACTCATGTGCGCAGTGCCATCATAAGAAATGGTAAAACTCGGGTGCATAGCACCACCATACAAAAAAATAAAAAATACGTGAAGAACCCTATCTCGAAAAGCATAGATGCAATACCCCTAGTTTTGCCCCTCATGCCTGATCACATCCATTGTAAATTCAATTAGAATGACAGGCATGTGAGAAAGCTAATAGCATATTTGAGCTATATGATCAACTAAAATAGTACTCCTGTTTAGCCACTTCTCAAGACAGTGATGGTGAAATTGTGCGAGCAGGACGTACGATTAACTAAAATAGACACCATCTTGTGCATTGAAATAAACACCATCTTGTGCATTGATTATCTCCCCAACGTTAGTGTGGTGGAGTAGATTAGTGGGATTATCTCTAGGTGAAACACGTGGCGATGTCCAAACTGGAAAGCATGTTTGATAGGTTCATGTACGCATTGATTTCACTCGATAGGAATTCATCACGACCAAATATGAAATATCCATACATATGTACGACCAAATATGAACACCAGGTATACCTGCGATTCCAGACGTAACAATCAGTCAAAATAAGAGAAGAGCGGGAATCCATTGCCCCAAAATCAATAAAAGTGTTGTGATGAAAAGTGCGGTTCTCACCAAATCTGTGTTGTTCTCACGAAATAAGTTTAGAAAATGCGAACTTTGGAAGAATTTTCTCTTTTCATAGAGTTTGAACCGAAGATGTAATCTGCAAAACAACATTGTTCATATAACAAATTTAATATCCTATAAAGAAGGCTTCATATCCTTATCTATTTCACCGTTCGGATACAACTTCAGAACATCGGCAAAAGAAATTTCCCTTGGAATCCACATGCAACCCATGATTTGAAAGTCAATCCATAGCAAACCTGTAGGGAAATACTAAGTGCGCAACGTACTTGTCAACAAACATGTCCCTTAAATAATGACATTCGAATTAAAATAAATTTAATGAATTGAAAATACAACCGTTATTATTTAGGTAAATATATTATGACCACAGAGAACCGATTGCGGAGGGTAACCTACACAAAAGTGAAAAATGACCACCTAATGTCGACAATAATATAACTTTGATGACTTCTTATCTTTCTGTCTAAGCCAATCGATTGTAATAGGATTGTCATGCAAAAAGTGAAGGCTAGACTTAATAATGCTATGTATGTTAAAGAAATCTATTAGAAGCATAACTCCATTGCAAAGTAGATCAATGAAGGAGAACTCAACACCAAATTCTTACCTACATGAAATATCAATCATAAAGTATAACTGTTAAATTGATCATGTCCTCTTGCAGAGCATTTCGGTGGAAAACATTGAGTCATGTAACAAAGTCCCCAACACACACGTGTAAAATAATGTGCGAGCAGAGGACACGTACTACTCCTGTTTAACCATTTCTCAATCCAATGATGGTGAAATTGTGCGAGCAGGCCATATAATTAACTAAAATAGACACAATCTTGTGCATTGAAATAGACACCATCTTGTGCATTGATTATCTCCCCATCATTAGTGTGGTGGAGTAGATTAGTGGGATTATCTCTAGGTGAAAACACGTGGCGATGTACAAACTGGAAAGCATGTCTGATAGGTTCAAGTATGCATTAATTTCACTCGATAGCAATTCATCATGACCAAATATGAAATATCCATACATATGTACTGACCAAATATGAACACCAGGTACACCTGCGATTTCAGACGTAAAAATCAGTCCAAATGAGAGAAGAATGGGAATCCATTGCCCTAAAATCAATAAAAGTGTTGTGATGAAAAGTGCGGTTCTCACTAAATCTGTGTTATTCTCACCAAATCAGTTTAGAAAATGTGAACTTTGGAAGAATTTTCTCTTTTCATAGAGTTTGAACCGAAGATGTAGTCTGCAAAACCACATTGTTCATATAACAAATTTTGTATGTTATAAAAAAGGCTTCATATCCTCATCTATTTTACCGTTCGGCTTCGACTTTACAACATCATCAGCAGAAATTTCCCTTAGAATCCACATAAAACCCATGATTTGAAAGTCAAACCATAGCATACCTGTAGAGAAATACCAAGTGCGCAGCGTACTTGTTAACAAACGTGTCCCTTAAATAATGACATTCGAACTAAATTTTTTTTAATGAATTGAAAATACAACCGTTATTATTTAGGTAAATATATTATGACCACAGAGAACAGATTGCAGAGGGTAACCTACACAAAAGTGAAAAATGACCACCTCATATTGGCAATAATATAACTTTGAGGACTTCTTGTCTTTCGGTTTAAGCCAATCGATTCTAATAGGATTCTAATAGGATTGTCATGCAAAAAGTGAAGGCTAGACTTAATAATAGATTGTCATGCAAAAAGTGAAGGCTAGACTGAATAATGCTATGTATGTTGAAGAAATCTATTGGAAGCGTAAGTCCATTGCAAAGTATTTCAATGAAGGAGAACTTAACACCAAATTCTTAACTACATGAAATATTAATACTACAATTAAAAATTTTCTTTTCATAGGCTTGCAATAAAAACCAAATGTATTTAAACGTTACCACACTGTCAGTAAGATGAGTCCCTCAGAAACATTTGAGCAAGCCAAAGGCGACTTCAAGCTCCCCACCCCAACGCACCTAATTTAATTATATGAATTTATGCCATTGTCTCCTAAAGTTATGACATATCTAGTGCACGGGGGAGAAAAGTGGGGTAGACAGGCTTCATAGCTAGTGCATGGGGGAGAGTTTAGCTTCACATAGAACAAATATTCTATCCCTACTATTGACTTCTCATAGAACAAACTACATACGAAAAAAATACACCAATTAATTTGGAGAGGCCACCTTGTAAAAAAGAACAATGGAAACACACTGAATGCAAAAAAAGTCAAAATCGCCAGAAACTAACATTACAAATTAGCATACAAAATGTCAATGCCCCATATATTATATCCACTCTCTAAATCAGCATACAAAAGCAGCAAACAAAATGTAAATGCCCCGTGTTAATGCGAAAGTACATTTTATTTATTCTTGGCTTATGATATAAAACACACTTAACAATCCATTACCTTCTTTCTCGAGTCGTCAGTGAGTGGACTTCTTATAAACCATCGATTTAGCTCTGTGCACTTCATGACGTAATGTTTATCCCTTTTCTGAATGCCCACTATAAGAGATGCCATTTCTTGCAAAACAAATCAGCAAATACTTCATAAGCATCTTCAGTTTGCTGAAATCAGCAACAACAAATATATACTAAATTTAGTATTACATTACATCAAATAAACAAAATTCAAGAATTTGGAAAACACAATTGGATGACTAAATAAAAGTAATTTGTCAATAAAATCCAATTACAGAAGAAAAGTGAAGATGTATTACTTGTCGGTCACGGACATGAGCCTCTCCTGCAATCTAATTTGTATCACCTGAAATATACCTGATAGTTCATCAGAAAGACGTATGTGAAACCTACCAAATGTAGAAGAATGATTTTAAACCCATTGATACCAAGACTAAAAAAATATAATCAAATCCCCAATCTTACACTTTAATGAAATACATCATGCTAAGCTAAAGTTCCACGAAAAATAAATAACTAACTTTAAAAACAATTACAATTCATATTTGAAATGCATAATACCATTTATTAATTATAATCCAAAACCGTCAATCAAGAACTATGTTGCATAATTCAAATATTAGAATTCCATGTTGGTTCTACGCCCTCCTCATTGCTGATTGAGAAGTATTTAAGATTCACATCCTTAATCGACTGAATTGATTAGTGCAGAATAGAGAATATAAAACAGAAAAGTTAAATGGGTGTGCACAACTTTTTAGCAAGAGATAAATAGTTAACTATTAAGACACGAACATGCCTACCTTCAATATCATGTTTATTTTTTTCTCTTTTTTTTAGCTGCGAAAATCTGTATAGTTCTATTTAAAATACAAACGTCTTGCTTTCAATACAAAAATAATGAAATAACTTGCTTTATCTATAAGAGGGAAAAAAGAAGGAAAAAAAACTTTCTTTAGTAGTTCAATAAATTCTCTAATCTATTTTCCAGATCAAAACTTTCGTAGTATTCTTTGGGTGAAGTAACCTACAAAAGATAAAATGAAGAAAAAAATTAAAAGCCCGATGTTTGAACTGTGCAAAATCGAACCAAAAACATTAACAAAAAATACACTTCACACAGATCCGTGATATTGAAGCCCCAAGGTCTACAAAATCAAATCCCCAAATCAAAACCCTAAAAAAAATGTGATATTAATTCCCTTAGATTTACAAAATCAAAATCAAACAATACCCAGAGTTGATAAATTTGAAAATCCAGTGTTTGGACTGTCACATGTACAAAATCCAACCAATAACACTGACAAAAAACCCACTTCACAAATATTTGTCATATTAAATCCACACAAAAACATAATATTAAAGCCTGATATCCACAAAATTTGAATCGAACAATGCTCTTAGTTGATAAATCCAAAACCCTAATATCCATTCTCTAAAAATAAAAATAAAAAAGAGATAGAAGAAGGAGAAGAAGATAATACCTTTGTGGCTGAGTGGAGGCCGAGAGAGAGAGTGCTTGAGAAATGAGGTCGGGAGAGAGTGTGTGTTTGTAACTTTAAACATCATAACAAAACCAAGGTATATCCATCAATAATATTATTTACTTGTAAACATTATAACAAAAGATACAAAAGATGATAGAATGGATTAATCTTGAATGGATGGCGATGACGATGGGAGTGTAAGAGAGTACCTGTTAGATTTGGTAGATCGAACAATGATGGTGAGGAGTGTGTGTAAGAGATCCGAGGAGTAGGGGTATGGCATAGAGGAGGAGGAGGCAGTGGATTGGAGAGAGGAAGAGAATGGGTTGATGTTTGAGATAAGATTCTTTTGGGGTTGCTGATGAGAGAACGGGAGAAAAGTACAAAATGAGAGGTTTGTGTGGGTAATGAGAGAGACTTCAGACAAATTGATGGAGTGTTTTTTTTTACCAAAATACCCCCAATTTTGAATTGAAGTGTAAATTTGGTAAGTAAAAAAAAGGGGGAAATCACAAATATGAGGGGAAACAGAGGTACTGCAAGGAAAAAATCATCCCATGCATCATCTTTTCATCTTATGACATACATAAGTTTTCTACTTTATTATATATATATATATATATATATATATATATATATATATATATATATATATATATATATATATACTAGCAGAATGCCCGTGCCTGAAGGAGCGGCAAAAATTTCAAAACAGAAAAATTTTTGTTCCCGGCAAAATATGCAAAATACATGTTAAGAAATACTCAAAATGGCTTATAATTCAACCGTTTATTAAAGAAATACCTAAAATAGTGTCCACATTAATACAAAAACTCAAATTCAAATAATACAAACACCTTTTATACATTTGAAACCAAAATAATACACAATATTTAAATTGGAACATAAAAACACACTTACCGTAGGAATATTTAATCTGTTCGAACAAATGAGATATACAACCTTTTCGAACAAATGCTTTCCCGTCACTTAAAACTCTGAAATTTGAGAATATGGAGGGATGGGAGGAATGGTCTTATAATTCAACCAATGTTGGAGCAGTTTTGCTCGCCTTAGTCAGCTTATTATAAGTGGTTGTTCGGAATTGGTCGAGTTTTCACTCCCAAGGCTTCAATCTCTTGTGTTGTTGAAGATAAAAGAATGCTGGGAGGTGGTGCTACGAAGAATCATTGACCTTGTTGCCTCAATAACCAAGCTGACAATTAAGCATATCCAAGCGCTACCTGTGCTACTGTGAGTCAACCAATCTCTCGTTCCCGATCATCAACTACCATATTAACAACATCATGAAAGACATCTCCCTCTGGATCATCTTGTATTATGTAACCGCTATACATAAACCTGTTTGGGTCAATAATGTGAGTGTGGCATGTATGACAGGCATAGAAATGAACTTCGGGATCATCTTTATTGAATTATATGTCAATTAGTCTTCCCATTGTTGAACTGACAATAAGGAAGTGACCTGATGCATGAAAAGAAATAAGTACAAATGAAATTTGAGTAATTAAATAATTAGACCAATTCATAAAGAAACTTCAATCTCTTATTCTATAATTTCCAGTAGGTATCTTAGTAACTTATTCCAAAGCCTATAGAACAAAAAGAAGATGAAGTGTGACAATGACTTGTTAAATTATTGAGCTCGGACTGATTAGCTCATACGTCAAAAACTATATAACAAAATCAAGCTACTTTAGCTCGGGTCAATTATAAGTCAGAACCTAATTTGAGATTGTCTATAGAGTTTGAGAAAGCAAGTTTGATCACATTTTAAAGCTCGATATGTTTAATGAACCAAGAATTTGTCACTTCATTACAGCGATTGCTAGGGGAACCACAAAAGTTATGAGGGACAACCACCCACGTGTACAATACATTAAACAAAATGTACCATCATTTCATTGGTGACCCGATGAGGATAATATAATTGAAGCATCTAGCAGGTCGGAAGCATAAATTCTTCCGCGTGCAGTCTGTTGCAATAACCAGATTACTTCTTTTGGATGGGAATCCATCTCCTTAAGCATCTCCTATTGATTTTCCCTGGTCGTTACAACTTGCCGACACATCTGTTTTCTTCTCTCAACGTATGTAAATGGTCCAGAGCTTCATCAAGTGTATGACAGATATGGTGTTACCTGTAGACATTTGTTACATAGAAAGATCTGTAGTTACAAATTTGATGATGAGTTTCTCAAAAAATGTTGAAAGGAGACACCCTATTTGAATGGGAACCAAAGAACAAAGAAGCCTAAAAAAGAAAATAGTGTGTGAATTCGATTGTGAACTTCAAGAACAGCTACACTTTCATTAGTTTTCTGTTCAGAACTGGAGCTAAATTGTCGACAATTTGAATTGTCCTTACTCTTCCCCCATACATACATTTATGGACATCAAAAAATTTCTTTAGATTTACCATAGGAATGAAGAACAACAAATAAAAATTACCAAAAAAAATATCTTCTTTAGTCCTGTTTTCAATATATAATTTTTTTTTTTTTTTATAATTATGGATATTATAGATATCATCCATATATGACATGAATAGTTCAATACTTACACATTCTATTTATAATAATAACAATAATAATAATAATAATAATAATAATAATAATAATAATAATAATAATAATAATAATAATAATAATAATAAATCCAATATTCAACGATCACATAAAAAGTGAAGAAAAAATAAACAAACCTAAGTGAACATGCTAGTGATAGAAATGGAGAGATAACAAAATAATCAGGAGAGGTTAGAAACTTGTAAACCTAAAAAACAAAATCTAGTGAGAGATAATACTTTTTGGACCGTGGTCATTAGCGATGGTTAACATTCGCAGCTTCAAATAAATCATTAAATTTAAACAACAAACATTAAATAAAGAAGATAGAGCAGAAGGAGGGCAATGCATAGAGAGATACCGAGGGTGATAAAGGCGTCTTAGCGCACATCTGGCACCAATGAAAGCAGGTGTTAGTAGAGAGAACTAAAGTAGTTCACCCAAATCACATAAAACGACCATAAAAAAGTTGGCGGTGGAGGTTAACCTTTTAACTTAACAAATAGCTGTAATTAGTAAAAGACAATTCTAAATATATCATTGTATTACCTGTCAATATAAAAGACAATTCTCAATATGATATTGTATTACCTGTCAACATAAGCGACCGTCAAATAGTTGGTGGTGGTCAAACAGTTGCAAATATAACATTATATTACCTATCAACATAGAAGACAATTCTCAATAGGTATGCATTTCACGGTTCGATGAGAAAATAAGCTTTTAGATAATTCTCAATAATATAAAATTAAAAATGCAACGGATGGTGAGAACGCAGAAAGCTACTCTTATGGTGAGAAGTATCTCAGAATGATACTCTGGTTTCTACTCTAGTTAGGTGATAAGTATCAATTTAAATTAAAAATGCAATAAGAAAAGTAGATGGGCATTGCAGACCTTTACAATTTTAGCGATGGTCTAGCGAAAATGAGTGCATTAGTTTATGATCTAATTAGCTGATGAAACTGATGACATCAAATCACTAATGTCACCAAATCCCCAAGCTACTAATATATGAGGTCGAGGATCCTACAATCACCATCCAGATATTGAAAATTAATTATAAATCTAAGGGTATATATGCATTTATTGTATTTAAAGAAGGGAGAAAAATAACTAAAAGATTCATGCTATTTGACGTAAAACTGTGCACTTATCACTGAAAGATTCATGTCCTAATAGAAGGAAAAAACACGAACTTTACAAAGATTAAGAACTAAAACTTCACTCCACTCTACTATTTTAGAACACATTCGATGAATTCCAGTCTAACGTTCATTAGAAGTACAACTTAAATTTGATATCAAACTTGGACTAAGCTTTTGGCACGTAGATGTTGCAGCAACAATTTCACCTGGAATGTTAAGTAGACACATAGCACCTCTCATCTTGAAAGATGCTCTCTCATAAGGCAAAGCAGCCTCTTCCACGGTCTCAAACGTGCCGAGCCACACTCTTGCGCTGTGTCGAGCGGTGTCAATACGGTACTTATTTTTTTTTTAGATAACCTCATATATTTAGCACACATATGGCATGCCTTATGACCTGGACCAAAGAAAGTAAGAAAAGCCTATATGGAAAACCACTACTAATAAAGGAAATAAACCACTGACTAAAAAGTATCCAAATGCAATTAATTATCATAATTCACCCACCTGATTAAACAATATTAACTACATTGTGTTTGCCTTTCTAGTTCCAAGTGAATAAGTGGTTGTCATAATCCTAGAATGTACCGTACAAAGGTTTCGAGTTATCAGATCTTATGTTCCACATTCCCACATTGTCCAAAGGCATGTAAACTGCAGTCCATGACCTCGAATACACCTACAGTTATAAACTTTTTTTATTATTATCCAATATATTCAGCTAAATTAGAGAACAATTACTACACATTAATTTGCAATTATTGACTTAATAAAGCCAGGCATTGAGGAAGCACTTTATGTTTGAATGTTTTTGTTCTTTCTGATCCAGTACCTGAACAGTTGAGCGAGTAATTCCATCTCTCAAATTATAACTTAATCTGCTAGCATCTGACCACAGACCTCCATCCACCCTGTTCATTCCACAATATTCATAATGTCAAATTTATATACATTTTTAATCCAATATTTAAAAATCTGCTGAAGACTGCAGTTTTAATTAAATAGTATACATAGTGAAAAAAAATATATATGAGAGCATTTAATTTAAATAGTTATCTATGGTCAACTATATACTTATGGTTCAAGTATTACTCACCCTGATGCATGAGTTGGGGTTGTCATGTTTCCCTTATCATTGGTGATTATTTCAACATGGTTCTTATTACACACCCCGATGCATGCGTTGGTCATCCCGAGATTTCTTCCGATTGCCCAACTTTCTCTTTTTCTTCCCATTCTCAGTACTCTGTAAAATCAAGTTTATGAAGTACTATTAGGATAAAGTGAGAATGCATAATCAAAGGCATCATTCTCTGAAATTACTTATTCAGTGTAAAATGCACTTACGTGAAATCTCTTATTTGACATTTTAAAAGAGAAAGTTACACTAAATTGGAATGTAAATCTTATATGGATCCAAGAGTGGATCAGTGGTAAGATCTTATCCAAAAATATCACATCCAAATAAGAAAGAAAAAAAGCCTGTTTAAAACTCACCCTAGCAGCATGTAGCCTTAACTATTCTGCTTGGATACTTTTTAGGTATATACATGAAGCCCACCTTTTTATATCTTCCCTCTCCTCTATACTCCCATGTACTCCACACGATTGTGTAAAGTGCACTAAAACATACCCATAAAATGTCAACAATCTTCACTGTAAAGTGTGAACCACCAAAATCATTTGGCAAAGGTATGTAACTGAACCTGCATACAAAAAATGTAGAGAAATGAAATAAAATACGAAAAATAATCTATACCTCAAGCTAAAACTAAATCTGGATAAATAAAATAGTTAATCGAAATAAAAAACCTAATAACAAAACCAACACATGAATAAACCATCCCCATTTTTTGTATAAATTCTTTGGAACATCGAGATAAATAAAACAGAATCTTCCTCTTACCCCTCCTAAACGGAGCCTGAAATTGAGCAAAATTCATCATTATTGTTGGCAACGTAAACTCATCCTCATTAACAAACAGAACACGGATGGAGGTTAATTAACAGAGAGAAATGATATATGTTTGATGCTAGTACAATGATTTGACCAAATTTAACAAAAATCCATGCTAATCATTACTTGAAATATCTTCCCCGTATTATGCTCCTTCTATAGATTTTAAAAAATTTAGAATCAAACTATATATTGAAAGATCACAATAAACATGAAGAATCATGACCTCATCGAACTCACAGATAATGAAGATGACTTGAACAATGAAAATGATATATGCATTGAGCTAAAAAACCTTAAAAAATTCAAGATCCAAAAAATTTCAAGATATTAAAAATACCTGGTGGTTGCTAAAACTGGTTAGAGAGTTGAAGATATGGGTTGCCTATAAGTACATAAAAAAGGTAAATATTTTACTTATATAGCTGCACCATAATCCACAATAGAAAAAAACATAGAAATTATAAAGGGAATGAAACAATAAACATAATTCATCAGTTTCTCGTTAGTTATAAAGGCAATGAAACAATAAACATAATCAATCCTCCTTCCATTTTGTCAGTTGAATAAAAAACATTAATAAATAAATACCACTTGAAGGTTCAGTACATTAATCTTTTGTGTTTCATTTCACGATCAAAAGGATGAAACATAAATGACTTGATTGAATCAACTTCAAAGATGAATAGTTGGGGCTTGTGAGATACACAAAGAAGACGTATGAGATATCCAATAGAGACGAACACAAATCAAATTTGAGATACCCAACTGTGGTGACAGTTATTATGCAACACAAATAGATAAGAGAAATGCAATCACCAAGTAAGAAAAAGGAATGTAAAATGACAATCACACAACAAAGGATGTACATGGTTCAGCAAAGAAGTGCCTACGTCCACGGTGGTGCAGTTGGTTTTATTTCTATATACTCCAAGGAGTGATTACGGAGAATACAATCTGTCATTTTTCCCCGGACCTAGGGTTTAATATATACATGTACATTTAGGTGAGTGGGGATGATGGGTTCCCCCACGTCTTCCATCTTTCCTATAACTTCCCTTCAGGGGAACGTGGGAAGAGACCGAATCAAAATAAGAGGTGGGGGGCCTAGACTTTGGGCCACCAGAACTGGGCTACTCGTCTAGGCCCATGGTATTAATTCTGGGTACCCACAATTGCCCCTAAGTTTGTTGGTCCATGTTCATGGGCTCAATAAATTTAAATAATTAGCCATAATGTCTTTTTTGCAATTCTTCAAAAGTTATGAAGTTGATTTTGGCAGCACCCACTTCATTTATTGTGCACTATGATTAGCAGAACTTGAAGGTTTGTTGGAATAGCCACTTTTCTACCATCGCTTCAGTCCTTCCAGCATTCTTCTACTTTCTGTGAGCTTTAGCGCTTCGTACCTTCTTCTCTCAATCTCCATTCTCATTGCTTCTTAGTTTTTTGGGCTCGTGCTTCTTCATCGCTTGAATCGATCTTCTATTTTGTAAGTTTCCTGTGCCCTTTCTTTGTACTTTTTCTTTGAGTTTGTAGCTTTTCTAGGTTTTCCAATGGCGAAGATTGGAAATAGGTCAATCTCTGAATTTAGGAAGTTTTACAACATCCCTGAGTGGGTAGATATTGAGTGCTGTGCCTCCCCTACTAGAAACATTAGGGATATAGATGATGCCCACTGGATCCACGTCTTGTTGCTTTCCCAGGGAGGACTCACTTTTCCTCCTAATGATTTATTTTTGCATTTTTTTGGCTATTTTAATATTGTTCCTGCACAATGTTCTCCCAATGTGTGGAAAATAGTAAATGGCGTACATAGGATAAATCAATTGTATGGTACTAGGTTAGGGCTCGCCGAGGTCTGTTTTTGCTACTCCTTTTCTCGAACTAGCTCTGGTGTTCTTTACCTCAAAGCTAGGAACCCTGACAGGGTATTGGTAGTAAATCTACCTGATTCCCATAAGGACTACTGGCAAGAAGGCTTCCTTATTAGAAATTGGCAGTTTTCTCCCCAATGTGAAGGGTCGAGGTCTGAGAGGTTCTCTGTTCCCTTTTATGGGGAGGAATACATAGGTAAACATTAATTTTTGTTTCGACTTTTATTGATTTGTGATCTTTCTAACTCCTCCTTGCTTTTTCTTCCACAGTGAGGTCAAAGAACTTGGAGCCTGCTCTCAGCGAGGTTCGTATCTTAGAATTGGTTAAGGCTTGGAATATCAGGGAGCCTTTGGGTGACGACGAGCATCCCAGGTCTACTGCCTTTCTGCTCGAGTACAAGAACGTTGGCTCTAGTTTCATTGCAAGGCCTGTGGATAGTATCCCAGAGTTTGATTTATTCGAAGAGACTGCTGCGGGTCCTATCCAGTTGGACAAGGAAGAGAGCAACTCTGAGAGTGACATTGTAGGAGCTGTAAGTGATTTGCGAGGAGAGAGCTCTAGCAGTAGCAGTTATTCTGATTGTAGGGAGGTTCCTGAAGCTCGAGGATCATCGAGCACTTCCAGTAGTTCGAGCGAGGAGATGGTTCCTCCAAGGAAGAACTTGATCAGTGATGATGATGATGAGGACCATGTGCTCCTTGCACAAAGGTCGAAGAAGCAAAAATCTAATTCTGGGACCGTGGCCACTGGTCCCGGTCCTCTGCTCAGGAGCAGGAGAGGAAAAGGAAGGAAGAGGAGCAGGTGAGGGAGAGAGAGAGAAAAAAGGAAGAGGAGAGGAAGAAGATGGAAGAGAAGAAGATGGTAGAGGAAGGGAAGAAGGAGAGTGAGAAGGAGGAGGAGAGAAGGAGGGTAGAAGCGAGGACGAAGGCCGGGCAGGCCTTAGTCCCGATGTCCGCGTTGCCCGAGGGGGCCTCTGCGGCAACTTCTCCCCAATTGGCCCCAGCTCTGCTTGAGAGAGCTGTTCTCCCGGCTGATCGCCAAAGGGGGGTAGGGTCGGAGCAGTTGGACCTTCTGGCTAGTCAACGGCTCGCTATGGTAAGGTTTTTCCCTTTTCTCCTATGTTGTTCTGAATTCCCTCATTTTCCTCTTCCGATGCCTTCTTTTTTCTGCAGTTTGTTACTGACTTCGCCGTGCTCTATCGTTCACGCGACGAGCTGGTGAAAATAAACGGCGAGCTGGAGAAGGAAAATGCTTCCCTGAAGCTGAAGGGTAACGAGCTCGAGGCTAGCTTTAAAGCCATTGACGCTGCTCGGATTTCATCCGACTTGACTCTTGCGGCTGCCAATAAGGAGAAGGAGGAGCTGAGACTGGCCTACGACCTGGTTTACTCGAGCAAACTTACTGTCGTAGAGGAGAACATGATGCTCTCTGAAGAACTGAAGAAGAAGGAGTCTGAGGCTGTTACTGTGAAGGAGGACTCTTATAATTCCGGTTGGGCTGCAGCCTATGAGGATGATGAAGTTCAGATAGGCTATATTAGTCGTTTGAACTTCAAGAAGGGCTGGAACAAGGCCCTTTTGGCTACTGGCATCGATATCGATTCTCCCTTGTTTGACGAGCATGACCCAGGTCCGAAGCCAACCGTGGATGAAGTTCCTGCTCCAGATGGTGATCCTGTTCCTCAAGCAACTCCTGATGACGTTTCTCTGGTTGTGGGGATAGAGATTACCCCTACTAAGGGCGGTGCTCCTGCTGATGTTGACAAGGGGAAGGGGCCATCGACCTCTGGGCCACCTGAGGTTGCCAATTAGTTATCTACTAGGATTGCTTTGTACTTTTGGTTTTCTCTGTCTGTAAATTTTTTTCTTTACTGTTCGATGTAACTTCAATCCTTTATTAATGAAAAGGCTTCATTTTTTGCTCGCACTGATTTGTCTCCTTCTCTCCTTTATCTTTTTCTCGCTTGTAGTTAGTTGATGTGGATGATTACATTCCTGCTACTTCCCAATTGGGCAGGACCCTTGGTCCCAATGTGAGTCCCGAAGTCCGCCAGGCCTTTGTTAAACTTTGCAAATCCCTCAGATCTAGAAATCAGAAGTATAAGGAGCAATCTGAACTTGTGGCCAAGATGAAGGACAGGCTCCAGGAGATGGAGGACATTGGTGCCTTAGTCTAAGAGGAGGTCAATGCGCTGAGAACAAAGCTATTAGAGGCCTCCGAGATCAACCAAGTTGGGGAGGTTCTTCAGCAGGAGAGTGAGGACCTGAGGAGAGAAGTCTTACGACTTAGAGAGCATGCGCCGAGTACTGTTCCATCAATATTACAAGGTTCCTCATCATCGCGAACTAGAGCTGGTCAGAGTGTTACTCCTCTTGTGTCGCGGGGTTCCACTCGCCCACCCATTCCGCGAGCTGGTAGGAGCGCCAGGAGCAGAAACAGGGAAATGGAAGAACTTCGAGATGGGGAAATGGAAGAACTCCGTGGTGATGTCCAGCGAGCTGCTAGTCTTTAAAGGGATGTCACCCGGTTGCGGCACTTATTTAAGAAAGGTCCTCGGCAAGCGTGGGCTGACGGCTATGACCAGCGTTGGTCAAATGCTCCAACAAGGTTGTCTGAGTTTGAGGAGCTTTCTTTTATTAGGGGATGGCTAACTGCCTTGAAGGAGCTGCAAGTCCCGAGGAACTCAATGCTCTGGTACCGCCATGAGATGTCTCCCTCTATCCTGATGCCTAACCCCTTCCGGAGGGATGATCGATGGATCTCCATCGATGCTATTCCTCGGAAATTATTAGAGTCGGATGCAAATGAGGTTGTGGAAGAGTTAGATCCTTCTCCTGATAATGGGCGAAGAGCTCGAGTGGCTGACTATCTCGCTCGGAGGCCTCCCCCCCATTGAGACTTTGCCAGTTGTTATTTTTTGGTAATGTAAATGCTTTGGGCGAGTTCGCCGACTAAACATGTATCACCATTGTTGTAAATATGATGAATTAATGAAAAGTTTGTGTTTTGGGAAATCTGCCCGACTAAATGTGTGCATCATATTCTTCATATTCTTACTACTTTGTAATCTTCTAAGTTTGTTTTGTCGTGCGAGTGTCCTTCCAGTCCAGTATAATATTTTGTCATGCGAGTGTCCTCCCAGTCCAGTATAATATTGAGATACCATTGTGCATCCCTTTAACTTTTAGGTTGTGTCGTCACACTTCCTTAGGCCTAAGTGGGGCAATTGGCGAGGACGCACCTGAGGTTGGATGTTCCATCCGATCAGGATTTTATTCAATCAAAGGCGTTTTGATGACCAGTATAAAACTAGGTCGCATTGCCTAAGGATTCCCTGTAGGGCTTTATACTCTGCTTCGTTGTTGGAGGTTGCAAATCCAAGCCCGATTCCTTGTTCAAGGATTGTGTTCTCTGGAGTTCTGAGGACAATGACTACCCCTGACCCCTTTGAATTGGAGGCTCCATCAATAAACCGTTCCCAGGTTTCCTTTTTTGCTGGGTTCTCCGTTTGACTTATTAGTTGAGGTTGGTCGGAGGGTTCTTCGCCCGTGAATTCGGCTATGAAATCAGCAATGATCTGATCCTTGATAACCGTCCTTGGTTGAAATTGGATGTCAAATCGATCGAGCTCGACTGACCACTTGGACAGTCTGCCTGACAAATCCGCTTTCCTTAGGACTGCGTTAAGGGGATGCGATGTAAGGACGATGATAGTATGAGCTTCAAAATAATTCTTCAGCTTCCTCGAGGCTATTACCAGCGCAAAGGAGAGCTTCTCCAATGGAAGGTACCTTTCCTCGGCGTCTAGTAAGGTCTTGCTCGCGTAATAAACGGGGTGTTGGATTCCTGCAACCTCGCATATTAGCGCAGAGCTGACAGTGTGACTGGATACGGAGAGGTACAGGTATAAAGAATCCGTATGCTGTGGTGTGACAAGTAGTGGTGGAGAGCTTAGGTAGGACTTGAGCTCGACCAATGCTAGTGAGCAATCTGGGCTCCACTCTATCGTTTTGCTCCCCTTTAGAAGCTGGAAAAAAGGCTTGCACTTCTCAGAGGATTTGGAGATGAAGCGATTTAAGGCAGCGAGCATACCAGTGAGCTTCTGTATGTCCCGGATTGTACGAGGGGGTTGCACCCTGTTGATTGCATCGATCTGGTCTGGATTAGCCTCTATGCCTCTCTTACTGACCAAGTACCCAATAAATTTTCCTAATTGGACACCGAAAGAACACTTGCTTGTATTAAGTTTCATTCGGCATTTCCTGAGAATTTCGAAGGTGTTTGACAGGTCTGAGAGGTGATTCTCCTTCTTCTTGATTTTAACGAGCATGTCATCGATGTAGACCTCCATGGTGTCTCCCATCTGATCCTTGAACATCTTGGTAACCAGCCGCTGATATGTTGCCCCTGTATTCTTGAGCCCAAAGGGCATAACTGTGTAACAGTATAACCCAACTGTAGTGATGAACGCTGTTTTGTCCTGGTCTGAGGCATATAAGGGGATTTGGTGATACCCTGAGTATGCGTCCAGGAAACTCATTCGCTCGTGAGCTGCGGTGGCGTCTACTAGTTGGTCTATCTTCGGGAGGGGGAAACTATCTTTAGGGCATGCTTTGTTGAGGTCAGTGAAGTCGATGCAAACTCTCCACTTCCCATTGCTCTTCGGAACTACTACTGGGTTGGATAGCCACTTGGGGAATTGTACTTCCCGTATGGATCCTGCATCCAGCAGTATTTCAGCTTCTTTTTCGACTGCCTTAGCCTTCTCGAGTGCAGTTCGTCGTGCCTTCTGTGTGACTGGCTTGAAGGTGGGGTCGACGTGCAGCTGATGACAGACCATACTAGGATCGATTCCAGGCAACTCGTATGGTTTCCACGCGAAAACATCTACTTTACGCCTCAGTAAGGTCATCAGCTCCTTCTGTTCCTGGTTGGTAAGAGATGCCCCAATCAAGAAGACTCTGTTACTATCACCATCTCCAGCCGTAACTTCTACCAGGTCCTCGACGACCTGCTCGGAGGGAAGGAGCCTGGTCTCCTCTACTCCAGGTCTCCCATACTTTAATTATTATTTAGAAGGTGTCAGACCTTCTTCAATGTTCTCGCTGGGCTTCTCGGACTTCTTCTCTGGCTTCGGACGGATGGCTTCTATGAAGCACCTTCTCGCCATTGCCTGATCACCGTGGATTTCCATTACTCCGCGTTCGGTCACGTACTTGAGTTTCTGATGGTAGGTTGAGGAGACTGCCTTCATCGCATGAAGCCATCCCCTGTCGAGGATGGCTTGGTATGGTGAGTCGATGTCAACTATCAAAAATTCGATCATCTTAGAGACGTTTCCAGCACGCACTGGTAGTACAATCTTTCCCAGGGGCATAGTCATTTTTCCAGAGAAGCCAACCAAAGGTACAGTAGCTTCCTTTAGGTCTGCGACGCTTAACTTCAATTTCCTGAATAGGTCGAGGTACATTACTTCGGACGAGCTTCCTTGATCGACGAGCATCTTGTCGACGTCAAAGTTGGCTATCCTGAGTGTAATGATCAGGGCATCATGATGTGGGGTCCTTACTCCCACCAGATCTTCATCCGTGAAGACAATATGCTTGTTATAGTTGACGTCCTCTGCTCGTCGACTCTTTCCTGACTGTGACTTTGCTGGATCGATCTGAAAAGCCTGCATTACTGTTGTAAGTTTCTTCATCTCCATTCGGGCTGAATTTTCTTGTATTTGCCTGGCATCAGATGCCCCGTGAATTACCGCAAACTCATATCCAGCGTCATCTTCCAGAACGTTGTCAGGTCTTGTCTCCCTATTGGCAGCCACTTTCTCTACCTTCTTTTCCACAAACTCGTTCAAATGCCCAGACTGGGCCAACTCCTCGAGGTGAGACTTAAGAGATTTGCAGTGCTCGATCTTATATCCTCCCTCTTTGTGAAAAGCACATCTTAACGCATTGTTCCTCTTCGAGGGATCTCCTCCCATCTTCCTGGGCCATTTGATGAATGGCTCATCTTTGATCTTCGCGAGAACTTTGTAAATTGGTTCTTTGAAGACGGTGTTGATCGCCTGGAATGTTTTTGACGCATCATGGTTCCCTCCGTTCTTGGGGCCATTTCTGCCCGTTCTTTCCTCCTTTCTTATGGTTCTCAGTTTTCTCACTTCCCTTGGTAGTGTGTTTAGCTCGACCACTTTCTCCTGTGCTGGGGCGGGTGACGTCCTCCACCTTAGCGTACTTCTCGATGCAAGCCATTAGGTCGTCAATAGTTATAGCTTCCTTCTTTGTCGGGGACTGGTATAAAAGGGAGGAGCTGGGTAACTCGATTTTGAAAGAGGCCACTGCCACTTGTTCCGATCAATCTTCGACCTGGTTGAATAACTCCCAGTACCTCTTCGCGTAGTCTCGGAGTGTCTCTTGAGGCATTTTCTTCATTGTCAGTAAAGCATCCATCCTTTTGGGATGGGAGCTGCTAGTGATGAACAGGGCCGTAAAGAGCTCGGCCAGGGATTTGAAACTTCTGATGGACCGGTGGGGGATTCTTTCGAACTATTTCTGTGCCACATCATGCAGGCTCGAGGGAAAAATTCGGCACATCAGTGCATCTCGGTGATTCCAGAGGGTCATGGACTGTCGGTATTGCCTGACGTGATCGATGGGATTAGTCTTACCGTCATAAATCTTGAACCTTGGAATGGCAAATTTCTTGGGGGCTTCTTCTTCTTCGATTTCCCTCGTGAAGGGTGACTTCATCTGGGTTTTGAGAGCTCGCCTTGCGACTTCTCTGGTTGATCTTGTATCGTGGTGGGCAGGATGTTGGTCCATTTCCCTGCGGACCAGATTTTCTATGTTCTCGTCGCTGCGAGCAGTGCTCTGGTAACGGCGAGCTCTTCACAGCTGCTCGTGGAGGTCGTCGTCTGATTCGTCTCCCTCAACCTTTTGAGATCCTCGCCTAGGGCTCCTTCCTCAGTTGCGCGACTTGTTCGCCTGAGGGCTAGGACTGCGGAATAGACGTCTCCTATTATCAGGACGAAGCTCCCTCTCCAGTCTTTCCAGTCTTCTTTTCAGGCGAGCATTCTCAGCCTCGTACCTGCGAGAAGACTCCCTTTGCTCGTGGATCCTTGCCTCGTTTGCATCAATCAATCTGGATATCTGTGTAGACCTCGCTGGTCCCTGACTTTCTTCTGAGGCTGGCCTTTCCAAGCGAGCCCTCTTATCTGAATGTCGAACTTCAGACCTGATTCAGCGAGGACCAGGTGGTTCTTGAATATCCCCTGCCTGGGGGGCATTGCTGCTATGACCAGACATTTTAAACTCCTTTCTTGGTGTGGGATCTTCTTAGGGAAAGATAAACGCTTCCCACAGACGGCGCCAATTGTGGTGACAGTTATTATGCAACAAAAATAGATAAGAGAAAGGCAATCACGACGTAAGAAAAAGGAATGTAAAATGACAATCACACAACAAAGGATGTACGTGGTTCAACAAAGAAGTGCCTACGTCCACGGTGGTGCAGTTGGTTTTATTTCTATATACTCCGAGGAGTGATTACGGAGAATACAATCTGTCCTTTTGCCCCTGACCTAGGGTTTAATATATACATGTACATTTAGGTGAGTGGGGATGATGGGTTCCCCCGCGTCTTCCATCTTTCCTATAACTTCCCTTCAGGGGAACGTGGGAAGAGACCGAATCAAAATAAGAGGTGGGGGGCCTAGACTTTGGGCCGCCAGAACTGGGCTACTCGTCTAGGCCCATGGTATTAATTCTGGGTACCCACACCAACGAAGAAGAAAACAAATCAAATCTGAGATACCCAACGAAGAAGAAAACAAATCAAATCTGAGATACCAAACAATATTATCCAAACGCAAATCAAACATCAAACCAGGAAGAAATGGGTATTCATGTACAAAGAATATGATCCAAACACACAAAAAAAATGCCCAAATAATATTTTCCAAACACAAAACTAAAATATAAAACCCTTAAACAATCTTACCAATACAAAGTGACCTCTTTTACAAAACGGGGAGAAAGATGATTTCGGTATATATGAGAAGAGATGGAGTGCCGTGTGTTTGATAGATGTTACCGATTCAAAGAGCTTCAATGGGTTTTCAACACTGAAGCAGTGTCCGAGAGGGAGGGAGAGACAGAGAGTGATCAGGAAGAGTGTAATGTGGTATGTGACTGATTGACTTGAGTTGGTAGGCTCTTTGGATCGGGGCTTTTACAAAAACACCCCCTATTTTGAATTAAAGTGAAATTGAGAATGAGAAAAGAGGGGGAAACAATCTCAACCCTTGATTTATGAATGATGTGGCCAAATCCTCACCCCTAATTAAGTTTTCATCTTATTGAATAGTAAAAACCTTCTATTCCTTATATATATCGTATTGCTCTTGTGGAGATTAATCTGCATTTTAAGAGTGCGGATTGAACATGTGTCACTTGACAGTAAGTTTAAAAATTATCCGCTAAATTATAGCAGTACTCTCTTTCTTTTCTGGGCACCGTCAGATGACACATGTTCGATCTGCACTCTTAAAATGCAGACTTGTATGTACAATACTGTATATATATATATATATACACACACACACACACAATACTGTTCTTTTGCGGATCAGTCCGCATTTTAAGAGTGCGGACCGAGACATGTGTCACCTGACGGTGATTATAGGCACTCTCACTCTCATGTTGGATCCACAGTCGTAAAATGCGAATTGATATATTCTTTCTGATTAAGACGCGTGACACTCGTTAATTGTACCTTTGAAACCAAACACAAAAACTTTCAGCCTTAATAAATGAAGGCTTTAACTATTTTTTTTTCTTCCATTCACATGTAGGACCTTGTTTTCTATGAAGCACTCCAACACCTTTTGTCTCTCTTCCTCTCTTAATTGTTTTGGAAGGCCAAAGCTAATGGAATAATCGTTTCAGAAATCCCAAAATCTAATCCTATATAAAGAGAGACTGTTGGTTTTCTTAAAGCCAGTAAAAAAAACTTGAAACACAAAAACAAACACAGAGGATTTTTTTTTGGCGATGCTCAACACTTACATCATTTTCTGGTTTTCTTATTATATAAGCAAATACAAAATCATAACTGCACCACTAACATTACAGCCCACATTTTCTAAAAATAAAACTAACCACATAAACTTTACTTAAATAACTTCTACCCTATTTTTTTAGCCACACACTGGACTAAAACTGACAGCCTAATTACGGACTCAAACAAAAACCAAGTTTGCTAAAATTAAACAAATCAACTACTGGACACGGCCCTCTAACAACAAGATCAACTCATCAATCTCCTCCTTAAGCTTATTGTTCTCTACTGATGATCCGCACACCAATCCTTTCTCTCATCTCCAAGAACTTCATCCTTGCTAGCGACTTTTTCAGAATATCAGCATGTTGATCTTCTGTGCAAACATGCTGAATTTCAATCATTCCTGATTCAACACAATCTCTAATGTAGTGGAATCGGGTATCGATGTGTTGGCTCCTCTCATGGTGAACTGAATTCTTTCTCAATGCAATTACGGACTGATTATCTATCTTTAGAACCACTTTCTTAACCTCGGTCTTTAACAAATCTGCCAACAGTCATCCCAGCCACACTCTTTGACACGCTGCTGCACAGGCAGCAATGTACTCCGCTTCACAGGAAGATAACGCAACCACTTTCTGTTTTTGTGAACACCAACTAATAGGATTTGACCCAAGGAAAAATATTAAACCTGAAGTACTTTTCCAGTCATCAGTATCACCAGCTAGATCACTATCGGAGTAACCGATCAGCTCCAAGCTTCCTTCCTTCTTCTCATAAACGCAACCGAGGTTTAAAGTTCCTTTCACGTACCGCAGTATGTGCTTCACTATAGCCATGTGCTCCATTGTGGGCTTCTCCATGTATCTACTCACCATGCCGACAGAGAATGCCAAATCTGGGCGCGTGTGCAGTAGGTATCTTAAACTGCCAACAATACTTCGGTACAGAGTTGTGTCTACAGGCGGACTTGTGCTTTCCTTGCTCAGTTTCAGACGAGGTTCCATCGGGATTTGCGAAGGGTTGCAATCTTTCATGCTGCATTTGTCTAAAACCTTTCTTGCATATGCCGACTGGTTGAGTGTAATCCTTTGAGAATTCTTACAGACTTCAATTCCCAGATAGTAACTTAGTAACCCAAGGTCACTCATGCTAAACAATTTCTTCATCTGTGATTTGAACTTGTCTATGTCTTGAATACACTCTCCAGTGATGATTAAATCATCCACGTAGACTCCAACAATTAACTTCCCTTTACCTTGATTTCTCATGTACACGGCATGCTCTAAAGAACACCTCTAAAAACCGAGTGTCCTCAATGACTTGTCCAGTTTTGAGTTCCAGGCTCTAGGTGCTTTTCGCAAACCGTACAATGCTTTGTGCAGTTTTAACACCTTGTGCTCTTCTCCTTTTATTTCAAATCCCGGCGGTTGAATGACATACACTTCCTCTTCCAAATCACCGTTGAGGAAGGCTGACCTCACATCCATATGATGTACCTCCCATCCTTCATGTGCCGCAATAGAGATCAGCAAACGTACTGTCTCTAGCCGAGCAACAGGGGCGAATACTTCATCAAAGCCTATGCCTTGTCGTTGAACGTACCCCTTTGCCACTAATCTCGCTTTGTGCTTCACAATTCTGCCTTGAGTGTCCTTCTTTAGCTTGTAAACCCACTTTAGACCTATAGGTTTGTGGCTGTCGGGTAATGGAACGAGCTTCCAAGTTTCATTTTTTCGAATAGAGGAAATTTCCTCCTCCATTGCTCTTCTCCACATCGAATCTGCATTGGCTTCTTCGAAATTTGACGGCTCTTCTTCTCCTAGCAAACACAGTCCCGAATACTGCAACTCTATTGGGACTGTTGCATCGTACAAGCTCTTGATGTCACGCTTACCCCGTGGTCCTACTAATGAACTCTCATCAGATGTCGAGGGTTGTAGTGTTTCGGTTGATACTGATTCTTCAACAGTTGCTGCTGGAGTATATGGTGAGTTTGAAACATATGCTGTGGATTTCGTGTTCATCACTGGTGTAGCATACTGGTATCGGTTACCAGTTTGTTCCTGTGTCGGCTGTGGAAAATCCATGCCAGAATTGCTGATACCAATGCCAGAATCGCTGACACCCTCTTTATCTTTCTTATTTGTCATATCAGATGCGCCTGCTATGGTAAAATAGTCTGCTGTAAGAGTGTTCCTTGCTGATCCTGTTTCTGTTTCTGGAAATTTTCTCCACTCCCACTTCTTCTCCTCTTCGAACACGACATCCCGTGTCACCACTACTCATTTTGACTTTGGATCAAACATCCGATAGCCTTTTGTATTCGAATCATAACCAATAAACACCATTGGCTTGCTTCGGTCTGCAAGTTTTGAGAGGTGAGGTGTAACATCTTTTACGAGTCCCACACATCTAAAGATACGAAAGTGATCAACAGTTGGCTTGCGGTTGTAATATGCTTCATAGGGAGTTTTGCCGATGATACTTTTTATTGGTGCTCGATTTAGGAGATATACGGCAGTTGATACCGCTTCTCCCCAAAATTCGCCTGGGACTCCCATGCTTTTCAATAGGCTCCTTGCCATGCTGACCACCGTCTGATTTCTTCGTTCAACAACTCAGTTCTGCTGAGGAGAATAAGGCGCCGTGAGATAACGCTTAATTCCCAACAGCTCACAGTAAGTCTTGAACTCATTTGAGGTGAATTCGCCGCCACGATCTGTGCGAAAAGCCTTCAGCTTGCTGTTTTTCTCCATTTCTGCTGATGCTTTAATCTTCTTGAATGCCTCAAATGCTTCGTCTTTGTTTCGGATCAGCACCTGCCACATGAATCTAGTACAATCATCAACCAATAACAGAAAATAGCGCTTGCCTCCGTGTGTAGCAGGAGTTATTGGCCCGCACAAATCTCCATGCCACAGTTCAAGGGGTGATTCTTCTCAGAATTTTGCCACTGCTGGAAATGAATTTCGGTGTTGCTTTCCAATCAAGCAACCATCACAGATGTGGTCCTCATGCTCGATTATGGGCAAGCCGTGCACCATCTGTTTCTGACTTAGAATCTTCAAGGCATGAAAATTCACATGCCCGTATCTCGCATGCCAGCGCCACGCTTCTTCTTTGCTCCTTGCCAGAAGGCATTCGGGTAGAGCTGGTGCTATGTTAAACACATATAACCGGTTCCTTGACCTGTTCACTTTTTCTAGTAGCCTTTGTGATCTGTCCAAGATAGACATTACTCTTCCTTCAATCACAACCTTGCATCCGTTCTCATCTAACTGACCAAGGCTAATTATGTTGCTCTTCAACATCGGGATGTAGTAGACATTAGTAAGTACACGATGTTCACCTGTGAAGCATTCAAATAAAACTGAACCTCTTCCTTTTATTTCTACAGCCGAGCCATCTCCAAATTTGACCGACCATTTAATGGTCGTATCAATTTCAGCAAATTTTTCGATACAACCGGTCATGTGGTTACTTGCGCCGGTATCTAAATACCAAGCCTTGTCTTGGGTGCTGTTAATCTTTGGCACCACCCTGTCTTCGTGCAGTAGCACCTGCTCGTGCTGTATTTCGTGGTTGAGAACACAAGTTTCATCCATCAATAGTGCCGGTTCATCATCGGTTTGTGTTGTAACAAGATTGGGCCTCTCTCTTCGGTTTGGCTTGGGACAATCTTTTGCGAAGTGTCCATATTCATTACAATTGTAACACTTAACCTTGGATATGTCGAAGTTGCGTGGCTTTCGGTCTTCGTTAGTGCGTTCACCATTTCCTCGACCTCCACCATTTCCACGCCCGCGGCCACGACCTCTCCCGTGACGTCCTTCTCTTTTGGTGCTGCTGAAACCTTCATCTTTCTTTCCCTTTGAGCATCTTGTCTCCCACTCGGCTTGGGTAAGAAGTAGCTGTTCTCCACCGCCCTTTGTGTGTACTCGTCCTTTAAGTCCTTCCTCAAAGGTTCTGAGGCGGCCGATTGCTTCTAAGACAGACATTTTCTCAATATCGCCAAACTGCTCGATTGTTCCGATAATTTGGAGAAATCTATCTGGAACTGCGCTGAACAGTTTTTCAACAACTTCGCTGTCGTCGAGCTTCGTGCCCAGCGAGCGGATCTCACCCACCAGTGTGGTAAGCTTCATGGAAAACTCGTTTATTATCTCTGAATCCTCCATGTGTAACTTGTTCAGTTGCCGTTTCAGCACCTGTACGCGTGCCTTCTTGACGCGATCTTCACCAACCCGCATCTCCCTGAGTGCGTCCCAAGCCTCCTTTGCCGTCTGCTTCTCCGTGATTGCCATCATCACGTCATCTGGCACGGCTTGAGAAATGGCTACCATGGCGCCTTGATCTTTGTCGTCGTTTGTGTCTCCACCTTCGATCACTGACCATACTCCTAGCGAACGCAAGATTATCTTCATCTTGACAGCCCATATGCCGTAGTTCGATTCGCTTAACGTTGGATAATGGAACGGGATTGAGGCTCCTCTTGCCGTTGGTTTGACGACTGCAAGTGTCTTAGGTAGATCTCCTTCCTTACCTGCCATTGCTTTGACAATCTGGCTCTGATACCAAATGCTGGTTTTCTTAAAGCCAGTAAAAAAAACTTGAAACACAAAAACAAACACAGAGGATTTTTTTTTGGCGATGCTCAACACTTACATCATTTTCTGGTTTTCTTATTATATAAGCAAATACAAAATCATAACTGCACCACTAACATTACAGCCCACGTTTTCTAAAAATAAAACTAACCACATAAACGTTACTTAAATAACTGCTACCCTATTTTTTTTAGCCACGCACTGGACTAAAACTGACAGCCTAATTACGGACTCAAACAGAAACCAAGTTTGCTAAAATTAAACAAATCAACTACTGGACACGACCCTCTAACAACAAGATTAACTCATCAGAGACGAGGTATCAACTTTGTCAAAAAAATATATTATTAGACGGCTTTAATGTGTTTTTCATTTGGGACTAAAATGATGTAACAAAGATTCATCCTCATATGCCACCAGATCCGTTTATTCATCACAAATATTTTCTCTAGCTTTCTTAATTCTAAATCAAATAAGATGTCAGATTTTTATCTTTACGTTACATTTTTACATTCAAATTTATTTTTCTATTATTTAACTCATTTGCTTCCTTTATTTGATCTGATTTGTTTATCTGTAAAATAGAATTTCAATATAGTCTTTCTTGCACGTGTAGCTTCATATTTAGGTTTTTGTATCACTTTGTGTTGCATTTTTGTGGCTGATTGTTGTTGATTGCTTTTTGTTTATTTGATAAGTTTATTTTTTTATTAATATATGATAATTCTGACTGATAAGTTTTATATGCTTCCCCTATTTGATTTGTTTGGTTTATTTATAAAGTATGAATTTGAAATGATGTAATTGTATGTCTATGCAGTCTCTGTACGCATTTAGCTTCAAATTTAGGCTTTTATATTTTTTCTCACATTGATTTTTATTTTTTTGTTGATTGTTATTAATTGATTAATTACTTGATTGCTTTGTAGTTTGTTAATAAAAAATAATATTAAGGACGTTTTAATTATTAAATTTCAATTTATTATCTTTTCGTGTTTATGGACTAAATGAGAGGTCATTAATTTCATATTTAGCTACGAGTTGATGGGTAGCAGAGGAAGTTGGATAGATAGATGGCGATAGTTAAATGTTTGGGTGGCTTGAGCCAGGCAACATAAGGAAATGGACAAAACAATAATATGTTTGCAATTGCAATATATGGGAAGTGGTAATTAGTTTGGGTTAGTGGATTTGACAAAATGGGGATTTGATTGTTTTTTTACACATTCTGATCACCATAATTGGTTTCTTTTGAAGTATATATTGTTTGATTATTCATTTTCCTACACCATACATGTATTGCAAAGGCATAGACCATCTCTTTTCTATTTAATTTAAAGGAAAAAAAATTAGTACATGAAAAACATTTACCTTATGTTTTTTAAATATGTAATTTAAACAATTATATTGTAAAACGGCCACACTTCGTGTGGCTTACATACTTAGTAATTACAATAAGATTCTAAATGCACCTACCTCTTCAACGTAGGTGAATGGTGTATGCATTCATGGGCAATTTTGTATTCAAGAACACGAAATGGTTACCTATCTTTTGATACAATATAAGTGGATCTTGGAAAACATGAAATCTCTGATATTGCCCGTGTGTCGCATAAAATCACTAGACGATTGAATCAGGAACTTTTAAAAGACTCGACAGTTAGTGCACGTCTCCTTCATTCCTTATATATATCCACAAGGGAAGAAAGTGACAGTAGTTGTTTGAAAATAGAAGACTAAAGTGGAGAATGCACCACCTACCCCTCTCCATGATAATTAGGTAGTGAGGTGGACAATCGTTTCTCAAGATTAGTGCTATATTTCTTTCTTTTTTTTAATTTCTTTTTGCCAAGCAAAAGATAAGTTAAATAATAGGATTTTTTTATTTCTTTTTACCAAGCAAAAGAGAAGTTAAATAATATGATTTAGTTCTTTTCAGTCTCTGTTTGTTTAATTCCGGTTTGTTATAAAAAAAAAGTTGTGGATGTCTACACATTTTTCACATTTAGAGTTGTGTATCTATTGACATGACTCATCATGTCCTATAAATAAAAAGATCGTCATATGAGTTTGTACACACTTGAAAAAAAATATTATCTCTCTATAACTTTTCTATATGTCCTTTATTGTATAACGCGTAATTAGCACAAAACGCTAGATCGTAATCAATTATCCTCTCAACTGGTGTATTCGTGATCCTTTTTTACTAAAGTCCAATATATATATATATATCACTGTTCTAAAAAACCCGCCTAGGCTTAAGGTTGGGAGAAAACGCCCCGCCTTAAGATTTTGACATCTTATGCTTGGTAAAACCCTTAAGGCGTACTTTTTCTCTAAAAACAACAATGCTTTAGTGAAACGATATCGCCTTTTAAAGATTTTTTTTGCAAACCGGACCATTATCTCATCCAAAATAATCAAATAGTATTTTTATTTGCAAATATTCAGACATATTTTTATGATATGTACAATTTTAGTATTTTAATAGCCTTGTTATGGTTAAAAAATATTAAAATATATTAAAAAGACCTAAACGCCTTTTCACGCCTTTTTACGCCAAGGCCCGCCTAGACTTCTAAGGCTTAAGGCTTGGCCTCCACGCCTCGATCACGTCCCGCGTTTTTTAGAACCTTGATATATATATATATATATATATATATATATATATATATATATATATATATATATATATATATATATAATAATAATAATAATAATAATAATAATAATAATAATAATAATAATGCTCTTGTGCGGACTAGTCCGCATTTTAAGAATACGGACCGGACATGTGTCACATAATAGTGCGCCTAGAAATTATCGCCTGAATTATAGGCACACTCTCTCTTTTCTGGTGGAGAGAGAGTTAGCTCCAGATATGTTAGATATGTTAGCTCCAAGTGGACAAATATGTTAGAGAAAACTTTGTCCACTTTTTATGTCTCAAATATGCACATGCAGCAATAATACCGAGAGCGAGGATTCAAAAAGTACTCAAAAGATAATATATTGTCTCCAAATCCTGTAGTTAAATTGTGATTTATTGATGAAAAATCATACATCTCAGTAAACTAGCTTTGTAGCACTCCAAGAAGTGAATGTTAATTCCACCCAAAATATTAAAATAGACCAAGGCAGTATGCGCTGATATCATGGAAACCCGATAAGAGGTGATCACTATAATTATGGCCCTTGAAAAAGCACCAACTTTAAGCCCCGCCAGAAGAGGAATGGCTACAATAATAATAAGAATAAAAACTTTGCTCCAGTTAATCCAAAAGATATTTGTTATCAATGTTGTTGTAGTGGACATTGGACACTAACTGTTGTTCGTCCACGTAAATGGTGAAAAATATCATACCTCGAAAAAGGGAGTGGAGACAAATGTTATGGGCGGCCCTGAAGACCGTTGGATGATGTAGTCAAACATCATTGAAGGTCCTGAAGATCGCTAGAAAATTCATAATATACATCTCAATGATGATGATTTTTATGAAGATGAGGGTGGTAATACCATTGATAATGATACCTTTGATGCCAGGATTAGCATCCTCCCTCCCCCATAAGACCCCAAAGAAGTGAATAACTTATTTTGTTTCTAAATATTGCTATAATAGTGGTTTTTTAATTATGCATGAGACATCCTTATGTTTTTTCCTTAAATCCTTACTATAATAAATTGCATGGTTTTATGATTATCTTTTTAATGCTTATAAAGTCTATGACCTTTAACTGTGCTACTAGTATAAAAGGTATCGATCCAAAAATGCAAGCAAATGATGACAGTTGTCTACTTGCGAATGAAACAACTCATTCCATTTTGAAATATCAAAACTTTTTCTCATACTTGGTGTATGATTTGGCTAAAGTTTATATAATAGTCTGTCCTGTAAAAATTATTGATGGTTCTAGAAGAGCCAACGTGGTGTCACCCAATGGTACCCACTTATTGATACAAAATGCAATATACTCCAGCAATTCCAAAAGAAATTTATTGAGTTTTAAAGACATCGGAATGAATGGGTATCATATGAAAACAAGTGATGAAGGTGGAGTTCCTTTTCAATACTTCTAGGGTGGAAAGCCAGAAACTCACTCTAGAGAACTCCCAATATTATCCATGGGGTTATACTACACAACATTTATTGTTGTAGAATCACAATCTATTATGAGTCGAAAGCTCAATGATCCTAATGCATTAATATTATGCCACGACCGTTTGGGTCACCCTGGATCCAATATGTTACACAATATCTACAACAACTCAAATGAGCACTTTTTAGCAAACCAACATCTCACCCTGCCTAGTGACCATTTTTGCACTCCGTGTACATAAGAAAAATTAATCACTAAACCATTTTTTCTTAAAATAGCCTCTGAGTCACCATCTTTTTCTACAACGAATTCAAGGATATTTTTGTATCTATATTCAATATTTTAGTGGATCTTTTAAATATTTTATGGTTTTAATTGATGCTTCCACTTGATGGTAACATGTTTGCTTACTATCCACTCGAAATTTGGCTTTTACAAAATTATTTTCTCAAATTATTAAACTTAGAGCACATTTTCCTAATCAACACATCAAGTCCATTCTATTAGATAATGCATGTGAAGTCACTTCTCAAGTTTTTTATGATTAAATTTTATCCATAGTCATTCATATTGAGCAAAAACTTTCCAAGTTCATATCCAAAATGGTTTAGCCGATTTATTAATTAAATGTGGGCTACCAAAATAGGTCCCCAACGTCGTATGGGCATATATGTTGGCTATGATTATCCATCAATAATTCATTACATTGAGCCATTGACCGGTGATGTGTTTACTGTTAGATTTGCGGATTGTCACTTTGATGAGACAATTTTTTTGTCATTAGGGGGGGGGGAATAATGTACCTGAAGTACAAATCCGTTCCAGAAGAACAAAGAAAATTGAGGTGGCATACTTCAACTTTATCTCATCTTGACCCCCATACTACTCAATTTCATCATGAAATGCGAAGGATAAAAAATCTTAAGTGAATTACAAAATAATTAGCCAATGCATTTAATAATACAACAAAAATGACCAAGTCTCATATAACCACAGCTAATGCACAAGCTAGATTTGATGTTTCATAGGACAAACTTTGATTTCAGCAGCAAATTAATCTGTTGCATGCTATAAGCATGGCTTCCTTATAGGTTCCAATGATTCCACTCCCTAAAAGCAAAGATCAAATGGAAAATCGTGTGCTCCAAAATAAGTTATGAATAAAAGATCCAATTTTATTAAAACTCTTGAAGAGGTTAGTGTCCTTGAAAATACACGAGTCCTTGAAGTGACTATAAAAGACCCTGAATAGGCAAAGGTACCTCAGAACAATAATGAGATCTCTATGTTTTATACATGTTCAAGAGAAATATAGGATCGCAATAAAATAGTCATCGATGATTAGCTACGCAAATTTCAAAGGGAAATGATGATGATAATGAACCATATACTATAATTTAATGTCGACGGGGAGAAGATTGGCCAAAATGGGAAGTTCCCATCAAGGCAAAACTGTATTCTCTACATAGACGTGGTCTATTTGGACATATAGTACAAACCCCAAACGATGTTAACCTAATAGGTTACACATGTGTGTTTGTAAGAAAGCTCAATGAGAAAAATGAAATCACTCGATATAAGGCACGACTTGCGGCACAAGGTTTCCTGCAGAAACTTGGGATTGATTATGATAAAACATACTCACCCGTTATGGATGGTATAACTTTCAGAAATCTAGTTAGTTTAGCGATCTCTAAAAATATTAATAAGAGACTCATGGATGTTGTAATCGCTTATTTGTACGAGGACTTAGATATAAAATTTTATACAATAATTCATGAAGAATTTTATTTTCCATTAAAAAAATCCAAGGAGTATATACTCAATTCGACTAAAACATTCATCATATGTCTTAAAACAATCCGAAAGGATATGGTACAACCGACTTATTGAATACTTGTCTAAAGAAGAGTATGAAAACAATCCAATATGCCCATGTTTCTTTATAAAGAAATCCCCAATGGGATTTGCAATTGTAAAATTTTATATGGATGATATTAATTTGATCAAGACTGTGAAAGAGCTCGAGAAAACTGCTAACTATTCGAAGAGAGAATTTTAGATGAAAACCTGTGGGAAAATGAAAATTTGTCTCGGCCTGTAGATAGAGAGAAATTCTAGTGGCATTTTTGTCCATATGTCTAATTATACTAAAAAAGTCTTGAAAAGATTTGCAATGGACACAACACATCCACTATGTACATCCATCTGATCTTTAGATGTAAAAAAAAATCCATACCAACATAAAGAAGATTATGCGGAAATATTGGGTCCATAAGTACCCTATTTATGTGTAGTTGGTGCATTATAATACTTGGCTCAATGCACTAGACCGTAAATTTCATTCTCAGTCAATTTTCATGCTAGATATAGTTTTGAACCAACAAAAAGGCAATGGATTGGTATCAATTATATCATAAGATATCTACAAAACACCACTAACATGGGATTATATTATTTTAATCATTATAATGGTTATGAGTTAGTAGGTTATGCAAATTCTCCATACATCTATGATCCTCATAAGGGTCGATCTCAGACATGTTATGTATTTCTTAGTGGTAATACTATTATTTCTTGGCGTTGTACTAAATAAACTTTAATTACTACTTCTTCTAACCACTCAAAAATTTTAGCACTTCGTGAAGCCAATCGTGAATGTGTATGGCTGAGATATTTAATTTAACATATTTATAATTATTGTCAATTGTCTCCTATTACAGATGTTCCAAGTATCATACACGAAGACAATGTAGCATGCATAACCCAAATCCAGGAAGGCTTCATAAAAGGATACAAAACTAATCACATTTCACTAAAGTTTGTTTCACCCACGAGCTTCAAAAGAAAAAGAAAATTAAAGTCAAGCAAGTGCGTTCAACTGAAAACTTAGTTGATCTGTTTAACAAGTCACTTCCAAAATCAACATTCGTAAAGCTTGTACATGCCACTGGAATGCACAGAATTCACTAACAATCAATTTGATATATGAAAATTAGGGGGAGATCCTTTGTAAGGGAGGATCATAAATCATGATCTTTTGGGACATATGTACGATATACTCTTTTTTCTTTAACTAGGTTTTTCCATTGGGATTTTTAGTAATGGTGTTAATAAGGCAGCATTAAGCACATCCAACATCAATTCATTGATAACAAAAGTTGTACTTTTTTTCCTTCACTTTGATTTTTTTGGTTGGGTTTTTCCATAATAATGTTTTAATGAGGCAAAAAAATTGAATGGTGGATATGGTATACATCCAAGGGGGAGTGTTAAATAATATGACTTTTGGTTTGGATGCCCACACATCTTCTATGTTTATTGATATACCTCACCATATTCTATAAATAAGGGGATTACTATATGAGTTTGTACACACACTTAGGAAATAAAACATTATCTCTCTCTAAATTATCTCTATGTCCTTTATTTTATAACAAAATCTAATATATAAATTATATAAATAACGAGAAGGGGAGAGGGGATAATTAATGTTTAGTGCCTAGAAGATAAGTTCATTTTGCACGTAGTCCATCTTATTTTTTTTATGTTCCTAAAATTATGTTGTCTATTTTTTTGACAATTTTTTTTATAGTGTTTAGGGTAATAGAAGAAATAACTCTTGTGAGTGTTTTATGAGGTGAAGGACTTTTTGATAAGGAATAAAAAGGGTTGGACTAATAGTTCATTAAAAAAATATCGAGGGACTTTTCGTCGAATGACCCAAAAGAGAACCTGGTCGTATTTAAACATTTTAATTACCTCTTTTACCAATTCTTTTTATCCTTGTCTTGTGTAGTCCTAATGGCCCCACTTAAAAGGAATTATGATGTCATTCAAAAAATTTAATATTTACAAATTATGAAGTTGGTGTTCACTATGCTCTCCTATCTTGAGCTAACATTAATTTATAAGTTTAATGTAACTATTAGCTAAGAATGCTCGTTGTGTGAAGATGGGTTTAATTTCTATTGGAAACTACTTAAAGAATTGAGGTGAGTAAGGAAAAATTTACGAATAGAGTCAATTTGTATACTTCAGCTTATTCCGTGTTTGGACGAAACTTCTTGGGTCATAGGTTTGGCTTTGTGTATGTTGACCTTTCAAGCCTATAACGTGTATACTTAAAGATGTACTGACTAGTGTTTGAAGATCTACATCATTGTGTCATGTTTCGTGCCATATTTCATCTTCATGTTCAGAGGATATCTTAGGTATGAATGCGTATTTATTTTTATCCTTAAATATTTTATATTTGAGTGTTAGGATTTTATAAAATTGATTTTAAAATATTTTAAAATGACTTAACTTTTTAAAATATTTTTTAGAAAAATATTCCATTTTTTTGTGAGGTTATGTCATTTGAACGAGTTACCTTAACTCGTTAGAACATGTTTCTAACAAGATGCCGAACGAGACATTTTCACGTACTCTATTTTCTCGTTTGATGATTCGTTAGAAGTCGTTCAAACGAGATATGGGGATTCATTTGAATGAGACGTAACTCGTTCGAACGAGCCATCAAGAGTTTTCTTTTTTCTTGATTTTCCAAATTATTTTTTATTCTTACCTTGATTTTGACAAACCTCCTATAAATAAGAGTGTGGAGTAGTATTTTTTTTTAAAGGCAAAAACTTATGTTTTGAGTTCCCAAACTCTATAAAAAAATCTCTCCAAAACACTATTTTTTACCCAAGATGTTTAGGATCTAAGTGTTCATCTTAATTTGCTTTGAATATCCTCTTTTTGTCACTAAAGGTTTATTCTCTACATTTGCTAATGTGTTTGCACACAATGGACTTTGTGCGTGATGGTTGCTGAGCATGTTTGGTGGATACAGAGACGTGCGTGAACTCACACGTAATGGAACTATGTAGGTGGACTCCTACGTGTCACTATAGAGGACTTATTGAAGATTGAAGGTGTGTTAAGGCGTACGAGGGCATCGAGTCATTGTGTAACTCTTATGTCACTCTTATATAATTCCGTATCATAGTGAATTATGTTAGCTAGGTCATCTAAGTTTTTTCCCATTTGGGTTTTCCTTATACATCAGGCATTTTGGTTGATTACTTATTTTATCTGGCACTTACCTAGATGCATGTTATAGGTTAATATAGAATTTGATAAATCGACTAACATAATAATCAGTTTAAAATTGGTGCTTAGTTAATTGGGTTAATTAATTTATTTAATTTAAAAAAAGTTGGTTTGTGTGTTTTCAGATGGTGTCTATAAACTGTTTAGGCATGGATCTAGGTGGTTTGTATATGGAGGGTCATTTGATTTCTAGGCTACATATGTTTAATGGGTCTAATTACGCATAATGGAAGGTGCATATGAAATCAACACTTAAGGCGATAAATGAGCGGGTTTGGTTAGCACTTATTAAAGGGTGGACTCCACCAACCACCAAGTCGGAGAAACGACTCTTTTAAAACCCGTAAAGTCATGGAGTGAGGATGGGCATAGGTTAGAAAATTATAGTTCATGTGGTTTAATTTTTCTTTTGTGTGGTCACACTGGAGGAGACTATTGGAAATGGTCACAGAAAATTGGAAATGGAAATTGGAAACGGTCACAGAAAATGGGCCACGGTCGCATGATTATTCACTGTAACCAAATGAGTGGCCAGGTCCATATGTGACATAATTAAGGGGCGGGTCATGGTCAACACCCGTAACTCGTCTGTTACCTAGTATGGTGCCAATTGTCCTGTATTTTTTGTCACACTCCTAGTCATGGTCACTACTTGTGACCCCCGAAGAACTAGATACCGTGATCAAAGGTATTTTGGCTCCAATATTCTCTCAATTTTAGTCACAATGGTGGTCACGATCAGAAATCATGACACGTTTGTGACAATTACCAGTGCATTTAGGTCACAGTCTAAAATTGTGACCACGATTTTTATTTTAAAATGGTCACTTTAATATGGTCATGGCCGGTAACTCTGACCAAGTATCTAATTTTAATTGGTTACTTATTGGGTCACGGTTCATAACCGTGACCAGTTAAGTCATTAAGGGGTCACCCAACGTGAATCGTTTTAAGGTATAAAACAAATCGAAACCCTACATTTTATTCTATACTTGGCAAAATCAAAACTGTTTCTCTCTCTCTGGCGATTTCTCTCTCTCTCTCTCTCTCTCTCTCTCTCTCTCTCTCTCTCAATGATTTCTCTCTCTCTTAGGTGGCTTCTCTCTCTCCAACCAAAGGTTATCCTTTCATTTTCATTTTCTTGTGTGTGTGTTCTATTTATGTGTGTGAGCATTTTATGTTTTTGTGTGTGACGTTCAGTGTTTTTTGTGTGTGTGTTCAATGTATTTTATGTGTGAGTTTTGTGTATGTGTTCTCTGTGTGTGTGTGTGTGTGTGTGTATGTGTGTTCATTGTTAAATTATTTTCATAATTTTGAAACCCTCAGAAATTATTATGTTGGAAATAAATTTATATGAAACCCTTAAAAAATTTTATGTTGAAATTTAATGTATATGAAACCCTTAGAAATCATAGATGACTATTTACCCCTAGAAATTCTATATGAAAATCTTGATGTAGAATTGTATATGAAACCCTTAGAAATTATTGTGTTAGAAGTCAATGTACATAAAACCCTTCGAATTGTATATGAAACCCTTAGAGTTGTATAAGTATGTTCTTGGAAATAAATCAAGTGGATAATTTAGACGAAGTACGTGATAATCTTGTGTTGGATTAATGGGTTGAAATGGATTATGGATATTTAAAATGCTCACTCTATCAATTTTTTATAATAAACCTTTAACTAAATGGTGTAGTGTTTAGAATAAAGTCATTTGTTGGGTCTTGACACCATTTTATATATACTTTCTCAAGAAAAATGAGTCACAATAGTAATTACAGGAAATAAGAGTACGAGAGGGTGCAATTTGACCGAACTAAAACATTTTTCAATATTGCATGCCATATAGAGGGAAATCCTATTTACAAATATGGTAATAGGAAACTTGAAAATTTTAAATATGGTACAAATCATGGAGTTCATATCTCGCAAGACTACCTATTCGATCGTATTCTGTTTTCATTGCCAGAATGATGGGATGAGGCAGTAGAGAATATATTGCAAATAGCTAGACTTAGGCTTGAAAGCATACCTTTGAAGGGTGAAAATGAAAAACATCCCCCAATCACCCCTACAAGAGGCACAAACACCTTCCACATTACTAGCATAATACGTAGCAACTGATCACATAGTTAGGGGACACCCAGTTTGAGAACATGACCAAAAATTGCAAATAACTAGACTTAGGCTTGAAAATATGTCGTTGAAGCATGAAAATGAAATACTACCCATAAACGTCACAGCAAGAGGCATAAACACCTTCCATGGGACCAACGTAATACGTAGCAACTGACTGCGTAGTTATAAGACGCTTGGTTTGAAAACATGATAAAAAATTGCAAATAGCTATACGTAGGCTTAAAAATATATCGTTGAAGGGTCAAAATACAAAACAACCCCCAAACGCCTTTGCAAGAGGCACAAACACCCTTCTCTTACTAAGTACCACGTAGAAACTGACCACATAATCATGGGATGCTTGGTTTTAGAATATGACCAAAAATTTTAAATTGCGAGACTTAGGCTTGAAAACATGCCGTTGAAGTGCAAAAACGTAAAACAGTCCCAAAATTCCCCGACAAGAGGCACAATCATCTCTCACTAGACCAACGTAATACGTAGCAACTGAATTATATAAATGTTAACATTGACCTAGTTGTAGTTTTATGTATGAGTAGTGATAAAATCACCGACTCTTATAAATACTATTGAATGTGTTTTAATATATTGCACTGTTGTGTTAATCACTCAACATACAATGCATTTAAAATAACATTTGGTATTAGATAGGTATTAAGAGCAGGTTTGTGAATATATAATCTTAATGTATATATTCTTTATATAATTATTTACCCTTTATTTTCTTATTTATTCCAGAAAATTAGATCCATACACAAAATTGACCAATAACTTCAATCATTTCCTACCAACTAATGTCCTTGAGTTTGATTAATTTCAATTTTTAGAACAGAACAACCTCATCACTAACTTAGAGGATATCAATAATGTTGAAATGGAAAAGTTGCACATTTTTAGCAAAAGAGAAGAGTTCCATATTAGCAAACCTTCTTCGGATATATATATATATATATATATATATATATATATATATATATATATATATATATATATATATGACACCAAAATCATTGTCCAACACCTTCTCAGCTGTAAAACATAACATCTTTTGCACAAATTTTGATCTCAGGGAGCAACCCACAATAGAGAAGAATGCTAATGTTCGACCCTCAAGCAGGAATGATCATAATATACACACTTATTCATCAACAATATGTGTGTGTATTATTATCATTCCTTCTTGAGGATCGAACATCAACATTCTATTCTCTTGTGAGCCGCTCCCAGAGATCAAAAGTTATGTAAAAGATGTTATGTATTACTGCTAGAAAGTGTTGGGTATGGATTTTGGTGTCATATATATACACTTATGTCCTGAGAAGGTTTGTTAATACGAAACTCTTCTCTTTTTCTAAAAATGTGCAATTCTTCCATTTTGACATTACTGATATTCTCTAAGTTGGTGATGAGGTTGTTCTGTTCTGAAAATTAAAACTGATCGAACTTAAGGACATCACTACTGATTTTATTGGTCAGTGTTGTGTATAGATCTAATTCTATGCAATAAATAAGAAAAGAAAAAGCTAAGTAGATATATAAAGAATATATACATTAAGATCATATATACACACCCCTACTCTTAATACCTATCTAATACCAAATGTTTTTAAATGCATCATAGGCTAAGTGAGTAACATAACAGTGTAATATATTAAAACAAATTCAGTCGTTCATGCTAAGAGTGGGTGTTTTTACCACTACTCATGCATAAAACTATAACTAGGTCAATGTTAGTTACATTTCAAATTGTTCTTTCAAATCAAACTTATCAACTATTTCTAGTTGACAAGTTTATGTTGGCTATAATCCATTTTGAGGATCTTTGAGTGAGACATAGAGAGAGAGAGAGAGAGAGAGAGAGAGAGAGAGAGAGAGTTTTGAGGGATGATGAGGGAAATATAGGGTATACGAACTCTGTAAATACTCTCAGATTCATTTTTGACTCCAAAAATGCAATTATATCAAAATTGAAAATACACTATATTCGACTTAAGTACGTTTGTGCAGTATGGCAAAGACCACAACATAGCCAACATGACAGAGAACTTCATACCATTGCAAAATAAATATGCATAAATATGCATAGTCAACATAAGTCAATTTCAAAGACCACAAAATATGCATAGGTTTACACTACCTTCCTAAGGTTTTAATCCAAGAATGAAAAAATAAATACCATAGTATGTTCTACTAATTATCAATTATCTTAACACTAGCTATCCACAAAATTCATAATACAAAAATTCCATTTGAATTTTCTTTAAAAAATTCTCAAAATAAAAATCAAATTTTCATATATGAAACAATAAAAATACAAATCTTTCTGTATTTTTCATTTATAAAATAAAAATATATATATAAAAGACATATATATATATATATAATATATATCTAGGTAGGATACCAATAAACTATAGTATACCTAAACCTAGAATTAAAATTCCCCCAACTCATTTAATGGTGCAAACCCTATGTATTTTCTAAGTTTCTCACACCTAGTGGAATAAAGAGGCTTGGTGAGTATGTGTGAAAATTGAGAATCAATAGGAACATAAATAAAAGCACAACACTCTCCTCAACAAGATTGCAAATAAAGTGATCACATACCTAGCAGAGTGTAACCCAAACTTTTTCACCAAGTCTCTAGAATACTTTGATTTAGATACAAAGATACCATCCTTCAATAGACGAATTCAAAGATATAGCAAAAATGTGAGCTTTCCTATCATACTCATCTCAAACACACTCATCATCAAATTCGAAAATGCATGAGTATGTCTCTCTCGCGTGGAACCGAATACTATGCCATCAACATTTACCATGAAAACTAATATGCCCTCCTTCTATCTTCTGAAAAAAAAAGCTATATGATTTTTTTTCAAACCATAAAGGTCTTTCATTAACCGATAGACGCGTTGAGGACTTTTAAGTTCTTAAAACCCCTTAGGTTGCTTAACTTAGACTTGTCCATAGAGGAATGATATTTTTGCATTTACTTGTTAAAGATGGAAGCGTAAGTGACAATCCACGGTAAAAAAAAAGACAAGTAGATTCCATCTGGGCAACAAGTGCAAAAGTCTCATCAAAATCCTCACCTTTACTTGTGTTTAGGCTTGTGGTATGACACTAAATTTAGTTCTAGTGATTACATCATGAAAATACATCTTGTTTTTATACACCCATTTCGTTCTTATTATAATGGTGTTTCTAAGAAAAGGGGCTAGTTCTCAAACACCCTATTCGTCAAACTGAAAAACTCTTTGTAACACCCCACGCAAAACATGAGGCTCTACTACGATTAAAACTAAACTAAATGATCAACAATTAGTATAGAGCATCTCCATTGCACAAAATAAATATAATGAATCCAAAATTTACACTTCCAAAATCATTACAATTTAATTCCTCTAAAAATAATACTAAGCTCCCCAAATAAATTACACTGCCAAGCTATACAAAAAATAAAATCCTTTAAACTTCATCTTCTAAAATCCACCAAATATCCATAGCATCCAAATCCACACTAACCTGTCACAAAAAGAAAAATACGGGGAAGTACACAATATGAGATGCTCAAAACAATACCGGTGAATAAAATGCAACTATACGAATCTGAATATAAGTTCAATTCGGCATCCAAGCATTATACCAATTTAAATTTTCAATAACACATCAATAGGTCACCAGGCCTCACATTACCTCACCTAAGCTTCGTAAAGCCTCATCCTAGCTATTGAACTGTTGGACTATTGGTAGGTAACCATTCTCCGTGTCATATAAAAATTTCATGACACCATACCCATCAACAAATACAATATCTCAATCAAATGAATATTTTAGATTCTAATAAACATCATGATATAAATAATATGAGTACAAATAAACGAGGAACAAAATGACTACTCTCGAGAGATTTAAGGATCATATTGCGTAAACCCCGTACCTTAAAATAATCATAAGAAATTCATAAGATTTTGCCTCAAAATTTTGATCATACCACTGCATTTCTCGCGTGAAAATAATAAAAACTCATTCTAGCTCAAACTCGAGCAAACACCTAATAAACCTTCAAATCTGGAATTGAAATCTTGGTTTAAATGGGTCTAGGATTTTATAGATGGAAGAAGATGAAGATAGAGGAGGGTACTGATTTTTTAGAAGGCTAAAATGTGTTCTAAAGATCCTAAACTCGTCACTTTATGTTTATATACCAAAAAGAGTCTTAATCAAACCCAAACACTCAAAAAAAATTTACGGATGGTCGGACAATCGAAATTAGTTGAAATTTGTGTATGATGTTGCTGACGGAGAGACGGAGCTACTGTAAAAAATTCAGCTCGATCGGACGGTTGAGTTTTTATTCTTTTAATTTTTTTTATCCTCCTTAGATTCGATCCTCTCCAGATTTTAATACAAAAAGTTATAATTTCCAAATTTTATATCCTGATTTAAATTCCACTTAAAACCTTATTTTTATATATAAAAACCTACCTTTTTTATATACCAAAATTAAATAGATTCTAAAAATTATTTTTTCTTCGAAACCCGAATTAATTTAATTAATTACCGGATAAAATTACGGGTTGTTACATACTTCCCCACTAGAATAAGAATTTCATCCTTGAAATTCGAAGATGCGTAAACGCGTAAAAATAAAATAAGTCTCACATATGCCTACCCATAAAATACCACAATTGGACGCGCATACACCCAATTCTACACGCACATACCCCATGATCAAAGATACAATATAAATCCTAACTATATATATATACGTATAACTACGAAAATATCGGCATAACACGCTCTCTCACGAATCACCACCCGATTTTATCTCCAAATGTCATCGTAACGTTTAAATCCTCAAATCAAATCACATCACTCCATTGATACACTATGTACCCAAAATTTATACTAACGATCTGCAAAATAAATATCATCTCTAAAATTAACTCTAAGGATCCTCACATTAAGAATACTACTTCTAACCTAAATGCCTACAATGTCCTTAACACAACTCCCTATCTCCAAGAAACACATATAACACGTATGCCACCCACTACCTCAAAGAGTACAAATCAACAAAGGGGATCAAAGACTGGTAACGTGGAAGCTAAACGGACCCATAACCTACGAGACTTAAGACCATGCTTTGATACCATCTGTAACACTCCATGCAAAATACGAGGCACTACTACGATTAAAACTTAACTAAATCCTCAACAATTAGCATAGAGCATATATATTCCACAAAATAAATATAATGAATCCAAAATTTATGCTTCCAAAATAATGACAATTTAATTCATCTACAAATAATACTAAGCTCCCCAAATAAATTACAATATTAAGATATACAAAAAATAAAATCCTCCAAACTTCATGCTCTAAAACCTACCAAAAATCCATAGCGTCCAAATCCATGCTAACCTGCCACTAAAAGAAAAATACGAGGAAGTACACCATATGAGACGCTCAAAATAATAACGGTGAATGAAATGCAACAATACGAATATGAATGCAAGTTTAATGCGACATCCGAGCATTATACCAATTTAATTTTTTAATAACACATCAATAGGTCACCAGGCCTAGCCTAACCTCACCTCACCTAATCTTCGTAAAGCCTCATCCTAGCTATTGGACTATTGCACTATTAGAGGGTGACCATCCTCTATGTCCTATAAAATTTTTATGACACCACGCCCATCAACAAATACAATATCTCAATTGAATCAATATTTTAGATTTCAATAAACGTCATGATATCAACAATATGAGTACAAATAAATGAGGAACAAAATGACTACTCTCGAGAGATTTAAGGAGCATATTGAGTAAACCCCATACCTTAAAATCATTACAAGAAACTCCAAAGATTCTGCCTCAAATTCTTATCATACCACTGCGTTCCTCGCACGAAAATAATAAAAAATCGTTCTAGCCCAAACTCGAGAAAACGCCAAATAAGCTTTCAAATCATGGACTAAAATCTTGGTTTAAATGGAACTAGGGTTTTGTAGATGGAAGAAGATGAAAATAGAGGAGGCTACTAATTTTTTAGAAGGCTAAAATGTGTTTTAAAAGTCATAAACTCGTCACTTTAGGTTTATATACCAAAAAGAGTCTTGAGTCCTAATCAAATAAAAATACTCAAAAAATTACTACGGATGATCGGGTCATGGGAATTTGTCAAAATTTTAGCACGTTGTAGCAGATGGTGAGACGGAGGTGCTATAAAAAATTCAGCTCGATCAGATAGTTGAATTTTTATTTTTTAAATTTTTTGTCCTCCTTAGGTTAGATCCTCCCTCGATTTTTATACAAAAAGTTATAATTTCCAAATTTTATATCCCGATTTAAATTACATTTAAAACCTTATTTTTATACATAAAACCCAACCTTTTTTACATACCAAAATTAAATAGATTCCAAAAATTATTTTTTGCTTCCAAAATCTGGATTAATTTAATTAATTACCAGATAAAATTATGGGTTATTACACTCTTCTTACGTTATAAAGATCCAATGTTTATCTTCAAGTGCTTTATTAACATTACTGGTTTCAATGTGGGAGATATAGAAAAAGTAACTAATATCACTTATAACTTTAGAGCATATCGAGAGACCTTTCCTTGGATCTCCAATGATGTTGGAGACACCATGATTATTCTTAACCCAACATGATTGATCTTCCTCCCTACTCAAATTCTGATCCACTTCTCTTTGATATCTTCGAGGAGTAATAGGATAATGACTAAAAGGTGCATCACTCTCGTGTATCTGGATATATTCGTCAACAAACGAGTTGGGATGGTAACCATTGACTACCACTTTGTATGATTCTTTGACCTTAGCAATTTAAGTTTTTACACCATATGCTCTCTTATTTGATTAATATCACTTCGGGAATCAAACTTTCATAAATGATCCATGTTTCATAAAATGAATCAAGGACTCTAAAAAAATTCTAAAATGTTTTATATTAGGTTTATGTCCAATTCACATTTCATAACATTTCACATTAGTTCATGGACGATCATATAGCTTATTCATCATGTGGCATGCAGTATTCACCACCTTCGCCTAAAACCTCAAATTCACATTCCTTAATTCTACAATAGAATGAGCATTAACTTAATTGTTATATGCTTCCTCTCCATCATTCCATTTTGTGTAGGTTTGACAACGACAGAACACTCATGCTTATTGTAGTTCTAATCACAATCATTTTCTACATGTTAATTTTGAAACTCCATGCCATTATTACTTGTAAAATGAATAGTGGAGTAATCATGACAATTTTAAAGAGAACGACACTAAATAGCCTTAAATTTTAATGTTTCCAAATTACCTCAAGAAGTTGTCGATCCACTATAATGTACTTCTTACTACTTATGATCTCCATACGTAAAGGACCATAAGATCCATGTGTATCAATGCAAGGACTCGAGAGGTTTTGATAATACTAAGCTTCTTATGTCGACTTCTGATTTTTTTTCCTTTTGACACATCCCACACACACTTGATAAAGGAATTTTAAGCTATGGTAAGCTAAGACATCGGTCCTTCTTGATAAGATAATCAAGTTTCAAATGGTTTACATGACCTAGTCATTGATTCCAGATATCGTAAGAGGTCATTTTGTCATTTTGACAAATAAATGAGGATAAAGGGGCAATCCCATAATAGTTCTCGGGTGCACTCACACCATTTGGCACAAAAAAATTCTTTCTCATAAGAAACTTCACATTAGTATTAAGAAAAATTAATCATAAGGTTTTCGTCACACAATTGGCTTATGCTAATAAGAGTATCTTTTTTATCACCCATAAATATAACGTTCCATAGCTTAAGAAACCCATAAATAACAATGGTTCTCTTACCCAAATTGTTATATTGGCTACCATCTCCAAACGTAACTTTGCCATCCTTGTTACTATTGAGGTGCTAAAAATAAATTTGTCAGCGGTCATGTGAGTTGAGCAACCATTGTCAAAGTATCATTACGAGGGCCACTCTGCTTTGTAGATATTGTGAACAATCATTTTATCCCTATTAATCTTCTCATATCGAGGACACTCAAGTTTCCACTATTCGTTTCCATTGTTAGCCTTGCATTCAACAAGGGAAAATGGGGACCCAAGAGATCCTCAACAATGGTGAGAGAGTGCTAATATTTCTCTCAACTGAAGACTCAATATTGTCTGAGTCTAAGTTTCTTTCACTAAGGGAGGCATTAAAACCCTCTTTCTGCTTTCCTATTTTCATTTGTTTGCTGGGGCACTCAAATTTTTTTTGTTTAAACCCTTGAAATTCAACTCATTTTCTTGTGCCCTCAAAATCTCGATACTTATGATAACGTCGACCAAAAGAGTAACCAGCATTGTTACTCTTAAAACTAAGTTCTCCTTTCCTATTAGGTGAAAACTTTTGAATATTGGATTTGGAAAACTTTTCTAATTTATTAGTTAACTAGGCAATCCTAACCTCATTCACATCGGAATCAATACTCAATATTAAAGGAGAACTTATATATGCCTTCAAAGCGATGCACTTCTTTTTATTGGACGGTGGATAATTTTCTAACTCAAAGGTTTGAATAGACTCTGTGATCTCACATACCTTCATGTTATATATACATACGGTGATGTTTAAGGTTGAGAGCGGGGAAGGAACCTAGGTGGTAGTGACATCCCATAAAATCCATGATTAGATTGACTATGTATAATAGAAAAATCACGAGAATCAAAACATTTGGAAACATTCTGAGTGTAATAATGTAAAGAAATGAAGTAAATTAAATGAAACACAAACTAATAATCTACCAAATGAAATACAATATAACAGCTCAAATATACAATATCCATCATGCAAACAAGTATATCCTGTACCATATTTGACTTGGGATACATTGAAATAAAAACATATTCCTATACTAAATTATAAAATAAATTGAAGAAGTGAATGGGATACACTAATCAAATTCTATATCTTAGGAATGATATATAGAATGCACTAGAGATGCCCGTCCAACAAATAACCCAAGTGTAGGGCATCAACAACATCCTAAGTCATGTGAAAAACATATTTAACAATAACAATAACATAAATTCTACAATGAGTAAGAATATAACTAAATTTGGGTCATAATAATAATAATGCATATTCCTCTCATATTGTGTTGATTTTAGGTTATTTAACTTTCTAAATCCAAATAACCTAAAATATCTCATGCGGTTCTACTCCCAAACCCATATATGTCCCATGTAATACATATTCATCTCTAAATAGATATTCTTTACTTTCTCATTCTTAGGTTAATCTCTTGTATTAAAAATCATTTATTCTATGGTAATCTCTTACCTTATTAGAGACTTACTAACTAATCAAAATATCAATAGCAGTCTTCAGTTATCATTATAACAATGTGTCTCAAGTCTATCAGTCCCGAATAATCTCATGGCATTGAATTAATATATCCATCTTTAGTATATCTAATATATTATTCTCGAGTCATAAGTTTATAGTTATACATCTCTAGTGTAACTCATAAACCATTGATAGCACTCAAGTTACACAACATAAAAGCATATAATCACATGTTACATAAGTATGGTACCTGATATGTGCAAATAAATGGGCTACAATTGAGCCCTCAAGTAAAAGTATGAAAGTCTATCCCTATTGACTTTGGGGATCACTCATGCATACTTTGTATAGTTATAGGTCGTACTGAACCTATAACCTCAAAGACCTAGAAAACGATGATAATTATGCATTCCCATCATAGCACACGACCTCCAAACCCACGGCTATACTCTAGAAGAACCTTGTATTGTTCTCATTTTCGAACACGGGTACATCAGCCACAGGACTAGGGTAAAAGGACCAAAGGTAAATCTATCTCATCACCAGAATACCAATACGGGTAACATTGTACGAGACCCATCGAAATACCTCCTAGTACATCCCCCACGAGCACACACACCACCTTGGTATGATTATAAATAAGTCACGTACATAATCACAACCCTACACAATCGAGTTAAATAAACAAGGGTTACATATGACTCTCATATAATTATCAATGAATACAAACATTAACTATAATCGATCATATATAAATTGTCCCAAACTCCCAAGGCCATAAAGATATTGGTATTGTCTAAACTAACAATAATAATGATCATTATGAACAAGCACTACCCTACTGGGTGGGTTATTCATGTATTCTACACTACCCCTAAGGTTTTTTCTCTCTCTAAGCATCCCTCGGTATCCTTAGTATCACATTTCGAGACTTGAAACCCAAAGTTCTTAAAATTAGGTATCTCTTCCTATCTATGCTTCCCATAACATTCTAAATCAACCGCCACCCTACTTGATGGGTCACAATCATAATTTCATCTTTTCAAGTTTTATTTGAGCTTTTATAGGTGTTGAGGATGCAAGACATGAGTTTTGGATGTGTTTTAGGAAAGTTTTGAAATATGCTTCATCTTGAAGGAAAATTGGATCATTTTGTAACCTATTATTTCTATCATATCATGGGACCAACATATAGAGAATCAATTTATTTTCGCGTTACTTCCAATCGTGTGTCAATCCAATTCCAAACGAAGAAGTTATGGCCATTTCAATTTTTCCGATTCCAAATCGATTCGCCCAACCACCGAATCGATTCACCACTTGTAACTTCTAACTTCACACCAACATAATAACGGAGACCTAAAATCATCCCAAATCAACTTAGAAGCCCCTAAACAACAATAATAACCCACATCATTCATACATAATCATCATAAGACTACTAATAACCTATTTATAGCCTAAAAAGTACACTTTTATAGTATTGGGGTACTTTTGTAATTCTAGAAAGTTTCATGGGCTATAGTTGTGATTTTATATTATTTGGAGTGTAATGGATTAATTTTATATAAATTAGGGGTTTAGGTATAAAATACACATCAAGTTATCTTACTTTGAAATTTTTAGGGGCTATTTTGCAATTTACTAAAACTTAAAGGGGTCTAAGTTAATTCAATAAAATTATAGGTTTTCAAATATAGTTTCTTCCTTCTTAGAATATTTTGGATTTTGAAAATTTATAAGGGTTTAAACAATATCCGTAGGTATTTAGGGTTGGAAAATAATCCCAGTTCTTATAGTCTACCTACCTAAAAAACATTCATCTTGAATTTGATTGTTGATACCAAATTTAGTCTGCTGACATGGCTCAATTGAGTGAAGACACGTGACAATCTGCGTGGCAATAACAAACACTTCCGAACAACACCTTGACCCACTCAGATACTCCGAGCAATAGATACTCTTCGAGGAACCATACTGCAACGAGGAACTCTGCTTCCCCGATCAACTCAGACGCTCCGACCAACAAGAGTTCTCCGAGGAACTTTAATACACCGAGCAACTTATGAGTACCGAGCTACTTAGGCAGTCCGAGTAGCTTAGGAGGTCCGAGTTGCACCTCGAACAGAGCATTAATAGCAGGATAACCAACAGATTAACTACGCATTAAATGCTTATTATTATCATATAGATGTATATGCCTAATGGACAGCTATGTATTACCCTTTCACATGTACAGCGTGAGGGCTATAAATACATTGTATCATCCTCATTGTAGGGGGACCGAGAATTTCTTGACTAAACTGGTGATCAAGAATTCCCAAACAGTCAATAATAATAAAAACAGTGGACGTAGGCCATTCTTATAAGGCTGAACCACTTTAAAATTTCTTTGTCTCATTTTATTTTATTTGTGATTAAATAATTAGATATAATCTAATTTTTTACATCAACAGATTGGTGACGTCTGTGGGAAACGACTGGTAATATCTTTATCATAAAAAATAATTCATTACAAATGGCTGATAATCCAGAACCCAGCAATCGAAACGCTGGAAGCCCTCCAAATCCATCTGCTCCGCCAAACGTTCCAGATCTGGCTGGAATAATGACAAATTTGGCCCAGGGCCAGACAACCATGCAAGATCTATGCGACAACTCATACAAACCCTTCATGGAGGAGTATCGACCCATTGAGGACATTGAAGTGTTCATAGAAATACCCGTTTACTTTCTTCGCGTACTAGGCATACCGATTCATATCGTACTGAGGAGTCTGAAGATTTTTCTTATCAACCTGGACGAACTTCATCAGTACGAGCCACAGATACTGAACAACGTATCACTCTCTCTCCAGAAAGGACTAGTGAGCTAGAAAGGTTAAGCAGGGTATCTCCTTTTGATCGATTAGGTCCTAGGGGGAACAAAAGTCCTCCTAAGGCTGCGTCGAGGAGCTTTTGACGATCATTATACTTAAGGGAAGGATCTGCCCAGTCGCGACCAGCTACTCGTCAAGATAAATCACAGGTAGACACCTCAACGCGATCAGTTGCTCGAACTAACAGGCCCGGGGAAGGAAATGATGCGTGGAAAGGCTCTATTCAAAGGCTGGTAGACAGACTAGGGGAAGTAGCTAAGGGCAAGAACCCCCTACAACGAACTTTTGTTCAAGGGACACCCTTTGACCAGGCCATTGTGGATTTTCCCACACCGTCAAAGTTCAAAGCACCTGTTGTAACTCCCAAATATGATGGAAAGACCGACCATGTTCTTCATGTAGAACAATACCAATCTGTAGCCAACATCTATGATGTTCCAGATGAGATGAGATGCAGAGCATTCTCAGGAACTCTTACCGGATCTGCTCAAATATGGTACAATAATATTCCTCGGGGTAAGATCTCAACTTTCATTCAATTGGCCGAGTTATTCATTAGAAATTTCTGTTTTGGGGCAAAGCGAGTTAAACGAGTAGCGCATTTGTTAAGTGTTAGACAGAAAGCTGGTGAGAGTACCAGAGATTATATAACTTGTTTTAATAACGAGAAGCTCGAAGTCATTGATTATGAAGAAAAGGTAGCGATTACCGCCTTGATGAGTGGGCTGCTGCCCAACAAGTTGTACTACACTTTGGCCAAAGATCCACCCAGAACAATGTCAGAACTGATGGCAAAAGCGGCCAAGATCATGAATGCCGAAGAGGGTATGGCCGCGAAGAAGAATATGGACGCCAAAAAAACCAAGGTGGAAGGTGATAAAGTTAAGAAGAAAGAGCATAAGAACAATGGTGGTGACAAACAATCAAAAACAAGGTCGTCATGGGAGGTATTGAAGAAATTTGATAATTACACTCCTTTGAAGATAGACATCAACCATGTTCTAGAAGAAATCAAGAACAACGAGGAATTAAACTGGCCAGAGAAAATGAAGGCAGGCCCTGATAGGAGGAATAAGGCAAAATATTGCGATTTTCACAAAGATCATGACCATATAACCAAAAATTGCATAGCTCTTCAGAATGAGATTGAAACACTTATTAGACGAGGAAAATTGGCAAAGTATGTTGATCATAGAAATGAAAAAAGAAACAACGACCGAACAAGAGAGAGGTCTAGATCTCCTCGTCGAGCAGAGGAGAACAAGAAAAGAGACCATAAAGTTGATCCACAAGACGACCCCGATCTTCCCAAGAGACCAAGGCAACCAGAACGTGAGGTATTTTCAATACGCTTTGGGTCATTTGATTGTAATGTTATTATAGGTGGAGATGCAAGATGAGGAGGCCTTACTGCAGAGAGAAAAGCTTACCTCTGTGAGGCTCAAGCTTGCTCATACATTCAATGAATAAATTTAGCTGAGGAGGATCTCCCGAGAAAGGTAAACAAAGAGAAATTGGTCATTGGTTTCTCAAAGAATGACCTCGCAGGTGTTCTATATCCTCATGATGACCCATTGGTGATCAAAATGAGGATGAAGGAAGTAATGATTTCAAGAGTACTGGTAGATAATGGTAGCTCGGCAGACATCATGTTCTACTCGTGCTTCGATGGTTTAAATCTAAAGCTATCTCAACTGGAGCCTTATCATAGACCCCTCCTCGGTTTTGCTGGCGAGAAAGTTTTTCCACTTGGGATGATCAAATTGGATATATTCATTGGTACATGGCCTGCTTGTCGAACAGAAAGAATACGCTTCTTCGTGATGGATAAAAATGTTCAATCAGCCTACAATATCATCATGGGAAGGGTAGGATTGAAGAAGTTCGAGGCAATGCCATCTACGGTACATCAATGCCTAAAATTTCCAACAAATTTTGGAGTAGGATTTGTGAAGGGTGATCAAAAAGTAGCTCGAGAATGTTACTATTCATCTGCCGAGTAAGAGGAACTGGAGGAATCAGGGAAAAAGACTACTACCTATCTAGTGGAGGAAGGTGCAGAAATTGAAACATTGGATCCTAGAGATGAGTCCCAACTCGTGAAAGGCCAGGTGGTGGAAGCTACCGAAAACATCATTCTGGACGACGAGCACCCTGAACGAACAACTCAAATAGGTTCATCGTTAGAGGCCTCACTAAAACAGAAATTGATAATTTTCATAAGAAGCAGAAAACAAACTTCTGCATGGAGTCATGAGGATATGCCCGGAATAAACCCAAATTTCTTATGTCACGAACTCAACGTGAATAAGGAGATCAAGCCAGTAAAGCAGAGAAGAAGAGTATTCAGTCCCGAGAAGAATCAAGCTATACAGGAAGAGGTCGAGAAGCTCCAGAAAGCTTGCTTTATTAAAGATGTTAAATATCCCGACTAGTTAGCAAATGTGGTGATGGTAAAGAAAAAGAACAACAAATGGAGGATGTGTGTAGATTTCATCGACCTCAACAAAGCATGCCCAAAGGACCACTTTCCCTTGCCCCGAATTGATCAATTAGTTGATGCTACCTCGGGACACGAGCTGTTGAGCTTCATGGACGCTTATTCTGGATACAACCTGATTAAGATGAAACCTGAAGACAGGGAGAGTACTTCTTTCATTACCCCTAGGGGAACTTACTGTTATAATGTTATGCCTTTTGGTTTGAAAAATGCAGGTGCAATATATTAGCGGCTGATGAACAAGGTGTTTGCAGAACAAATTAGTTGCAATATGGAAGTCTATGTTAATGATATGCTGACAAAGAGCAAGAAAGATGCTGATCATCTAGTTGACTTAGGCCAGACCTTTGATCAACTAGATAAATATCAAGTGAAGCTGAACCCGACGAAGTGCATATTTGGAGTACGAGAAGGCATGTTTCTCGGGTACATTATCAATCAACGAGGCATTGAAGCAAACCCTAAAAAGATCAAAGCTTTGTTAGAGCTACGATCTCCAATGACGAAGAATGAAGTGCAAAGTCTTACAGGACGAGTAGCAGCACTCAACAGATTTGTATCGCGAGCAACTGATAGATGTCTCCCATTCTTCAAAACACTCCGAAAGACTTTTGAGTGGAATGATGAGTGTGAGAAGGCTTTTTAAGACTTGAAGAAATATCTGGGAGCACCTCCACTATTGTCCAGGCCAGTGATGGGACAAAAATTGTACTTGTATCTGGCAGTCTCAGAGAATGCAGTTAGCTCGGCATTAATAAGAGTGGAGAATGCAGTGCAAAAACCGATTTATTACACAAGCAAAGCCTTTCGAGGGGCAGAGATCAAATATCCAAAGATGGAAAACTTGGCACTAGAATTGATCGAGGCAAGTAGAAGAATGAATCCATACTTCCAGGCTCATATTATAGTCGTATATATCGATATGCCATTGAGGCAAGCTCTTCATAAACCAGAAAAATCAGGAAGATTGATGTATTGGGCAATAGAGCTCGGTGAATATGACATAATTTATGAACCCAGATCATCGCTTAAAGGGCAAGCAGTAGCAGATTTTATAGCAGAGTTCACCTATCCTGATACCACCGAGGAGCAAAAGCTTCTCACCGATCAACCTGTGGATGTTACAGAATCATCAAACCCAATCCCAGACCAACTTAGGTTGGTAAAAGGGCAAGTAGATGTTACAGAATCATCAAACTCAAGCCCAGACCAACTTAGGTTGGTAAAAGGGCAAGAAGTGATGATCGACAAACAGAAAGAAATATTAGGAGAGGGTGAAAGGAAGCAACAAATTTTCCACCGAGGAACTCTGTCAGATCAAAAATTTGAAGACAAGTTACCTATATGGAGTTTATATGTGGATGGCTCATCTTGCACAATAGGCTGTGGGGCAGGGATTGTTCTTAATAGTCCAGACGAGGTCGACATGGAATATGCCCTATGCTTCCAATTCAAAGCTTTGAATAATGAGGCTGAATATGAAGCCACGATTGCAGGTCTTAGTTTGGCAAAAACCATGGGGGCAGAGCAGGTTATTGTCTTCAGTGACTCGTAATTGATCATAAATCAAATGATGGGAGTATATGCAGCCAAAGGAGAATTAATGATCAGGTATCATACAAAGACAAGGGAGTTGGTATCAGAATTTTCTGCTATTCAGCTGGTCAGAATACCAAGAATGGAGAATGCGAGGGCCGACGCCTTAACTCGATTAGCATCAGCTACTCATACCGAGCCACGAAGAATAATCCCAATTGAAGTTTTAGCTGGTCAGAGTATAGATGAAGATTTGACGATGAATTTTATTACCCTTAATTTAGGACCATCTTGGATGGATTCCATCGGGGAATATATCGAGGAGGGGGAATTACCAACTGACAAACTTGTAGCCAAAAAACTAAAGTTTAAAGCTGCTCGTTATGTATTGAATAATGGTATTCTGTACAAACGAGGAATTATAGCAAGTTTGCAAAGATGTGTGCATCCCACCGAGGTGAAAGACTTGATTGAAGAGATCCATGAAGGGTCCTGTGGAGCCCATGTAGCAGGTCGGACGCTTTTGCAAAGGGTTATGACGTAAAGATACTACTGGCCAATGATGAGGGCTGATTGTATAGCCTATGCTAAGAAATGTGATAAGTGTCAACGCTTCTCCACTATCCGAAGAACTCCCCAAGCTTTGTTGACACCCATTACTTCCCCTTGACCATTTGCTATGTGGGGAATTGACTTGGTCGGACCACTTCCAACGACCAGAGGAAGATTTAAATATCTCTTCATCGCAGTGGATTATTTTACTAAGTGGGTAGAAGCTGAGCCTCTTTTCGATATGACGTACGAGAAGGTGTATCAATTTATTTGGAAAAATATCATCTATAGATATGGTCTTCCCCATGCATTCATTACCGACCATGGAACACAATTTGAAAATGAGGAGTTCGCTGCCTATTGTCATCAGTCAAATATCTTGAAGATCCACTCGGCACCAAGCCATCCCCAAAGCAATGGACAAACTGAAGTAACAAATAGAACGCTACTGAATGGCTTGAAGAAAAGACTGAATGACGCGAAAGAAAATTAGATCAACGAGCTACAATCAGTACTATGGGCTTACCGAACTACTCCCCGAGCAGCAACAGGGGAATCTTCATATATGCTGGCATTTGGAAGTGAAGCCGTTATACCTGCCGAGTTGGGTCTCCCGACACACAGAGTACTGAATTTCAATTCCCCTGTTAGCGACTTAATGAGAAGATTGGATTTAGACATGCTCGAGGAAGTTAGAGAAGAAGCAGCCATAAGGAATGCTGCTTACCTACAACGAACAACTTTGTTCTACAACAAGAGAGTAAAGAAGTGCGACCTGAAAGAAGGAGACTATGTGATAAAGAAAGTGATTCAAAAGCATAACAAATTGGAATCAAACTGGCATGGACCTTACCTAGTTACAGAAGTTGTTCGACCAGGAACCTACAGAATAGCAACTTTAGAAGGGCAGGAGTTTAAGAATGCATGGAATGCAGAACACTTGCGCAAGTATTATCAGTGATGTAAACTCTCATGTAATACATTTTCGCTAGTATGAATAAAGTGACAATGTTCTGCCCAGTTCTCTCCTTTTGTTGGAAATTTTTGCGGAATACTAGTGCTACACACTACTCAGCAAAACTCAGACTACTCAAAACTATTCATAAAAATTCCAACTAAGGTTGGTTAGGAAGTAAAACTATTCCTAAAAATGCCAACTAAGGTTGGTTGGGAAGTAAAACTATTCCTAAAAATGCCAACTAATGTTGGTTAGAAAGTAAAACTATTCCTAAAAATGCCAACTAAGGTTGGTTAGGAAGTAAAACTATTCCTAAAAATGCCAACTAAGGTTGGTTAGGAAGAAAAACTAAAGTGCCAAAGTTGGTCGGCAAGAAAAAATCCACTAACTATGGTTGATCGGGAATAAAAACCCACTAACAGTAGTTTGTCGAGAAGGAAAATTTACCGACCTTGGTTGGTCGGAAACATTTTATGAGTACGAGAGAGTGATCGAGCAAAATTTTTGATACTCGTAACTTTTTAAATTACCACCAAGTTGGTCGAGAAACAAAACATCATTAAGTTTGGTTAGTTGTCAAATGATTACCACAAATTCAAACTAGTCGACAATAAGTTTTAATCAACTCTAAGTTGATCGACAAATAACACAATATTGTTATCTTTTTAACAGATATATATACATATATAAAGTGTTTTACAACCACAAGGCAATGGAAATCAAGATTGCGAACAAAAATAAAAGTCTTTCATTAAATCCAAAAATAGAATACATTGAGAATGAAATACAAATTAATTATTACATAAAGATTCCTACTCTATTGGTTTCTTCCCCTCTGCTTTTGAAACAGGTTCCTCGCCAGCAGGAGGATCGTCTAAAGCATAAGGGGAGTTTATGATATTAAGATCTTTAAGCATCCTGATGTTCATCACAAATGGTCGATCGAGTAGGTGCTCGGGGCGAGATCTTTCAGCATTGGAATGGAGACTATAATCGCCAAGGTATTTGGAAATCAAACAGTGAGGGATTGCCCGGGTAGGGATTTAGCTCATGTCGAGTTTGAAGGGTGGCAATGGCAAGTCAAGCAACCCAGGATTATGATAATCACACAAGTAGTGACTTTTTTCCAGTTGCAGTACACCCAGGGAATTCAACCACCCTTGTTTGTAACCTTCATTATTCGCATTTTGGATCCTATCATCCAAATGGTAAAGAGACTTATTGTAGCCAGCCATCCAGAATTCTCTGGGCTGCTTGTGGAACTGATAAGTCAACCTTTCCAACTGCTCGTGAAGACTTTTTATAAAGAGTTATTTATTATCCAAGGTAGACTTCTGTGCAGAAAGCTGCTCGTCCAGATTCCTGATCTTCTTAGACATCTCAGCCAATGCCTGGTTCTTCGCCATCAGTTGGAAGGCCTTGTTCTCTAGAGCAGATTGAGTTCTCTGTTCCTCGACATTAATTCGAGCAGCTCTTGCTCGTCCCCGAGGAGCTCTTGCTCGTCCCCGAGTAGATGTAGAAGGTCCAACTCTCCTCAAGGTTTCTAATTCATCCCTCAGGTTGGCGTTTTCGACCTCCAAGAAAGAGAATCCCTCGTCGTTCACAGGGACCAAAGCGTTTGAGGTGAAAGCTGCAGACTTCAACTGAGACACCTCTCTTTTCAGGTTATTATTTTCCTGCTCTAACAACTCAGCTATCTGTCTGTGCTCTTCGACCTCACCCTTCAAAGTTCTCTCCCTCATATCGTAAGCAGCAAACAGTTTATCGTATCCCTTATCAGCACTGAGTTGCTGATACTTCTTCTCGTATCCTTCGTGCAAAAGGGCTGTAGATTCCTTATATTGTTGTTGAAGCTCTTCAAGAGTTCCTTGGAGATCTTCAATCATTTAATAATATGCTACATTGTTAGCCACTGCATGGTCAAGCAGGAACTTCAAATACTGGTAGGCTAAAATTGCTTGCTCTGAAGCACCTTGACCGAGGATGTCAACGATTTGTGCTGCACTCATATCTGTATGACCATCTTTGAAGTACTCATTGCATTGCCTCAATAATTTTGTATCATGAGCAGACAATAACTCCATCCTGGCCATAAACTAGTAAAGGAAGAGAAAGCAAGAATTAATAAGAGTTCAAACAGAGCATGAAGAAGAGAAACAACAGTATGAATAGGCGAAACTTCAAATTTTATTACATCATAAATGAGAAGTACAAAATTCAGAGTTACATTTGATAAAGAAAAATAAACAGAAAGAAAAATCCGAACAACTCTACACCTTTTCTTCGTCTCCCAAAACTTTCTCGGGAGGCTGGGACGAGGAGGTAGGTTGCTCGGATGGTACAGATGGTTGCTCGGGGAGTGCTGGAAGTTGCTCGTTTGAAACAAAGGATGGTTGAAGTTGCTCGCTGGTGGACTGGATAGCTGGGGAATGAGGAATTTGATCTCCCATCACCATGGAGGATTCCTCAGAGGCATCTTCGTCCTCTTCTTCTTTTTCAGGAGTTGGAGGGGGGCCCGGGATGTGTCGCTGAAACAGGTCAGAATTTTCATCGACCTTCATCTCTTACAGAGCAGCGACCCATCCATCCCTAAAGTATTTGTGGCTACTATATTCCACCTGCGACATCATGGCAGCTAGACCTTTATGCCACCCCTTATCCCAGCCAGTGCTGAAAGACTTTTTTATAGCCAATTTCCTTTTCGCTTTCTCCAAGGAAAGATTCTCGAAAAGAAGATCCTCGGCAGCCTTAAGCTTATTCTCTATTTCTTCCTTTTGACGAACTACTTCACGAAGTCGGTCAAACTCTTCTTCAGCATTTTTGAGCTTAATTTCGAGCTCCCTAGCATTTTTGAGCTTCTCATCGAGCTCTTTATTCTTCTTTTCCAAGTTTTTTATTTTCTTCTCCAAACCTTTGGAGACTTCAACAACTTGGTTTCTCTCCTGCTCGGTGGACTTAAATTTCTCCTCCCAAGAAGCCTTATCATCATCATACTTCTGACGAGAATCTTTCAAAGACTGCGTCAGGCCCACCAAAGCTTCCTCTACACCAGACAAGGAGCTTGGAGTTTTAATAGCTTCATCTTTCTTTAAAATGGTATTAAAACAGGTTACCAACTAGGAAAAGAAAATGATATCAAGTCAGTACATAGATGTAACAAGAGAAAAATGAAAGTTGAGGATAATGATACTTACAGAAGCTATATGACGAGTAACTAATGAGGTAACCATGTCCCGAGAAATATTTTCTTCCATACCTTAGATCTCGGGAATGATCCAAGACTTCACCGAGCTCATGGCAGAACTCGAGGCAACAAAAGTGGGAACACCACTTCCAGTAATCGGGGGCTGAGAGATGGATTCAGCCAAATTGACCGAGGAGCTCTTCTTCAGCTTCCTCGGGGGAACAGGAATGGTCTCGACTAACGATGTAGTCTTAGTCGGAGAGATACCAATCACCTCACTTGGAACAGCGGCCTTGCTCGGAGCCACTGGGGGCTTCTCGGCAACCTTCACAGTAGTAGCCGTAGGGGGTGCATCAATCTTCTTTGTCCCCTCTTCTGGAACATCATGCTTACTTCTCTTTGCCTCTCCAGCAACAAAGGCAAATTTCTCGAAGATGGCAGGAGCTCTTCTTTTCTTCATTCTTTCGCTCAGAGGGATATGAGACTCAGGTGAAGAACTTGCAGAAGCAGGTACTGTTTCTACCTCACTTATCACCGGACGAGCAGTAAAAGATGAGGTGTAACTCTTATACTGTAACAAATATGAAGCTGACCTGATATGCTCGCCAGCAACAGTCTTATGCAAACCCCAGATAAGTTTTAGATGTTTTAAATTGACTTTTGTCTCTTTTGGAGACCTTCTTTTGTTGTTAACTGCAAATAAATGAAAATTGAAATATCAGTGACACATTTTATCAAACACAAAGGAAGCATAATTTCAAAAATAAAATAAAATAAAAACAACCTATCCCATTGCCATAGGGAGGACATCTAGGACCCTGGTACACATCATTTCCAGTCAGTGGAGGGTGTTGCCAATTTTTCATAACAACCCCGTGCTCGAAGTAGTCCCTATTGGCATCTGGGAGATTGACCACTAAAGCCCTATTTAAAAACCTAGTTTTTAAATAAAAAGTATTGTCACCAACAACCCATCTATAACAAAACATAATTTTTGGAATTCCTATACGAGTTCCATGAATTTGATTTAATCTATGAACTCCGTTAACTATTCTCCACGTATTGGGGGCTATTCTTGCAGGAACCACATCAAAATATTGACAGAATTCCAGACATAAAGGGTTTGGGGGAAAAGAAAAGCCACATTCAGTGATAAAGAGACTGGGGAACCAATGTCCCTCAGCCAAACGAGAATAATCTGAAGGCTCAGAAAGTTCCTCCAAAATAACCCAAGAAGGAATAGAGAAATCAGAACGAAACTTATCAAGCGACTCTACAGGGTAAACCATGATGAGTAAAGGAAATCAAAGAGAAAGAAGAAGATCTTACATGAAAAAGGATGAGTCTGTTGACAACGAATGATGAAAGGCATGAACGCACAGGAGAGAGAGACAATGGAAAACTCAAAGAGACAAATTTGAAAAAGTAGAAGACGAGGGGATTTTATGCAACGCTTAAATACATTGTCTTGGGAATGGGTAAAGATAATGATTACACAAAGAGATGGTTACGTTACCAGCGGCTAAATAGACAAAAAGGACCCGAGAATCGAAGCGGTCATAAAAATTTTAAAAAGTACGATTCTATGAATTTGGAAGGAGAAATAAATACAAAGGAAAATACTCCCAAATTTCAGGATGACCATTTAAAACCGCCATATTTCGAGAAAGAATGTTCCACACTCCTCAAATTTCGAACTGTGAAACATAGGGGGCTTCTGTTGATACCAAATTTAGTCTGCTGACATGGCTCAATTGTGTGAAGACACGTGGCAATCTGCGTGGCAATAACAAACATTTCTGAACAACACCTTGACCCACTCAGATACTTCGAGCAATAGATACTCTCCGAGGAACCATACTACAACGAGGAACTCTGCTTCCCCGATCAACTCAGACGCTCCTACCAACAAGAGTTCTCTGAGGAACTTTAATACACCGAGCAACTTATGAATACCGAGCTACTTAGGCGGTCCGAGTAGCTTAGGTGGTCCGAGTTGCACCTCGAGCAGAGCGTTAATAGAAGGATAACCAACAGATTAACTGCGCATTAAATGCTTATTATTATTATCATACAGATGTATACGCCTAATGGACTGCTATGTATTACCCTTTCACATGTACAGCCTGAGGGCTATAAATACATTGTATCATCCTCATTGTAGGGGGGCCAGGAATTTCTTGACTAAACTGGTGATCAAGAATTCCCAAACAGTCAACAATAATAGAAATAGTGGACATAGGCCATTCTTATAAGGCTGAACCACTTTAAAAAAAAATTGTCTCATTTTATTTTATCTGTGATTAAATAATTAGATATAATCTAATTTTTTACATCAACATTGACCTTGAAATAAGTCAGGGTATTGATCCTTCATTTCTTGTTCTGGTTTCCAAGTAGTTTTTTACTGATTTTGATTCCCCCAAAGTACTTTTATTGAGGGAATTTCCTTATTTCTTAGATACTTCACTTAACGATCCAAAATTTGAATAGGGCATACTTTAAATTCATGGTTAGGTTTGACATAAATGTTTTGCCATGTAACGATGTGAGATGGATCTGAAACATAATGGCGTAATTGTGACACACGAAATACATTATGAATATTGGATAATTCCACAAGTAATTCTAATTGATAGGCTACAGAGCCAATTCGTTTAGAAATTGTGAAGGGTCCAATATATCTGTGGGCTAGTTTCCCATTCTTTCCAAAACATAAAATTCCTTTTCGGGGAGAAACTTTCTATAATACTTGATCATTAACTTGAAACTCTAAGGGTTTTTTACGTTGTTTTGCACAATGTTTTTATTGGTCTTGAGCTATCTTCAATTTCTCTTTAATCTGTTATATTCTTTCAATGGTTTCTTGGATTATTTTGGGACCAAATTGTTCACTATTTCTCAATTTTATCCAATATGCAAGTGATCTACATGGTCTTCTATATAAAGTTTTAAATGGAGAAATTTTAATACTGGATTAATAACATTTGTTATATGAAAATTCGATAAGGGTTAAATTGACATTTCGATTGTCAGACATATTTAACGTACAAGCACGTAGCATATCTTCTAGGATTTGGATTGTACGTTATAATTTTCCATCCTTTTGTGGGTGGAATGTAACACTGAAATGAAGTTTAGTACCCAATGCGGTTTGCAATGCTTTCCAAAGCTTTCTTGCAAAATGAGAATCTCTCCCTGATACAATGGATAAAGGAATTCCATGTAATCGAATAATTTCTCGAATGTAGAGTTTGCTAAGATTTTGGAATGAATAGGTAGTCTTTAAGGGTTGAAAATGAGCACATTTGGTAAGTCGATCTACTATTGCCCAAATTGAATTATATCATTGGGACGTATGAGGTAGTCCACTGGTAAATCCATGGTAATATGATCCCATTTCCGCTCGAGAATTGGTAAGGGTTGGAGAGGTCCACCAGGGTATTGGTGTTCTATCTTTACTTATTTACAAGTAAGACATTTCCTTACAAAATTCTCAATATCATTTCTCATATTTAGCCACCAATATTTCTTCTTAAAAGTGTGGTACATTTTTTAACTTTCAGGGTGAATCATAAATTTCGAACGATGAGTTTCTTGCAGTACTTCCTCTTGAAGAGAGGCGTTATCAGGTACATACAATCTATTTCTAAATCATAATCCTATTTCTTTATCGTATGAAAAATTAGGATTTTTGTTTGAAAAGGTTTCTACAAAATAATCTTGGGTTTGTTGAACTAAGATTTTCTCTCTCAACTCAGGATAAGCAATAATATTAAAGAATTGTGCAAAAGGAGTTATCAACTGAAGGTCATATATCTCTATAATAGCAATAATATCTTAGGAGATTAAAGTCTGGAGTCTTCCTACTGGATTTTGACTTCAAGCGTCGGCTACTACTTCGCCTTTAGTTGGATGGTAATTTAATTCAAATCGATAATCTTATAAAAATTATATCCAGCGTCGTTGTCTGAATTTAAGTCCTTTTCAGTAAAAATATATTTCAAACTTTTATGATTCGAAAAGACTTGGAAAATTACACTATAAAGGTAACAACACCAAATTTTTAGCGTAAAAACTTCAGCGGCTAATTCGAGATCATGTACATGATAGTTACGTTCATGAGTTTTGATTTATCGTTACCCGTATTCTATAACTTTCTTATTATGCATTAACACACATCCTAGCCCTTGTAATGAAGCATCGGTATTCACATCGTAGCTTACTTCACTAGAAGGAATAGTGAGAATAGGAGAAATAGTTAGTTTGTCCTTTAACACTTGGACTAATTGGTTACATTCTTCATTCCATATAAATGGAACTTCCTTCCTAGTTAGTTTTAAAAGGGTAAGAGCAATACGAGAAAATCCTTCTACAAAACGACGATAATATCATGTTAATTGTTGAAAACTTTTTATTTCAGTAATATTGGTAGGACTTTTCCATTCTAGAATGGATGAAATTTTTGCTAGATCGACTTGGATTCCATTTTCAGAAATCATATGTCCTAAAAATTTGATTTCCTTCATTGAAAAATAATATTTGCTCTTTTTAGCATATAACCGATGGTTTCTAAGAGTACTTAAGACAACATTCAAATGTTGGGCATGTTCTACTAGATTCTGAGAATATACAAGAATATCATCAATAAAAACGATAATGAACTGGCCAAGAAAAGTCCGAAAATTTTATGCATTAAATCCATAAAAGCAGTGGGTGAATTTGTTAACCCAAATGACATTACGATAAATTCAAAATGTCCATAACTAGTTCAAAAAGAAGTTTTTGGAATGTCTTCCTCTCTAATGCATAATTGATAATAACCAGATCGTAAATCTATTATAGAAAAGTACCCCACTCCTCGAAGTTGATCAAATGGATCTCCTATTTGGGGTAAAGGATTCTTATTCTTAATAGTTACTGAGTTCAGTTTATGATAGTTTATGCATAATCTAAAACTTCCATCATGTTTGTCGATAAATAAAATCGAATCTCCCCTAGGTGATGAAATTAATCGAATAATTTTTTTTTTCCAAAATATCATCTAATTTGGTACAAAGTTCTTGAATTTTTAAATGAGCCATTCGATAAGAAGGTATCGAAATAGGAAGTGTATTGGTATAAAGATTGATGATAAACTCATTTTCTCTAGAAGGCGGTAATACTGGAAATATCTTCGAGTTGTTCCAACATATTTAGGACTAAAGAAGAGATCTGGAAACTTGAGGGTCCCGAAGGACATGATCCTTGAAATATAAAACAACAAATATCTTCGTTTCAAAAATAAATTTTCTTAGCATGACAATCGATATAAGCATGATATCTAGATAAAACATCCATTCCAACAGCAATATCGAATCCAAAAATATCTAAAATTATCTAATTAACAAGGAGTGTTACTAGACCAAGCTGGATTTTACAATTCCTATAACTCGGCGTCAGTGTGTTGATTTCACTTGTTGGTAATTAGATATCTAATGGAGAAGTTAAATATGTAGGTAATATTTGCAATAATTTGTCTAGTCTAAGACTAATAAAAGAATGTGTTCATCCTGAATCAAATAAAATATGTGAAGGGAAATTATGAAAAATCATCATACCTTCTATCACGTCATTTGTGCTTCATGTAGGCAATATAGCGTAATTCTTCCCACGACTCGCGATTGGCTGAATTCCTTTAGTAGAGTTTGGCTTGGGTTGATTCTAATAGGATGAAATATTTGATCTTATGAGGTTTTTTTTATTGACGATGGATTGAAATTTATTTTATCTTAGGATACTGTGGCCCAATATGTCCTACTTTGTGACACTCATAACAATGGATTGTTGAACGTGTTGTGTTATGAAGAATCTCTGAATAAGCTTTTCCACTCGAGTTTGAATATGGGCGAGGTCTAGAATGAGATGGAGTTATAACGACATTGTTGTTCTTGATATTAGGGGGCGAAGATCGAATTATGGTAGAAAAGTTGCGTTTTTCAATGACCACAACATCAATCGCATGAGAATACTCATGGATTTGTAAAGGTTCTATCAAATTCTTAACTCTAGGATGTAATCCTCCTTCAAACTACTTGCATTTGTTTACCTCAGTATCTATATTATCCTGAGCATAACGAGATAATTGGATAAACCTGGCTTCGTATTGGGCTACTGATATGTTAGCTTATTATAATTTTAAGAAATCAACAACTCGTTGATCTCGCTCAGTCTTGGAAAAATACTTTTTGAAGAAAATTTCCTCAAATGTCTCCCAAGTAAAATTAATTACATTTTGGTTATGTGACACTTTTTGCCACCAGAAATCAGCTTCACCTTCCAACATATAGGCTACTAAAGTCACTCTAAGATTAGTAGTTATGCCTACTCCGTTCAGAATTTTCACAATTTGGCGCATCCATTTCTCGGCTTCATTGGCATATGCCTTTCCAAGAAAAGATGGGGGTTGTTGCCTTAGAAATTCTTTAAGAGCATTCATTCTACGAATTTTTTCAAAAATGTCCTTTGAGGTAGGACATGTTATTTGTTATTGTCGGGCTAAACAAGTAAGTGCCTAAAGATATCACATGATTCCTTTAGTTTGAGTCTATTCAGATTGAGTTCCAACGGAGGGAATTCGAGTACTAACCATCCTAAAAGTATAACAATTTAAATAATAAGAAAAAATAAGAAAAAATAAGTTACAAGCCTATTATATTTCACATAATGAGTTACGGGATACATTGGTGTTATATATCACAACCTATATTAGTGCAGCTAAAGTTTTAGTATATCCTACTGTCTACACTATTTTACTATGTGAACCATACTAAGAGAACTTTGACTTTGTATTATTTAAGTAGGGACAATGGATTCATCACTGGAGTTGGACTCTAGATTGACTAAATAATCTCCCTGATCTGAACCATCAGTTAAGAGTCATCTGTAGTACCAAGATAATAATCACCATGTACTTCACCATTGGATGTGGCCTCGGGATACATCGGTGGAGTTGGCATCTCATCAGCAAGTGCAAGATTTATGGCCTCGTGAAATATTACCAGATCATTCACATACACATCCACTTTCCTCATGACTTGCATTTAACTCATAATTCTATTTTTCAATACAAGAATTTTGACATCACTACTCGAGCTTGTCCAGTCCTAATTGACCGCATGAATCATGTCTTTTGACTTTTCTAATGCCTCTTCTCAAACTCAGTTTTCCCAACGATTATCTAGTTCGATGTCTATATTGAATAAGAATGTGTCCAATGTATCCATGCTTCAAAATGGACTTGCCATATAATAATCGTAATAAAAAAAGTTATGAAAAGATAAAATAACTAATATCTTATTTTTTTCCCCTTATAGAATGTTATCCCGATGATATGTTTAGAATTAAAACATGCTCTGATACCAACTTCATTTTGGTATGAATGTACAAGAAGTACACATAACACTATGAATTAAAGCTAAGACGAAATAAACATAAATTTATTCATTATTATGTAGGTTCACCTAGGGTTGTAGCACCACATGGGTGAGTTACATTTTTTTAGTACAAAATATAATGTAAAAAATTGAAAAGAGTCACTCCTTACTCCCATCTGGCTTGTTCTTTGTCCATACAAGCACATACACAAATAGGTGACCGATATCTGTGTCTAATAGGGAAAAGATGTTATCCTCTTTCTCCGGGCTCATCTGGAGAAAAAATGAATAATCACAAACATGCTAATAAGCAAGTTATACTACTTTTATAACAAGTATATATGTTTAGGTGAGAGTTGGAGTGTGTATAGAATCAAAGTTTTGTCAACGCTAAACAATAAACTGATAATCCCATACTTTTCAGTTTATAAAGAACATTAAAGTTGTGGAACTAATAATCCCATACTTACTAGTTAACTAAAGGGCATAAAATAATTAAGCCATTAATATAACAATAATAATGATAATAATCAATAATCAACCCAAAACGTTGGGGAAAAGTAATCGGTTATGCACACAATTAAAGTGGCATCATACGTTTGTAGAAAAAATCAAGGCTCTAAATCATCTGAGATAAGTAGGCCAAGTAAAATGTTCCGTGGAATAACACGCCAGTATACTTCCTAGTTAATACTGATGCTTATAATATAATGACACAAAAGTGCAGGAAAAAATGAATCAATATGGAAGATGATACCAATTATTAGATGATAAGGGTTAAAATTGATCCATATTTCATGTAGGAACCACATTATAGAAACCCCTAAGTCTCTCCTTAGTCCTTAGCACCTCCCTAATTCACTGCAAACCCTAGGTCATACTCTGAGTATCTATCGAGAGGCCATCGAGCACTCCTGGGTCCCGTTTGACTCAGGCCAACTCCATCATCAAAGAGAAAGCTGAATAAATTTTTGGAGAACCCTGAATCCCCTTTCTAACGGTCTGCCCCATGCATAAATTAGCATAGCAGTTCGGGCAAACAAACAATTTTACTATCGAAAATTGATATAGAGGCGACTGACGCTCCCAGGCCCCGATTTGTCCCTAATTAGCTACACTGTCATAGCAAGAGCTCAATGGATCTTCGAAGGGGATTGAAACCCCTTTCCAATGATCCACCCCATGCACAAAAAGCATAATTGTTTGGATGAACAAACCATTTTTCCCCTAAAAATTGATTCGGAATCCATCGGGTGCTCCCGGGCTCCATTTGACAAAAGTTAACTCTTCACCTCGAATGAGACTGAATACCCTTTCTATTGGTCTTTCCCATATGTGAATCATCCTTACGGTACGAACGAAGGCTTCGTTTTACTTTTAAAAGTCACTGGATGCTTCCAAGTCAGTGTCACCAAAGTCAACTCCCCGAATCGAGTAAACCTCTTTGGAACATCAAATTACTTCACACACCCTTTCCAATAGTCCTCCCTCGTACGTGATTCAGATTTATGATTTGGACGAGTGATCTATCATCATCCAATGATCTTATGTCTAAATGATCAATCTGTGCTTCCAAGCCCCGTTTGATCCAAAGTCAACTCTTGAACCTGGGAGCGACCCAAAGGATTCTCAAAGTTCTCTGAATTACCTTTCTAATGGTATGCCCGTGCGTGATTTGAACTTATGGATTGCATTTTACAACTATTTTTCCAAAAAATCTGCATGAGATCGCTAATTGGCAGGTCCATTTGCCTGCCTATCGATAGTGTGTCTAGGTTTACCTGCCAATAGGCAGGACAAGGAAAGTGTCGATCAACATTCCCTCCACCTTATATAAGGAGAGCAATAGCTCATTTTGAAAGGCACCTCAAATCTGTAAGGACATATTTTACATAGTCTTGGCTTAAATTAGTATATGTTGTATACCTCTACAACCGTTGAAGATTTATTCAAGATCAATCATGCATCGAGACGGATCCGAATATCAACGTTCTTCAATAGAAAAACCTCTACAAAATGAATTTTGGTAAGGTTGTATTTTAGTTCCTTTACGGTCAATTTAAAATATTGGGATAATTTTTCTAAGTATTGGAAAATTTTTCAAAACTATTTTTAATCAGTTGAGGCATTATTTTTCGTCAAATGCAATTTTTTCTAAGTGTTAAGGCGAACAAAATTTGATGCTGACGTCGTTCGAACGACATATTGCGCGAATTCGTTTGAGGGATTCATGTCTTCGTTCAAGCAATGTATTTATCTCGTTTGAATGATCTTCCGACTCAATTTTTTATAAATAGCGTATTAAATGAGTCATTGTTCCTTAAGAAGACCTAACGTTTTCTAGTACAAAAAAGCTGCAATTTTCAGAATACTTTTTTCATCTTCTTTTACGGTTCAAACCTTTATTTTTCAATTCACAAAAAACCCAATAGTTTAGTGAATTATTTTAGAACTCAAGATACATCTTTAGTGAAGTTTCTCTTATATAGAGGGTAAATCTATGACTATTTTGGTACCACTTGAGGGAGGTTCTGGATGACTACAACTGCATGTCATTGGGAGTACTTTAGGGTGTTCCTTGCTGATTCAGAGTTGCATGCTCTTGTGGGTTGTAGCGGTAATCCATTACCAACTCTAAACTGTGTGGTTATGTGAGTATCTACGTGATATTCATTACATATTTCATTGTGTATGTAAGTTGCGATTTATCTCTGCATAGTGAAATAAAAGGGTTTTCCCTTTTGGGTATTTTTCCCGAAATTTGTGTGTCAATAATTTATTTATGAAGGTTTTATTTACCCGCACTAGATGTATGTTTTAGGGATGAATTTAATTTTGTATAAAATTGACAAGTGATTAAATAAGCATTTAATTGGAATTTACGAACCCATATTTAATCAATATCACATAGCTTTTACAAATTGGTATCAGAGCAAGTTTCTCTAATTTATCGAGTTGTGATACTATTTTTTCTAAATCTGATTTTGAAAAATCGCAGTGTTTCTGAATGAAAACTTATATAATCGGTTGGCAAATTTTGACGGGTCTAATTATGCTTACTGAAAAGCCCGTATGAAATCGCATTTAAAAGAAATTGATGAGCGTGTTTTGTTTTTTTGTGAAAGAAGCTGAACTCCTCCCATTGTCCCTTACAAATAATGTTACTAATTTAAAACCCATGGAAGACTGGACGAGTATTTTTAATTCTCGTGGGCTAAGTTAAATTTCGTCTGTCATCACTCCTAAAGAGCTCCGACGAATCATGATGTGCACCACATCGAAAGAATCATGGGATGTTTTACAACTTATCCATGAAGGCACAAATGGGGTCAAAGAGTCTAAAATTCATAATTTAACTAATCAATTTGAAACAATAACCATGCTTGAATCTGAGTGTTTTTTATGGTTTTTATGTACGTTTATCTAATATTGTCACCATTAGTTTCAATCTCGGTGAGCACATTACTGATGCACGAGTGGTTTAAAAGATTTTGAGATTGTGGCAAAAACGTTTTATCCCTAAAGTGACTGTTTTGTATTCCTTAGGTAATTTGAGCAATTTATAGTTAGAAGAGTTGGTAGGAGACCTCCAGACATATATATTGACATGTTTCCTAACACTGTCAAGCCTAAAGATAGAGGGATAGAACTTAAAGCCCAGTCTAGGTAAGGAGAACAAGTGTCCAAAAGAGATAATAAAAAGAAAGGGAAAGTTTGTGAGTCTGAGTCAGAGGGAGAATTTGATTTTGATATGGCCTTGCTTGCGAAATCTTTTAAAAAATTTCTCAAATTTTCCAAAGTAAATTCTTCCAATAAAAGATTTTGTGAGAAAAATAAAAAGAAGGATGAGGACAAATAGAACGGTGAGAAAGAGGGAGAGGAAGAAAAATAGGAAGAAGAGAGATGTTTTGAGTGAGAGGGCAAGGGGCATAAGGCATTTGAGTGTCCCACTAGACTAAAGAAAAAGGGCAAAAATATTGCCATGCCAGCCACTCTTAGCGAAAGTGAGTAAGAGGTGAAGGATTCCAAGGATGAATCTTCACATGGGATGTGTGTAGCATTTTTAGCTAGTCACGATAGCACACTTAGTTTAACCTACGACGATAGAGACACTTGTGTACGTGAGACCCCCGAGGATGATAGTTTGAGTGTTTCTAGAGTGTGTTAGAGTGAGTGCGCTAGTGAGGGTGAGGGTGAGCTTCAGATTACATTTAGAGATTTGTACGTCGAGACCTTAAATACTAAGAAATTGAATAAGGAGGTATCAGGGTGATTGATCTGGAGAGAGAGATTGAGAGTTTGAGGGGATTTGAGGCATAGGCCAATCAACTCGAGAAGATGAAGGTTTCTTTGAGTGAGCATTTGTTCATCATAAATAAATAGAAGAGTGAGCTTATAGCCCATGTATAACAATTAGAGAGAGATCTTGAACATGCATGGGTGGTAAAGGTTGCTTTAGAGGATACATTTAAAAATGTCGAAAATATGCTCGTTGGTCCCGTTTTGGGTAATGTTGAAATACAAGGAATAGGTCATGACGGTGCGTTTACTTCCCAAGTTGTGCCTGAGCCATTTCTTGAGTTTGTGATTGATCCATATGGCTCTCAACTTAACCCACCTAGGTGTCCCGTTCAGGATAGGAAAGTGCGTTGTAGACATTTTGAGAGAGGTGTCCCTAGGTCTGTTTATATTTGTACCCATTGCAAAAAGAGAGGACACCTTAGGGATTTTTGCTTTAAGTTGGATAATGTGTAACGTTTTGCTACTACATGTGTTTCTACGACACAAGCACCTGCACATGATACTTTGGATTCTCTAGATGATTACATGAGAGATTTTGCACAATTAGGGACCAAGTTAAGTTTTTGGTCAAAACTTCACATGATTTGATGGATGTTTTTCATAGGATATCACTACCTTTGGAAAATTCCACTGCACCTAACGGTGGAGGTTTATACTTGTTTGTAGGCATAGGATGACTTTCATGATGATATTTTAGCCTATTTCTAGTGTGTACCATCTTTGTATTTATGTCTTCCATTTTTGATATATTTTTCGAAAAAGCTTAAATTCGAGCAATTGTTTTTACATGCACAACTTTATCTCTTTTCACATTTGGTTCGTTATAAAGCCAAATTGAGAGGAGAACATCGTATTCGACAATGGACAAGTAAGTGCAATGTTCAAACAAGTTCGTGCACGTGTTCATTAAAGGTGACTAGGAGTTAAACATGTACAATTTAATCAACAAATATCAACGTAATGAATCCACACATTATTAAGCACACTATAAAAATGATGTCATGTTTCAAACCACTACGTAAAAGTCACGTAGAAATATGGAATGAATGAGTGATCCGGACATCTTAAATGTTCATCCATATATAGCGAAGAAAAAATACAAACTATATTTGGATTATTCAAAAAAATTATAAAAAATAAAATCTTTTTTCCTTTTTCACATTTTTCATAAAAAGTCGAAAATCTTTTTGTATTTTTCAAATTTAAGAAAAAAAAAACTCTTTTTGGATTTTTTTTAAAAATAAAAATGAAAAATATAGATACAATGATAATACAATCAAGTAATAGAAATAAGAATATAATAATGAAAAACATCCTACAGTAGATAAAGTATCTGAGATCAGTTAACAGTGAAGATACCTAAAGATTTCCTATGATTCTCAAATCAAAGTACATCTAAAGGTTTCATGAAATTATATGCTAACTGACGATCGGTGCTCGCAAAGGTCGAGGACACGACCTTCTCCTCAACTAGGTCATGTATAAAATGCTTGTGTATCCTAATGTACTTCGTGCACGAATGTTGGAAAGGATTACAAGCAATATGGATCGCACGCGTATTATCACAAGAAATAGTCATCGTACCTTGTAAAATACCATAATCCTCCAATATTTTCTTCATCCATAAGAGTTGCATGTAACAACTCCCAGCGGCAATATACTCAGCCTCTGCCGTGGATAAAGATATAGAGTTTTTCTTCTTGCTCAACCAAGAGACAAGAGAAATCCCAAAATAGAAATACCCACTCGAAGTGATCCTACAACCATCAACATCCCCAGCCAAATCAGCATCCAAATAGGAAGACAAACGGTCAGCGGTATCAAAGTAATACCAAATATCGTATGAAAGAGTTCCACTCCCGTATTTGATGATACGTTTAAGTGTGTTTAAATATGACTCTTTCAGGGACATCTGGTATCGTGAACGGAATCTAACACTAAAGGAAATATTAGGACAACTAGCAGTCAAGTAGAGGAAACTACTTATTATACTACGATAAAGGGTATTCTCTACGTCCTTGCCTAAAGCATCTTTGTTAATCTTTGTCGATGTACTCATAGGGGTGCGTGAGTTCTTAGCGGAGTGTAGACCAAATTTCTTCACAAGGTCTCTTACATATTCGGATTGAGATATTAATATCCCATCCCCAAGGTGATAAACCTGAAGACCTAGGGAGAATGTAAGCTCACCTACCATACTCATCTCAAGATCTTTTTTTATCTCCTCCTCAAAGGTGTGAGTATAGAGGGAACATATGGATCCAAAGACTATGTCATCCACATAGACTTGGACAACCACAATATCACCACTCTCTTTTATCACAAATAACGTCTTATTCACTCCCCCTCTTTTGAATCCACGAGCTAAGAGATAGTAAGTGAGCCTCTCGTACCAAGCATGGGGTGCTTGCTTTAAACCATAAAAAGGCATTGATAACATAAAAGACGTGTCCCGGGTGCTTAGGGTATTCAAACCTTTTTGCTTATTCCATGCAAATCTCCTCCTATAGAATACCATTCAGAAAGGAACTACTGACATCCATCTGATATAACTTGAAGCGCAGATGACATACTATGGTGAGTATTAAGAGAACTTACTCAAGCCTAGCAATAGGAGAGAATATCTCGTCAAATTCTACACCCTCGATCTATGTGTTGCCTTAAATGACCAACCTAGCCTTATTATGAACTATGGTACCATTCTCGTCCATTTTAGTCTTATAAACCCACCTGAAACCGATCATATTAGACGTCCTAGATCGGGGGACTAACTCCCATACATCGTTCTTGCGAAATTAAAGGAACTCATCTTGTATGGAGGATATGCAATGCTCATCCTTGAGTTCTTCTTTCACATTCTTGGGCTCGACTAAGGATGTGTAGAAAAAATAGCTAACCAAATTTTCGAGTTGCGCACAAGTGTTGAAACCTTGTGTATGATCACCAAGTATAGAGGAAGGATCATGACTCTTTCAAACCTAAGATGGTTTCTCCCCTAAACCCAGAATGGGGTCCACTATAATAGCATGAGGAAGGATGGAATCGTCACCAAGGGTGCATCATCCTCACACTGGGGGATAGGAGCAATAAACACCGATGGCTCGTCATCTCTAATCATGATGTTTATTGACTTCATAACTTTACAACTCGCAAGGTTAAAAACCCTATAAGCCTTACTCGCCGATGACTATCCAAAAAATATCCCCTCATTGCTTTAGGAGTCAAACTTTTTTAAGTTCTCTCTATCTCATAAGATGTAGCAAGTACTCCCAAAGATACATAAATATGATAGGTTGTGCTCCTTCCCTCTCAAGAACTCATAAGGCATGTGAAGTGTGTGTGGATGAATAAATACCTTATTCACCGTATGGCATGCAGTTCTCAATGCCTCTGCCCAAAAACATCTAGGCACATCTCTTCCAAGTAGCATGGATCTAGCCATTTCTTGTATCGTCCGGTCCTTCCTCTCAACAATACAAATTGTCTGAGGAGTATGAATGATCGAAAAATCATGTTTGATGCCCACTCCATCACAATAGCTATCCACTAATCTTCTTTAAATTCAATGTCATTTTTTCTACGCATTCAATTAATAGTGACATTGGGTTGGTTTTGTAGTATACGACACTTGGTTGTAAGGAACTCAACTGAATCAAACTTTTCTCTAAGGAATCCCACGATAGAATATCTAGAAAAGTCATTGAACATCACGAGAATATATCTCTGACCATCTAAACTCTCCGAGCGAGTAAGACCCATACACTACACTAAAAACACCAATTTGGCACACCCTGATATTAAAAATCTGGCACAGTTTAAACTCTAACAAAATTCTGGCACTGTTTAATGAAAATCTGGCATACTTTAAAACAGTGCCAAAATTGAGTACACTTCACTAAAATACAAAACACCCTAAAAAAATTAACAATCCTCACACTTTGGTATCCCTCTCTCTTCCCGCTCACCCCGATCGTCCTTTTCTTCATTTTGTCTCCCTCCACAATCCACCTACGCACTACCTGGTGCCTCATCCATCGACTACCATAATCAATGCCTCATCCTCCACCTACCAACATCTACGAACCTCTGTCATCGAAACGCCACCATCAGATCCAACTCTGAAATCGAACAAAACAAGTGATTTTAATTGTCAAGAGTTTATCTCTTGATCTTACTTTTATAGTTTTTACTCTTGTATGTCAGAATTTGTAGATCAAGATGTGACTAGGGTTTAACTCTCTCACTAATTTCATTATCGCTGTATTTTTGGGTTTTTTTTCAAAAATTTGGATATTCTTCAAGAGTCAACCCTAAATAGTTGGAACTTGAATATATATACACTGAGGTTTTACGATCTAGATTATTGAAATTTCTTTTGGCCGGCTATAGATCTGTTCGAATTCAATTTTTTATTCAACGTCTGATTCAATTTCAGATTCTACGCCGCTTGCTCATGTCGTCTAGACCTTAATGTCTGATTGTTGAGCTATCAAAATTTTTTGATTAACGAATCAGACCTTTTTTTGTTATAAAATCTCGGTTTCTCAAAACGATCTGTTTATGTCAGATTTGCGGATGTGTTTTATATATTTTTTAGGTTCCCTTATTATTGCTTTATATTATTGCTAGTATATATAGTGTGATATTAAATTGTATGCGCATTGTGTGAAATTGTGTGCATGAGTATGAAATTATGTGTATGTGATGTGAAACTGTGTGCATATGTGTGAAATTGTGTGTATGTACGTGTTGATCTCCCTAGTGTTGTATCCATTAGAATTATTTTGTAATTATCTACTTGTACTTTGGAATTCAATTTCTTGAATATTTTAAAGTTTCCTAGACTTGTGCAGGGGAGGATCATCCACAAATATGAATAACAATAATTTGAAATTATCATTAGTGTTGAGAACCACATTAGTGGATGTCCATGCATATGTGGGAAAATTGAGCATGAGCAGAGCTATATTGGGGGCTAAACCGGGCTCTCGCTCAAGTCAATGTTTAAAAATAGGGCTCATAGGCATTTAGTCATACATTTTGAGATTTTTTAGTGAGTAATCATATGCCTTTTTATTTTGGATATATGTACCATTCCCTACAAATATGCTCACTATAAAAAAATTGTTAATCCATAAAAAGTGGAGCAATTGATTTTACAAAACCCACCAAAATGGGCATAACCGTTAGATTTTGAGACTGCCAACAACGAAAAAAGGTGTGGGAGTGAACACATATAAAACATAAGGGTACAAGACTTTTGACAAAATATATGTTAAAAATAATCAATTAGTACTAGATTTGTTCCAAAGATGTGAACTTTTGTTAACTAATAAAAAATTCTAACTTGTCTCTTCATTTCACCATACGTTCTATTCATTGTTTATTAATGCCATTGTAGTTTTTTTAATACAATAATTGATGTGTGTTGTTTCACTGTAGGTTATATTAGTTGTTAAAATTAATTTTGTGATTTGTTACTTTCTTTTACAGAAGAATAGAGTCAACACCATTATTTTGTTATGCCAGCTATAATTTTTCATCTTTTGGTTGTGGTATGTCAGTTTCCTTGATACTCTTATCTTCTGCAATTTGAAGTATGTAAGCTAATAATGGAGGCCAACAAAATTTAGACCTACAATCCAGATTTTATACCCGATCCATGTATGTCTACTAAAATTAAACATGGGAGAGCATGTTGCTTAAATATACCAAAATATTAGTTTAAAAACAAACACACCTTTTATGAAAAGTAAATAATAAGAATAAATTGTGGCAAGGAAAAGGGAAATCAAATCCCCAATATACTCTTGTTTTAGTTATATGTTTAGAAAAATTTGGAAACTTGGAGAATGTTAATATGATTTAATGGAAATTTTGATTAAATGTAATTTAAAATCTTTCAGGTCTCATTATAATTTGTATTTGTAGAGCATTTATGTCTATGGATAGTTTTTGCCTATTGATTCAAGAATTCTTGCAATTTCAAGTGACCAAGGAATAATCGTTGACTTTGGAATAAGTTTGGCCTACCTTGTGGAAGAAGCTTACGATCCTTTTGTTGAGGTCGTAAGTTTGTTCTTTGCATTCTTATTTCATATCCATATTGTTTTTATAGAATTCTGGAGCTTTGTCATGAAGTCTATTTTCTTATTACAAAGTAATAACTGCCAACATAATGTGTGTGTTTCTAGTATTTGGTTGGAATTGCAGTGGTTTTTGGTAATTTATCTCTAAGAAAATGTCTATGTGCATAAAGAAAGTACACAATAACGCTACGCAAACTGATGTGCGAGTGTAATAAAGTGTTGTACTGTCAATGATTAAGTAATGGACAATACCTTATTACATTGCCACATCAGTTTGTGTAATGCCTTTGTGCACATAGCATTTCTCTTATCTCGAATCCAAGCTCCTGGCTATGACAATTTATAATGGGTGGTTGGGGGTAATTGGACATTTTTGGTTGGTTTCGATTTGGTTCATTTAGTAATGGTGGTTGTGATGGGGTAATAAATAGTGTTTTATTGATTAATTATGGGTTTGGTCAATGCATTAATAGCTGAGAGAATAAAGTATATGCAATAGTGGTGTTGGTAGTAGGATTTCATAAATTATTTATAGTGTAAGGGATGGATTGATAAATCATATTCATTGTTGCAATAACAACATTGAATTTATTGTCTTTTTTATTGTTCTCAATGTTTTAGAAAGATAAGGTGGCCTATGAGTTCCAAGGGGGTTTACTTTTGTGTTGATTAGTTAAATCAAACCGATAGAATTTGATTTTACACAGAAGTCCGAGAATCCATTTGAGATTTCCATATTGACCCCATTTTCCATCGCCAAAGCCTTTGCCATGAAATTTGTTCCTTGTCCCAAAAAAGAACTATTATCAACAACGAAACTCCCATTTTTATCTTTTAGGAAAACATCACCAACACTGATCTAAGATTTCCCTTGTAGAAACCATCCACATTGAGTTTAAAAGATAGTTTTTTCCCCAAATAATTCTGAGGTATTTTTTTTATTGAGGAGTTCTCACAAAAACACCTAGTTATTCAGCAAACTGGGATCCCGATGGCGAGAGTTCGAATTCAAATTCGAATACTAAGGTGTGCTATGCTTTATCCCAGTTAATTCCATTAACTAACAATGAATAAAAAGCAGAACATTTGATCCACCATAGAAAACCTAGTCAATAAATTTAGTGGGAAGTTATAATCTTGTCTAAAGGCGATTATTCATTATTTGTTCAACTATTATATAGAATTAAAGCATGAAATCCATTATATGTTGCATTGGTGCATCATAGTCTATGTTGGCTATGCTCATCTCGTAGTGGATTAATATGCCTAAGAAAGACTATCTTCATTTTTTTCAATAATGTTCTTAGTATGATCTTTCTAGAGCACTGGAAAGGCTTAAATATAAAAAAACATGATATTAATTTCTCCTTCTATAGATGACATGAACAGAAGAAAAAAAAACGTTTGAATCAAATAATTTCATCTATCCTAAAATGATAATCATTTAACTATTATGTGAGGGTATTATGTAGTAAACGCAACTTGTTGGCAAATATAAGTTATAAATACTTTATAAATTGCATGTTAGATGAATGCATCCAGTGCTGAAACAATTTTTTTTACTTTGTTTCCGAGATTTCATGTCCCCCCCCCCTTTCTTCTTCAATTTATCTCCTTTGGATACACCCTCTTGATAAGTAAAACATTGCATCATTTCTACTTGAGTAGTTGCTGCTGTTTCTGATGGCTTGAAGGCATAGGAAGTTCTTAAAAGAAGACCCCATGACATAGACCTCGTATTGACAGAAGTGTAACTTCTGTCAATCTGCGGATTCACTCTTCTTACCGAGACTGCTGAGCATAAAATTTAAAAAAAATTCCTATTATAAGTATGATTCAATACAAACTCTTGGGTGGTGATTGATTTGAATTTCTACTTATCTGAAGTCTTTTATTTTAATGTGTAGTTCTAACATTTCTTTCATGATCCTGCAGTGATGTCCACACTTGTTTATGTTAGCACAGTTTATAAATGCATGTTGAGAGGTATTGCTGAATTTCTTGTCAAGCCTCTTAGAAAGAATGAGCTAAAGAATTTATGGCAGCATGTTTGGAGAAGACAAGTTGTATGCTTTATCCCTAATCTTTACTAATATGTTACATGTTTTTTTTTTTCCTTATTCACTTGAAATCAAATTTTCTGATAGCATCTTTGTTTGTTTCATATTGTCTTATCAGTCAAGTGGTCGCAGACCTGAACCCCAAGATGAGAGTGATACACAACAGAATGTGGAAACCATAGCTGATACAATGCTACTAGTAATCATTCAAGTGGTTACACAGCTTGTATTAAAAGAAATAAGGAATGCATTGAGAAATGAAGTGTGATGCTCAGTTTATGTCTCGTTCTCTAAGTCATTTCATTTCATGTGGTGAAGACATTACTTGTGAATCTAATCCGATAAACCACGTCTAAATATCATCTTACATTCAGATGTTGTAGTGATCGACTGAATTGATGTCAGTTAAAAAAATGATATCAGTTCAACCAATGCTTATACATTCATTGTATAGAATGCATGTATAGAGTGGATCTATATTTCAATGTCAAATATATTCTTAGAAATGTTGTATAAGAATAATGAAACCTCTAATTACCTTATAATGCATACAATAATTTGAAATATCTAGATCAGGCGTAAAAAGAAGCCGTTAAAGGGTGAAAACCCAAACCAACCCCCAAACGAACCTGTAAGAGGCACCCACACCTCGCACGGGACCAATGTAACTCATAGGAACTGACCGCATAATAACGGGCCTCTTGGTTTGAGAATATAATGATAATTTAAAAATCTATATATTAGGCTTAGAAACAAGCCGTTGAAGCATGAAAACCAAAATCATCCCCCAAACGGCCCCGTAAGAGGCACTAACACCAGGCATGGGACCAATGTAATGCATAGGAATTGAATGCGTAGTAACGGGCCTTTCGATTTGAGAAAATGATGATAATTTGAAAATATCTAGATTAGGCTTAGAAACAAGCTGTTGAAGGGTAAAAACCCAAACTCGCAGCCAAACGGCCCCATAAGAGACACTAGCACCTCGCACAGGACCAATGTACCTCGTAGGAACTGACCGTGTAGCTACGGGCCTCTCAGTTCAAGAATATGACAATAATTTAAAAATATATAAATTAGGCTTAGAAACAATCCATTGAAGGGTTAAAACCCAAACCAGCCCCCAAACGGCCCCGTAAGAGGCACTAACACCTCGCACGGGACTAATGTAACTAATAGGAACTTATCGCATGGCTACGGGCCACTCGGTTTGAGAATATGATGATAATTTAAAAATATATAGATTAGGCTTAGAATAAAGCCGTTGAAGGGTGAAAACCCAAAACAGTCCCTAAATGGCATCGTAAGAGGCACTTACACCTTGCACGAGACGAATGTAACTCTTACAACTGATCGTGTAGCTACGGGCCTCTCGGTTCGAGAATATAATAATAATTTGAAAATATATAAATTAAGCTTAGAAACAAGCCGTTGAAGGGTGAAAACCCAAACCAGCCCCTAAATGGCCCCGTAAGAGGCACTAACACCTCGCATGGGATCAATGTAACTCCTACGAACTGACAGCGTAGCTACGAGACTCTCGGTTTGAGAATATGACAATAATTTGAAAATCTCTATATTAGGCTTACAAAACAAGCCGTTAAAGGGTGAAAACCCAAACCATCCCCTAAACGGCCACGTAAGAGGCACTAGCACCTCGCTCAGGACCAATGCAACTCGTAGGAACTGACCGCGTAGCTACGGGCCTCTCAGTTCGAGAATATGATGATAATTTAAAAATATCTAGATTAGGCTTAGAAACAATCCCTTGAAGGGTGAAAACCCAAACCAAGCCTAAAACGGCCCCTTAAGTGGCACTAACACCTCGTACGAGACTAATATAACTTGTATGAACTAACCACGTAACTATGGGCCTCTCAGTTTGAGAATATGATGATAATTTTAAAATATCTAGATTAGGCTTAGAAATAGGCCGTTGAAGGGTGAGAACCAAAACCAGCCCCCAAATTGCCTCGTAAGAGTCACTAGCACCTCGCACGGGATTAATGTAACTCGTAGGAACTGACCGCGTAACTACGGGCCTCTCAGTTCGAGAATGTGATGATAATTTGAAAATATAAAATTAGTCTTAGAAATAAGCCGTTGAAGGGTGAAAACCCAAACTAGCCCCGAAACGGCCTCGTAAGAGGCACTAACACCTCGAACGGGATCAAAGTAACTCCTACGAACTGACAGCGTAGCTACAGGCCTCTCGGTTTGAGAATATGACAATAATTTGAAAATCTCTATATTAGGCTTACAAAACAAGCCATTGAAGGGTGAAAACCCAAACTAGCCCCCAAACGGCCCCGTAAGTGGCACTAGCACCTCGCTCGAGATCAATGTAACTCATAGGAACTGAACGCAGAGCTACGGGCCTCTCAGTTCAAGAATATGATAATAATTTGAAAATATATAGATTAGGCTTAGAATCAAGCCGTTGAAGGGTGAAAACTCAAACTCGCCTCCAAACGGCCCCATAAGAGGCACTAACACCTCACACGGGACCAATGTAACTTGTACGAACTGATCGCGTAGCTACGGGCCTTTCAATTTGAGAATATGATGATAATTTGAAAATATCTAGATTAGGCTTAGAAACAAGCCGTTGAAGGGTGAAAATCCAAACCAACCCCTAAGCAGCCTCGTAAGAGGCACTAGCACCTCGCACAGGACCAATGTAACTCGTAGGAACTGACCGCGTAGCTAAGGGCCTCTCAGTTTGAGAATATGACGATAATTTGAAAACATATAAATTAGGCTTAGAAACAAACCGTTGAAGGGTGAAAACCCAAACCATCCCCCAAATAGCACCTTTAGAGGCACTCAGACCTTGTATAGGACCAATGTAAGTCGTAAGAACTGATCACGTAGCTATGAGCCTCTCCGTTCGAGAATATGATGACAATTTAAAAATATATAGATTTCGCTTAGAATCAAGCCGTTGAAGGGTGAAAACTCAACCTAGCCCCCAAATGTCCCCGTTAGAGGCACTAACACCTCGTACGGGATCAATGTAAGTCGGAGGAACTGATCGCGTAGTAATGGGCCTCTCGATTTGAGAATATGATGATAATTTGAAAATATCTAGATTAGGCTGGGAAACAAGCTGTTGAAGGGTGAAAACCCAAATCAGCCCCCAAACGGCCTCGTAAAAGGCACTAACACCTCGCATGGGACCAATGTAACTCGTAGGAACAGACCACGTGGCTATGGGCCTCTCAGTTTGAGAATATGAGGATAATTTGAAAATATATAGATTAGGCTTAGAATCAAGCCGTTGAAGGGTAAAAACCCAAACTAGCCCCCAACCAGCACAGTAAGAGGCACTCACACCTCGCACGGGACGAATGTATCTCGTACGAACTGACCACGTAGCTATGGGCCTCTCGGTTCAAGAATATGACAATAATTTAAAAATATATAAATTAGCTTAGAAACAAACCGTTAAAGGGTGAAAACCCAAAATAGCCCCCAAACGGCCCCATAAGAGGCACTAACACATTGTACAAGATCAATGTAACTCGTACGAACAGACCGCGTAGCTACCGGCCTCTCAGTTTGAGAATATGATGATAATTTGAAAATATCTAGATTATGCTTACAAAATAATCTCTTGAAGGGTGAAAACCCAAACCATCCCCCAAACAGCCCCGTGAAAGGCACTAGCACCTCGCTCGGGACCAATGTAACTTATAGGAACTGACCGCGTAGGTACGGGCCTCTCGATTCGAGAATATGAAGATAATTTCAAAATATCTAGATTAGGCTTAGCAACAAGCCCTTAAAGGCTGAAAACGCAAACTAACCCCCAAACGGCCCCGTAAGTGGCATTAACACCTCGCACGGGACCAATGGAACTCGTATGAACTAACCACATAGCTACGGGCCTCTCAGTTTGAGAATATGATGATAATTTGAAAATATTAAGATTTGGCTTAGAATCAAGTCGTTAAAGGATGAAAACCCAAACAAGCCCCCAAAAGGCCTCGTGAGAGGCACTATCACCTCGCACAGAACCAATGTAACTCGTAGGAACTGACCGCGTAGCTACGAGCCTCTCAGTTTAAGAACATGACAATAACTGGAAAAATATATAAATTAGGCTTAGAAACAAGCCGTTGAAGGGTGAAAACCCAAACCAGCTCCCAAAGGGCACCGTAAGAGGCACTCAAACCTCGCAGGGGACCGATGTAACTGGTACGAACTGACCGCATAGCTACGGTACTCTCAGTTCGAGAATATGATGATAATTTGAAAATATATTAGGCTTCAAATCAAGCCTTTGAAGGGTGAAAACCTAAACCATCCCCCCAAACGGCCCTATAAGAGTCACTAACACCTCGCACGGGATCAATGTAACTCGTAGGAACAGATCGCATAGTAACAGGCCTCTCGATTTTTGAATATGACAATAATTTGAAAATATCTAGATTAGACTTAGAAACAAGTCGTTGAAGTGTGAAAACCCAAACCAACTCCCAAACGGCACCGTAAGATGCAGTCACACCTCGCACGGGACCAATGTAACTTGTATGAACTGATCGCATATATATGGGCCACTCGGTTCGAGAATATGATGAAAATTTGAAAATATATAGATTAGGCTTAGAATTAAGTTGTTAAAGGGTGAAAACAAACCATCCCCTAAACGGCCCCGTAAGAGGCACTAAAACCTCGTACGGGACCAATATAACTCGTATGAATTGACCGCGTAGCTACGGGCCTCTCGATTTGAGAATATCACGATAATTTGAAAATATTAAGATTAGGATTAGAAACAAGCCGCTGAAGGGTGAAAAACTAAATCAGCCCCCAAACGGTCCTGTAAGAGGCACTAGAACCTCGCACGGGACCAATGTAACTCGTATAAACTGACCGCGTAGCTACGGGCCTATCGATTTGACAATATGATGATAATTTGAAAATATATAAATTAGTCTTAGAAACAAGTCGTTGAAGGGTGAAAACCCAAACCAGCCCCCAAACACCACCGTAAGAGGCACTCACACCTCGCACAGGACCAATGTAACTCGTAAGAACTAATCACGTAGCTATGAGCCTCTCGATTCGAGAATATGACGATAATTTGAAAATTTATAGATTAGGCTTAGAATCAAGCCGTTGAAGGGTGAAAACCCAATCAGCCCCCAAACGGCCCCGTTAGAGGCACTAACACCTTGCACAGGATTAATGTAACTCGTATGAACTGACCGCACAGTAACGGGCTTCTCAGTTTGAGAATATGACGATAATTTGAAAATATCTAGATTAGGATTAGAAATAAGCCGTTGAAGGGTAAAAATCGAAACCAACTCCCAAACGGCCCCATAAGAGGCGCTAACACCTCGCATGGGACCAATGTAACTCGTAGGAGCTGACCGCATAGCTACGGGTCTATCGGTTCGAGAATATGATGATAATTTGAAAAAATATAGATTAGGATTAGAATCAAGCCATTGAAGGGTGAAAACTCAAACTAGCTCTCAAACGGCACCGTAAGAGGCACTCACACCTCGCACGGGATGAATGTAACTCGTAAGAACTGGTTGTGTAGCTACGGGCCTCTTGGTTAGGGAATAAGACGATAATTTAAAAATATATAGATTATGCTTTGAATCAAGCCGTTGAAGGGTGAAAACCCATACTATCCCCCAAACGACCCCGTAAGAGACACTAACACCTCGTACGGGACCAATGTAACTCATACGAACTGATCGCGTAGCTACAACCTCTCAGTTTGAGAATATGATGCTAATTTGATAATATCTAGATTAGGCTTAGAAATAAGCCGTTGAAAGGTGAAAATCCAAACCAGCACCTAAACGGCCTCATAAGAGGCATTATCACTTCACACTAGACCATTGTAACTCATAGGAACTGACCGCGTACCTACGGGCCTCTCGAGTTGAAAATATGATGATAATTTAAAAATATATAAATTAGGCTTAGAAACAAGTCGTTGAAGGGTAAAAACCCAAATGAACCCACAAATGGCACCGTAAGAGGTACTCACACCTCGCACGGGACCAATGTAACTCGTAGGAACTGACCGCTTAGCTACGAGCCTCTCGGTTTGAGAATATGATGACAATTTGAAAATATATAAATTAGGCTTAGAAACAAGCCGTTGAAGGGTGAAAACCCAAACTAGCCCCCAATCGGCACCGTAAGAGGCACTCACACCTTGTACGAGTCCAGTATAACTCGTACGAACTGACCATGTAGCTACGAGCCTCTCGGTTCCAGAATATGATGATAATTTGAAAATATATAGATTAGTCTTATAATCAAGCCGTTAAAGGGTGAAAACCCAAACTAGCCCCCAAATGGAGCCGTAAGAGGCACTCATACCTCACATGGGACGAATGTAATTCGTACGAACTGATCGCGTAGCTACGAGCCTCTCAGTTCGAGAATATGATGATAATTTGAAAATATCTAGATTAGGCTTAGAAATAAGCCATTGAAAGGTGAAAATCTAAACCAGCCCCTAAACGGCCTCATAAGAGGTAGTAGCACTTCACACTAGACCATTGTAACTCGTAGGAACTAACCGCGTACCTACGGGCCTCTCGATTTGAGAATATGATGATAATTTAAAAATATATAAATTAGGCTTAGAAACAAGTCGTTGAAGTGTAAAAACCTAAATGAACCCACAAATGGCACCGTAAGAGGTACTCACACCTCACATGGGACCAATGTAACTCGTAGGAACTGACTGCTTAGCTATGAGCCTCTCGGTTTGAGAATATGATGACAATTTGAAAATATATAAATTAGGCTTAGAAACAAGCCGTTGAAGGGTGAAAACCCAAACCAGCCCCCAAACGGCACCATTAGAGGCACTCACACCTCGCATAGGACCAATGTAACTCGTACGAACAGACCGCGTAGCTACAAGCCTCTCAGTTCGAGAATATGATGATAGTTTGAAAATATATAGATTTTTCTTATAATCAAGCCGTTAAAGGGTGAAAACCCAAACTAGCCCCCAAATGGCACCGTAAGAGGCACTCACACCTCACATGGGACGAATGTAACTCGTACGAACTGACCGCGTAGCTATGGGTCTCTCAATTTGAGAATATGATGATAATTTGAAAATATATAGATTAGACTTAGAATCAAGACGTTGAAGGGTGAAAACTAAAACTCGCCTCCAAATGGCCCTATAAGAGGCACTAGCACCTCACACAGGACCAATGTAACTCGTAGGAACTGACAGCGTAGCTATGGGCCTCTCAATTCGAGAATATGATGATAATTCGTAAATATATAGATTAGGCTTGGAAACAGGCCGTTGAAGTGTGAAAACCCAAACCAACCCCTAAATGGCCTCGTAAGAGGCACTAACACCTTGCACGGGACCCATGTAACACGTAGGAACTGGTCGTGTAGCTACGGGACTCTCGATTCGAGAATATGATGATAGTTAAAAAATATATAAATTAGGCTTGGAAACAAGCCGCTGAAAGGTGAAAACCCAAACCAGCCCCCAAATTGCCCCATAAGAGGCACTAGCACCTTGCGTGGGACCAATATAACTCGTAGGAACTGGTCGCATAGTCACGGGCCTCTCGATTCGAGAATATGATGATAATTTTAAAATATATAGATTAGGCTTGGAAATAATTCATTGAAGGGTGAAAACCTAAACCAACCTCCAAACGGCCTTGTAAGAGGCACTAACACCTCTCACGGGACCCATGTAACTCATAGGAACTGGTCGTGTAGCTACGGGCCTCTCGATTTGAGAATATGATGATAGTTTGAAAATATATAAATTAGGCTTAGAAATAAGTCATTGAAGGGTGAAAACCCAAATCATCCCCCAAACTTCCCCGTAAAAGGCACTAGCACCTCGCATAGGACCAATGTACCTCATAGAAACTGGCCGCGTAGTCACGGGCCTCTCGGTTCGATAATTTGAAAATATATAGATTAGGCTTAGAAATAAGCCGTTGAAGGGTTAAAACCCCAACCAACCCCCAAATGGCCTCGTAAGAGGCACTAACACCTCGCACAAGACCAATGTAACTTATAGGAACTGGTCGCGTAGTCACGGGCGTCTCGGTTTGAGAATATAATAATAATTGTAACTCGTATATGCAATTTTTTTTGTTTGGTTAAGCTTTATTTATAAATTACTTGCTTACTAATATCATATCTTTTTTGTATCCTATTTTTTTTATTGGAAAATATTTTGTCATTAACTTTTATTCACGTGGAACACACGGAGAAGTCAATGGTTACAACAAGGGGATTATTTATTTAATGGCGTTAATATTTCGTATTCTATTTTTTTTTATGGCCATGCGGACTTTTATAATTTTATTGTTAACTTTTTTGTTCGTGCGGGTTTTTATAATTTTATTTTTATATTTTATGGCCATGCGGGCTTTATATTACGCAGGTTTTGTATTAGCGGGTTTTGAAATGTCCAAAAAATAGGGGAAACTCTGGCCAATTTTTTTAAATAATTAATTTTTAAATAATATTTTTTTTCTTTGATCAAAAAATTTGGCACAGTTCAAAACTGTGCCAAAAGTGTATCAAATGTTGGCACGATTTTGAACTATGCCAAAAGTGTACCAAAATGTACTCAATCTGGCACAGTTCAAAACTGTACCAGAAATATCAAATTTTGGCACGGTTTAAAAGTGTGCCAGAAGTGTTCCTATTTGGCCAAATTTGGCACACTTTTAAATCGTGCCAGAAAAAAATGGCCATTTTGGAATACCTGATTCTGGCACAGTTCAAAACTGTGCCAGATTTGATCTGGCACAGTTTTAAACCGTGCCAGATTGCTATTTTTGGTGTAGCGATAACATACATGTGGATCAACACAAAAATGTGGGAGGTGGTAATGGTATTCAACTTCCAATGGGGACTTAAAATTTGTTTTCCTTGTTAGTAAGGTCCACAAATCGATGAAGTTGGTTTCCTAAGAGATGGTAAGCCACGAACTAGGTCCTTTTTCACTATACTCTCAAAATCTCTAAAGTTCACGTGACCTAGTCATTGATGTCAAAGATCCATAGTGGAGACCGTGGTATAGTTGCACACAAAGGAGGACTTGTACATAATCCCATAACAATTATCTTCGGTCCTCACACCTCGTAGTAAAAGTTCACCGGATTGGTCATAAATATTGCATTCGAACAGGTCAAACTTTACTACAAAGTTTGCATCACAAAGTTGCTTATGCTAATTGGGTTCGCTTTCAACCCTTTCAAGTATAATACATTTTTTAGTTATGGAATTCGGGTATCTCAACACAACCAAGCCCCAAAATACTATACATACTCCTATCTCCAAAAGTGACTTTACCTTCCTTGCGATCCTCAAGGTGGGTAAAAAATAAAATGTCACCAGTTATATGCCTAGAGCACCTACTATCAAAATACCATTGGGAAGTATTTTGAACCTTAAGAGCAACGTGCACAATAAGGGCTTTGACGTTTTGCTTATGTACTCAAGTGGAGGTGACCTTTTGTTTTCCCTTGTCGTTGTTGGGTCTAGTCGAAGCATTGGAAGAATTCTCAAACAACAAAGACATACGTTGAAATTCTTCCATTAAGCTTTATGAAGTTGCAACTAGGAACTCAAATTTCTCTCTAAGACTAGAAAAGTGTCTATAGTGAGATGTGTGGGAGTATGTGTACGCCTAGTTTTACCTAGTTTATAACAAAACTCTTTAAGGTGACCTCTTATCTTGCAAAAGGTGAAAACATAGACTTTTTTTGGGTCTAACTTGGTTTGATTTCTTGGGTTTAACTTTATTTTGTGGTTTAGGTTAAGGGCTATAACGATTAACCAAAAATTTAGGAATCAGTTTCGGTGCGGTATTGGAAGTGCATGCACCATCATAACTTATTCCATACCTCTCAGCAAAACTTAAAGCAGGACCGAGGAGCATCTTACCTAACTTCTTTGATGTATCCTTGATAATTACCTTAACCTCTCGAGCATGTTCTATATCTTTATCAAGTTGGGATACAAGGGATTCAAGTTTCTCATGAGTCTCCATGGATGCTTAGAGATCTCTCGTAAGATTAGCCAGCTTATTGGTCAAGTCTCTATTCTCTCTCTCAACTCAACAAACTCTCTCTCCCAAAGCTTTTCTCACCAAGGACTCACTCTCTCTTGCCTCTCTTAACTCCTTATCTAAGGCTAAAACTCCCATAGCTAAACCTTTTGTTTTGTTTCTTAGTTTTAAAGGACTCAGCATAAATATCAGCATAGGCGAGCTGTAGGTCACTCTTGCTTTCACTTAAAATATTTCCCCCTCACTCTTGTCAGAATTACTAGACTTAATGTTGACGTGTCCATGTTTAGTAGCTTCCTCTTTAGTATGAGGTACACTTGGTGTACTAACATAACTAGCCATGAATGCAATGATGTTACATCGATACGGTGATTCATCCCCCGAACACACCGACTCGACCTCACTATCTCTAAGTGTGACGTTTAAGGAAGATTTGCCTTTCCCTTATCTCTATAACCTAGTGGGACACTCATGAGCTTTATGACCATTTCCCTCACATTTATAACATCTCCCCTCGTCTTGCTTTGGTACATCTTTCTTTTTTTCCAAATTTTGTCTTGTCCAATTTATATATTTTATCTTTCTCAAAACTTTTATTTCCTTCGGAAGTATTTTTCTTTTTAAGTTTGAGAAACTTTTTGAATTTTTTAGCAAAAAGGGTTAAATTGTCTAAATCAAAATCATACTCGAAATTTGACGAATCTTCTTCTTTCTTTTTAGATTGGTATTTTAATGAAATTTACTTTTCCTTAGGCTTAACAGTCTTAGGAAACATTTTTATCTCATACGTTTGAAGATCTCTTACAAGTTATTTTAACCTAAGAGTATCAAGGATTCCTAACAAATTTACAACAGTAACCTTAGGAATAACATGGGCAGGGAGAAATATCAAAATTTTCTTAACGACATGCGTCTCTGGTATTCTCTTACCTAAATTGAACTCGAGGTTACTATATCGGACAACCATGGATAAAACTTGTCAAATGATTAAGATTCAAGCATAGTGATAGTTTTAAATTGTGTGGTCAGATTTAGCAGCATAAAACTTTAACATCATTGGTTCCCTCGTGAGTGAGTTATAGGGTATCCCGTGCTTCTTTAAACGTGGTGCATGTTATAATGCTAAGGAACTTTTCAGGGGTGACGACTCCCAAGATGGCACTCAAACCACGCGAGTTAAAATGGCTCCCTTTAAATTTATCCTCTATCCATTGAGAGAGAAGTTTAGGGCCAACGACATTATCAACAGTTACAATGGGTGGCGTCCGCCCTCTTTCACAAATCAACCAAACATGTTCATCAATAGATTTTAAGGTTGACCTTCTCCTAGCTTCACAATATGCATAGCTTGTACCATAAAAAATGGGCATTCGATTCTACAAATTATCCATTAAATTTTGGCTTTTTTAAAAGATCAACAATTTTAAAAAAATTGATATAAAAAAATTTTGAGAAAAAAGATCACATAATATTTTAGTGTAACCTGATCTGATATCAATTTGGAAATGCATGTGATCTAATGGATTGATTTATATAATTAATTACCAACACATAAATACAATTTTTACCAAATTTTAGTCTTTGATTTAATTAGGTTTGCATACAATATGTGATCCAATCACAATTAATAAACTATGCATTCGATCAATATAGTAAATGACAAAAAATCCCTAAAAAGGGAAAAACCTTTAATTCAACACTATTAACAGTTTTGAATACAATCCACTTACAAAACAGTTAGCTACGCTAAGTTAACCGCTCAAAGTCTTGAAAACGCCAACATATTCGACTCAACTTCAGAGCCATCCATAGGTACTTCCTACCCTCAGTATCCATCGATCATCCTTCTTCCTTTTTCAGCAGTGAACCCTTGGTTCATAATTTAGTAGTCGAGATTCCTATCCGTAAGTTCTATATAAGATATAGAAACAATATGGTTTCACAAAGATTCACAAATCATATGGGGGATGTAAATATTGTTAATTGAAAATTGTTTTGGGAAATAAAATATGAAAAACCTTGGCAAAGATATATTGCTTGCATTTTTTCCAAAGTCTCGTGAAAAAAGAGTTCAATAGATGTATTTATAGATCTGACACAAAAATCGAGGTAGCAGCTCGTTCGAACAAAAATAGGCTTTCGTTTGAATGAGTTAGCATCTCGTTTATATTTGATAGTTGGCTGTGAAATTTATGCATTAATGTATTTCTTTCCTTTTCAGGTATTAGTCCTCGCTGGAGGGAATTGAATTTATTATACATATGATTTATAAATAAATACTTTAAATTGAAAAAGTATAAGTTTTCACTACAATATAATTATTTCTCACTACGAAACGACCATTTCTCATTGTGAAATATAATTTTTTTTATTGATATATAGTTATTTAGCAATCCCAAATGGTCAGGATAAAGTGAGAAAAAGGTATTTCACATTACGAAATTATTATTTTGCATTGAGAAATAGTAATTTCGCACTAAGAAATGGTAATGTCACAATGAAAAATAAGGTATTTCACATTTATAAATGAGTATAATGCATTGTGAAATGCTTATTACTTCTCACTATGAAATAAATATTATATCTTCTTTTTAATAGAGTTATAAGGTGAAATCTCATATTATCTTGAACCCTCTAGTGAGGACTATATTCACAATAGTTTCCATGAGATAGAACTTAAAATAAACCATAAAAATGAAAATGAAATGAAGGAACTAAAAATAAAAACTTAAATATGATACTTTCCAATCACAAAAATATATTTTCATTGATAATTACATATTACAACTAAAAAATTTCTCCTCTTTAGGATTGCATCAATCTTGCATTCAATAGATTCCAAATTCAAATACTCATCTTTTGACAAACTCCTCCTAGAGTTATTATGTGTATTACAAACGAACATAAACATATTTTTATGAAGATAATACATTGAATTATGAGTGATGACTGCAAAACTCCTCGTTGGATTCTCGTTCGAACGACTTTCATGTTCCCCAGGTCATTCGAACGACATTCACCTAATTCATCCTCTACCATAGGAAAGCTGCGTTTTTGCCCATTTTTGTTCACCCAATTCACATCAAACTTTACCCCACTCAAAATTAATAGTCCTAAAGCCATTTTACATACATTTAGATGATCCCTAACATCTTTTAACCATCAAACCTCATTAAATCTCATATATAGGTGAAGGAATTTAATCAAATATCAACGACCCTTCTTTTACATCATCACCCAGAACCCAAAATTAAATTCGTTTTTCTTCATGTATCAACCTAGATTCATAGCCTCTACATATGGTAATTCATCTACATTTAATTTCCTACCCAAAACCTTGATTAATAATTCAATTTCAACCCACATTTCATCATATCAAGTGTATATCATCAATTCTACACTAACATGTATAACATATGAACTAGTTAAAGCAAGATAACCAATTGTCTTATTGGGAAGGTCCGAGTCGTTGAATGAAAGTTGTACAGATGCGTTTCTCTCTTCACAATCTACACGTTATGGTGTTCTTGGTGAAAGATGGGTGGGTTTGTTCTTGGAGATCCTAAAAATCTCCTCTCCTTCTTCCTCTTGGACTCTCTCTTTTCTTTTACAGATAAAAATCCTAACTTTTACCACGTACATGCAGATATATTTCTCCAATTTTCGTCCATTAATTAGCCCCAATTTTTCAAAAGACAAAAATACCCCTCTGGGGTGTCGGTTTGGCCTAAAACTATTCTGAAATCCAAACGAAACCCCCGGGTAGAGTTTTCTGACTATTTCAACCCTTCGAGACACGTTGGCGCACCAAAATGACCATTTGGGCGATGTATATATATTTTACTTTTTATTCTATTTATTTAGTCCCGCCACGACTCACACCCGCGTCCCGACTTAAATTCCATAATTTTCATATTTCTCTCTTGCGACAATTTTCATAAATTCATAATCACATTCAGAATCATATATTACTTTATTCGCTCAGTAATATTCAATGTAATTCCCAGTAATAAATACTAACTCTTATCTCTCTAGTCAATATTTATTTTATTCCGTATTAATTATTAATTAATCCGTCTCACATTTAATTCAATTAATCCCACAATTAAAAATATCCCAAATTACGGGGTATTACATACGTCCCCCCCTAATTATAGAATTTCATCCTGAAATTCGAAAATAAAAGGTATACGTGGTAAGAATAAATTCAGGTATCTCTCGTGCATATCATCCTCACGCTCCCAAGTCGGCTCCTCGATATCGTGATGTCATCACTGTAGACGAACTAATGACACCACCTTTGACCTCAGTTTCCTCTTGCTACGATCTTGGATAGAAATTTCTCCCCCCCCCCCCCCCATCGTAGGAACTATCGGGTTGCAAATCAATCTCCTCTAAAGAAATATGGGTGTGGGCCAAACCATCCCGAAGGTATATCCTCGGTGAAGATATGTGAAACACATCGTGAATCCTATGCAGGTGCTCGGGTAACCCAAGCCTGTAAGACACTGGCCCAATTTTCTGAATAATAGGGAAGGGTCCTACATACCTTGGCGTTAACTTCCCTTTCTTCCCAAACCGCATTATCCCCTTCATAGGATATACTCTCAACAATACCTGGTCCCCTACACTAAACTCCCTGAAGAACCTCTTGGCATTGACATAGCTCTTCTGCCTATCCTGAGTAACCCGTATGCGACTCCTAATCATCTCCATTCTGGCTTACGTATCCTGAATCACCTTCGGCCCGAGTAATTTATTGTCCCACACCTCTAACCAACAAGAAAGAGAGTGTCAAGGCCTACCGTATAATGCCTTGAATGGGGCCATACCAATAGTAAACTGATAAGAGTTATTATATGCAAACTCTACCAGTGTAAGGTACTGCTTTCAACCGTCCCCAAAATCTAGAATACAAATACATAACATATCCTCCAGCATCTTATTAGTTCGCTCGGTCTACCCGTATGTCTACGGGTGATAGGTCGTGCTCAAGTGCAACTCTGCACCCATGGCCTCCCAAAAGCTCTCCCAAAAATAAGACACAAAGGTCTTGTCCCAATCGAACACAATATCGAGAGGCACCCTGTGTAATCTCATAATCTCAGCGATGAATAACTGGGCATACTGACTTGCTATGTAATCCGTTCAAAATAGTAAAAAGTAGTCTACCTTAGTTAACTGATCTATAATCACCCATATTGAATTGTGACCCTTCTGATAAGTAGGCAACCCCCATTTATACATCGGGATCTCTAATGGCTGGAGCAAACCCGTCGACTTCTGGTGGTTAACCTTGACTAACTGGCAGGTGGCACACTATGAGATGAACTCAACAATGTCTCCCTTCATGCTGATCCACCAATACTGTCACCTCATATCCTGGTACATCTTATCCCCTCAAGGATGTACCATAAAGCGTGAACTGTACGACTCTATCATCATCGTATGTCATAGGTCCTCCCCCTTTGGAACAACTAAATGCCCATTAAAGCGCGAACCCCCATCTGAACCCATAAAATAAGACTCAGCTCCCTCGACTAGTAGTTGTACAATTCGACCATCACCGAACGTGTCGGCTGCCTGGGCCTGTATTACTCTCGTCACAATCTGGGTTGTAACTCCTTTATAAGTCAAGTTAGTCAATGAACCCTCTATCTTCAAGAATCCCCGAATAAACTGCATGTAATAGCCTGCTAACCCTAAGAAACTCTGCACTTCCTTTGGTGTCATGGGTTGTCCCCACTCCTTCACAGTCGACACCTTGATGGGGTTCATCGATATTCCCCTATCTATTACGATGTACCCCAAGAACTATACCTCTCGCAGCTAAAATCAACACTTCTCTAACTTGGTGTACATCTCGTTCTCTCGTAAAGTCTGTAAAATCCTACGTAAGTGCTTGGCGTGCTCCTCATCGATCTGTGAATAAATCAGGATGTCATTTATGAAGAAAATGACAAACTGATCTAAGAACTCTCTGAACACTCTGTTCATTATATCCATAAATAATATCGGTGTGTTGGTTAGCCCGAATGGCATAACCCAAAACTCATAGGATCCATACCTCGTCAAAAATGAAGTCTTAGACACATCCTGCCCCCTGATCCTCAACTGATGGTATCCTGACCTCGAGTCTATCTTCGAGAAGAAAACTGCTCCCCTCAGCTGGTCCAATAAGTCATCGATTATGGGCAATGGATACTTATTCCGTATCATGAATTCATTCAACTCATAATAATCTACGTACAGTCGTATGGATCCATCCCTCTTCTTCATAAACAGGACTGGCACACCCCAAGTTAAGGTACTCCGACGGATAAAACCCTGTCCCAACAACATCTCAATCTGATCACATAGCTCCGTCATCTCCGCAGGATCCATATGGCAAGGTGCATGAGCTATCGGCTGAGTGCTCGGGTCTAAGTCGATCACAAACTCTATCTTTTTACTCAGCGGTAGCCCTGGTATATCCTAGAACACATCGACGTACTCACAGACGACTAGGGTTGAATAAAGGGGAATCACAACTCCTGTAGAGGTCTCCTCCTATAAATAAAATAAGTGGGTGGACAATCCTCCCCCGGGGCGAGGCATCGCTAATAAAAACATCTCCTGACCCGGTACGGTGAACACAATACTATGACTATAGCTGTCAATCATTGCCTTATACATAACTAGATAATCCATCCCAATGATAGCATCATAGTCGTGCATATCTAAAACAAGCATATTGTTCAGTAGGACCAATCTCCCAATCTCTATGCCTATTCCTCGACACATAAAGACTATCAATGACCTATAGCCTAATGGTGAATCTATACTAGTGACTGTGCTCTTCGCCCGTGTCTAATAACCCTGTGGCATGTGCAAAACTAGTGGCAATGAAACTATGTGAAGCCCCTGTGTCAAATAATATCCACCCCAAAGTCCCCTAGATAGAAAATGTACCTTCAACCGCGAGTGGTGCCTGTGGGACTGCGGCCTGATGGATGTTGTAGACACGCTTATACTGTAGTTTCCCCTGCTAAACCAGAAATGCTGCAATGGTAGGCAAGGCTGGGACTGGTGCTGGCGCTGGAAGAGCGGCTAGGAAGATGGGCCTATGGGGCTCCTGGTGAGTACTTGGTTGCTGAGGATTCTTCCCCTTACCGGGGCATTCAAATCGTTTGTGGCCAGTCTTGCCACAAGTAAAGAACTTCCTAAAAAAAATTCCCCCTTCCTGCCTCTGTTGGCCATTGCCACCTCTCCCTTGGCCCTGGTGGCCCTGCTAAAACTGTTGTTGGCTTGGGTGTCCCTGTTGTCACTGCTAGCCCTGATGGCCATGCTGATCCTGGTGGCCATGTCTGAAACCTCCCCGCCCTTGACGAAAATCTCCTGATCTGAACCTCTTAGCAGAATCCCCCTAATGGGTACCCTACTGACTCTGCCTCTGCTGACTCTAAGCTGCTTGTTCCCATTAACACTACCTCCACCTATCCTACCCTGCTAGATGGAGTCACTTACTCACTTTCTCCCCTTAACATGGAAGCGGTGATCCTGGCAGTGTAGTAAAGTAGCATTAAGTACATCAGTATAAGACTGCAAAGACAAGTTACCTAGAAGATGCTATCGAATCCTCCAGGTCAAACCATCCATGAACATCTGAATTTTCCTCTCTTAAGTAGGTACCTCAGTTGGTACCAAGTTTACCAATCTAGTAAACTCTTCCTCATATTTGTCTACATTCTTCCCTTCCTGGGTGAGGTCCAGTAGTTTCCGCCCCATCTTAGTCTGAACGACGGAAGGGAAATATTTGTAGTCAAACTGCACCCAAAAGTCCTGTATAGTCATAACATCACACTCTAATGCGGTAGTAGTGGACTCCCACCACTGTAACATTGCCCCTGCTAGCCTAAAAGTAACTAGTGTCTGATTCTTCACCTCCATGCATTCATACATCCCCAGATGCCTCTGGATGTCTTTCCTTTATTGGCTAGCTATGACAACATCAAAATCCCCTGTGAACTCCGAAGGATGCGTCTTCTGGAAGGCATCCCTAACTCACTCCCATGCAAAAAGGAATGCATGAGATGGTGCTGGTGCCACCACCTGTGCCTGTGGCCGGGCCTGCTGGACCACAGCTAGTGTTGCATTAAATGCCCGAGAAATAATGGTAGCAACCTTAACAACATTCAATGTACCCTGAGCTGGTGCTTGCTAAGGTTCGGATTGGTCATTTCTAGCCCTAGGTGCACTTCTGAAATGCATCTGAAATTAGAAAGAATTTATAAGTCCATAGTTATCAAATCTCAAACAGCTGGAGACGAATCACATAATCAAGAGTGCAATAATCCTAAAGATAGGTCGCTATATCAAAGAATGCTAAGTTGAATGCATAATAAGCCATACAGATACTAAAAGAATCTAGAACCTGATGCTCTGATACCACTTGTAACACCCCTCCTAATTAAATATCGGGTGATCAGTCCTTTATTAAGTTAAAAATAAAATATCCAGTTGGTTCAGTTTTAGCATCACTGTCAAAAAAATTTATTAATTACTAACCACATAGTAGTTAAAAATTTAAGTGTCAAATTTTATATTTTAAAATTTACCTGCAACCAAAAATAATTAGTTTAACCATTCACCATTTAATAAAATCTCATAGCAAATAAGAATGACATAAATAAATAACAGAGCCTAGAGTAAACACTTCCAGTCTAAATCCCAAATAAAAAAGTTTGAAATGAAATAAATCCTCACAGCTCAAATATAAATAAGAGTCTGCAGTCACTATCTCTGAGTAAATTTGAATAATAATAGACAATATGCCCGACTGAAGTAAATAAGTCGGAAAAAATCAAGGATAGATGTGGAGGCATCTAGTACCGAGGTCCTGTAACTTCCACAACAGCTACATCATGTCAACTGGTAGGAACTCCTATGCTTGGCATTCCTGTGGCTGGGCACCTAAATGATTTTTACAAAAACAAAGTAGATTTGGAAGAAAACAGGTGAGAGCCTGAGTTGTAATTGGTTTAAAAGCATAAAGTGTTTAAAATGCATTAAACAGTAAATATTATATCCATGTTAGTTCCTCATGCCTTCACTTGAGATCCTCATCTCTCAACTAATGTTCACGCCTAGAATAGAATCCTAACCCATCCTAGTCAAACTATCCCACTTATTAAGTTTAGCCCAAGTCCTTTACTGAATTGCCTAAGTCTTTTTACCCAATCATAACACCCGAATAATACCTTCTTATAATTATAACGGTAGTTTAATCGGATTCAAACAACTCATTAATCATTCAAGTTCCCGCATTGTTGATTAATATTAAATATCGTAATCTTTCTCATGTACTAAGCAACACAGTAGAAAAATCCAAGTGTATATACATATATATCACTATCATACATATACATACTAATACGACACCCCAAAAGGCTAAACCTATGGTGCAAACATACTCTGCTATCAATCCCAGTACGTCATGCACATAAGGATTACGAATTTCGAATCACTCTGGAATCGTATCAACACGTATCACAGACAATGGAGGTGAACATAGTTCCCAGCCCCATGGGCTACGCACAAACCTATGCACCCACGTGACCGCAAACTAATCAACTCACAGATAAGTCTTTCCTAGACCTATGCCCTAAGGTAGCAATCTAAAATCCCCCCGAAGGCTCATCATGATAAGATTGTACCCTTCCTAAGACCTCCCGTGATAACAAGTATGGTAGGTATGTCATACACATAAGGATTTATACAACAGGTACACACAACCCATATAATTAATAGGATCACCCACCTAAATATTCCCGATTTGTATGAATTGTTATTCTTTACAATATTACCGATGTTTCCAATTATGACTACTCTCTATCGTATCATACTACCTATAATGGATATCACTAAGGAGTCCCTCTTATCCTTATATACTTCTATATTTCATGTTACTAGCTCGGGAAATGTGGTTGCCCTACATAACCTTAAGTCATTCATTATTCTCGAATTATTTTCCCTAAATTCTAGCTCGTCCCATAAAATTTCCAAAAATCTAAAATCTCATTCGAAGTTTCAAGAAATTTCATTTGAACGAAACTTCGAATGAACTTCACTCTGAAATCTCGTTAGTAGGCCGTTCGAACGAACTTCGAACAAACTAAACTCTAATTTTTTGTTAGAATTCTCGTTCCGGTTCCCCGGGTCGTTCAAATGACATTCACCCAGTTCGTCCTCTACCATAGGAAAGCTATGTTTTTGCCCATTTTTGTTCACCCAATTCACATCAAACTTTACCCAACTCAAAATTAATAGTCCTAAGGCCATTTTACATACATTTAGATGATCCCTAACTTCTTTTAATCATCAAACCTCATTAAATCTCATATATTATGTGAAGGAATTTAATCAAATATCAAAGGCCCTTGTTTTACATCATCACCCAGAACCCAAAATTAAATACGTTTTTCTTCATGTATCAACCCATATTCATAGCCTCTACATATGGTAATTCATCTACATTCAATTTCCTACCCAAAACCTTGATTAATAATTCTATTTCAACCCAGATTTCATCATATCAAGTTTATATCATCAATTCTACACTAACATGTATAATATATGCACTAATTAAATCAAAATAACCACTTGTATTATTGGTAAGGTCTGAATCGTTGAATGAAAGTGGTATAGATGCGTTCCTCTCTTTGCAATCTACACGTTGATGGTGTAATTGGTGAAAGATGGGTGGGTTTGGTCTTGTAGTTTCTAGAAATCTCTTCTCCTTCTTCCTCTTGGACTCTCTCTTTTCTTTTGCAAATAAAAACCCTAACTTTTCCCACGTACATGCAAATATATTTCTCCAATTTCGTCCATTAATTAGCCCCAATTTTTCAAAAGACAAAAATACCCCTTCGGGGTGTTGGTTTGGCCTAAAACTATCCCGAAACCCAAACTAAACCACTGGATAGACTTTTCTGACTATTTCAACCCTTACGGACACGTTGTTGTACTCAAAATGACCATTTGGGCGATGTATAAATATTTTACTTTTTATTTTATTTATTTAATCCCGACATGACTCACATGCGCGTCCTGACTTAAATTCCGAAATTGTCGTATTTCTATCTCGCAACAATTTTTATAAATTCATAATCACATTCAGAATAATATATTACTTTATTCGTTCAATAATATACAATGTAATTCCTAGTAATAAATACTAACTCTTATCATGCTAGTTAACATTTATTTTATTTTGAATTAATTATTAATTAATTCTTCTGACATTTAATTCAATTAATCCCACAATTAAAAAGATCCCAAATTACAATTTATTACATATCTCCATGATGACTTCACCATAGATATCAAAAGGGCAGGCCATTTTTTAAGGGATAGAGTTTTTTAAGTTTAAAGTGCATCAATCTTTCAACCTTTCCACTTCTCCATAATAAAACCCTCTAGTATTTCACAAACCTGCAAAAGAATTCACACGCCTTCTATTTCATTTGGCCTATTACCTGACATTAAACCATTTTTATCTATGGAGAGAGTGGTTGCAAATGCAAAGTTACAAAGTTTAGTCTTGAGCTCAGTGGAGCTTTTACATTCTCTGTTATTGCTGATGGAGACATTGTCTATGAATTCAATCTTTAAATTTTATTTTCCAAGGTTAATGTAGAGAAGATAAAAATAATTATCTAGTGGAGAGGCACGAGTGGCATGTGTAATAATATTTTCTCCAAAATTTAAAAAGGATCCAATAATCCCATCTTCCTTTTTGAGTTTTTGCTAAATTCAATCTACCGAAATTGAATGGTTTTCAGATTGAAGATAAGCTTTTCAATTAATGTTCACATCTACAATTTTCTCCGAACTCTTCACATTCTAGCTCCAAAATCATTGCATTCTCTTTCAGGTGATTTTTGGTCCGCATAATTTGTACTCATCCATCCATATTTGCGTTGAACTTCTGATTATCCTTTAAAGATCCATACTGACAATAGAAAGTGTTAAGAAGAACCAATTTTCATATTTCTATAGAATTAGTTCTTCGTTTATAACTTATTTGATGACATGTCCTATTAAAGATAAAAATTGTTCCTGTGGGTATACTGTTTCTTAATGTTTGTCCGTAACCACATAATTGAAATACCGTTTTAAAGAATTTTTTTAACTTTTATTTTTATCTTAGTGAGTAACTTTTTGCTTAATATTTCATTTGATTGTAACAAGATTATGTCTATTAGCGTTATGTATTGGTGATTTCATCTGTTACATATATAAATTATGTCTCATGTTATCATAATTGTTGAGCATTGTTTTCTTCCGTTACGATAACAAATATTTAACTCCTAAAGTTGTGCATTTACATTAAACTATGAAATAACTTAGAACCAACATAAAATATCATTCTTTTATAAGTTTATTAATATTTCTTATGTGGATCAAAGAACTGTTCGGGTTAAAAAATTTAATAGTCGATCGTATGTGATCCGAAATAAATTCTTTTATTATTTTATATATTTACGGGGCGTACAAAGATTCTTTTATTTTTCGTTTAATAAATAAATTTATATTAATTTGGTTTCTCCACCCCCCCCCCCCCCCCCCCTAATAATTGTACAACTTCATATGTCTTGCCCATAATGTAGCACATTCGGTATGAATATATAGCCCTATATGGATGGAAGATATGTAGATATTAACTCTTTCCATCCACACTAAAAATGTATATTTCTTTTCAATTCTTTTTTTGTTGTTTCACTAATAATTTCCAGAAAATAAAATAGAGACTATGATTTTTGGCCAATTGTTTTCTAAATAGAAGTTGAATAGAAAAACCTTATGTATGTAAAGAATAGAACTTTAGTGCTAGCCAACATCTTCTTTTTCATTAATTCACTTATTTGTTTTACTATTGTGAATGTATTCATGATAGACATTAAGTTTACGTAATAACTTATATTATCACACCTTTAAGAAAACTGAAGAAACTTGATTAAGTTGAGATGGATATAATAGTTTTTATTAAATTTTATTATGGTTACATTCCTTAATTTGTATATTTAAATAATGCAAACCATATGTTTGTGTGTTTGCTTATGTCCTTTGCTTTTTTTTGGTACCCGGTACCTTGGATGCACGTATTATCTACCACTATATTTTTCTTTATTGCAGTGAATTCCGTTTAAACACTTTGAAGTATTTAGGAAATATAAATATTGTTACCATTATTATTTATATGTATGCACACAATGTAATCTCTTATTCGTTAACTTATTTTTCCATTTTTTATTAAGTTATTTATATTTACCAACCAAAAATTGTGATAATTATTTATTATTATTCTTTAATCACTCATTTACCTTTACATGCAAATATGAGTTCAACATGAAATAGTATTATGAATGTTATAAATACGTAAGTTTGATTTATTTTTAATATTTTTCAACAAGTAGAGCATATAGTTAATATGTATATGTTCATTTCAAACCACTACATTGAATAAGAAAAATTATAAAATGCTCGCACATCACGCGACTAAAATCTAGTGAAAAATAATAATTTAAATGCGAACAACTTTATACAATAAAGTTACTTTGCCCTTGGTCCTAAATTTTGCATCCATGTTTGGATGTTAATAATTATTTAAAAAGAATTATGATAACATGTATTTTAAGAGTCCATATTAAAAACTTCAAAATAGTAAAAAAAGAGTTTCAATATACAAAAAGCTTTTATTCTTATTATTTTAGAGTTCAAATCATATGTCCTACCAACACACGTTATATTTTCGCTTTTAAAAATAACTTTTGACACAATCAGATGCCAATATTAAAACATAATTAAATTATAGAATTTAGTTCGCATTGGTTTGTCTTATTCTTCGAATCTCTGGTTGACCAATGTTTGCCTTGCTCTTTGAACCTAAAAAACTCACAAAATATGGTCGGTTACAACAAGTGCCTTTCCTTCTCTTATTAGATTGATAATTGATCTTTGGCCTCTATCGAAAAAAATATCTTTAACCATAAATAATATTATTACCGAAACAATTGTCAACCCCGAGAAAATATTCTATCAAAGAAGTCAGATCAAACAATCTTCATCGTGATTTCCTAATGATATATGATAGGCTTTATGTGAATCATCCCGTGATGCCATGAAATTCAAAAAAAATATTATAAATAATAGGGTCTTTACACATAGGTTCTATTTATCGGGTCAACAAGCTTATAAGTCCTATTGACTTTTCAATAATCTCATAGGTCTTATTCCAATTTTTTAGAGAATTTTTTTCCTAATTTTACCCTTTTAAAATCAACCATCCGTAACTTCCTTGAGGAAGTTACATAAGTAGTTGGACTTTTTTTTTAATCTTTAAATGATCATAACTTTTGATTCACAAATCCATTTTTCGCAAAATTACTATTTTTGAAATCTGCTCGACGAAATCTATTAAACAAGATCCATAAAGGCTATAAAATTCCAAAGAATTTTTTTTACACGAACAGTAAACTTTCCTGTATGCACTAGAATATGAAATAGTTTTATATATGTGACATTTTCACAAACAGACGGTAACATTTGCTGTGGTAATAATACACAGTATATATATATATATCCGGTGGATCCAAACCTTTTTTTCAAAATTACCTTATATTTGAAGGTTCGCGCTAGCGGTATCCAATCCTTACCACCATTATTGGAGCTTCAACGACCTTCGTCAGAGCTCCGATTTGGGGTGGGTAAGGGTGGCATGTGGTGCCACTGGCGCGGACCTTTGAAAATAAGAGACTTTTGAATGAATGGGTTTTGGATCCACCAGAGTATTATGGGGTGCCGTTGGTGCGGACCTTTGAAAATAAAATTGGATAAATGGGATCGGGATCATCTGGAGCGCCAATTTTGGGTGAATAGGGGTGGCACAGAACCTTAAAAATAGGAGCATATTGGAAATATATATATACATATATATATATACTAGGGTATGCCCGTGCCTGAAGGCACGTTGATAATCACAAAATGACAAAAATTTTCAAGGTACGTCATTGCAAGAAGGCAAAAATCTCCAAAGTATGTAATTGCAAAACAACAAAAATGTAAATTTAAAAAAAGCAACCATAATCTCATTTGTTTGGAGGACCATCCACCCTACTTAACAATTTACAAACAGTCCAACAACATTCAAATGGTCTAAATTCATCACATTCAAATATAACATGAAATATACAATAATCATCAACCAAATCAGATTGTGCCTCAAATATACATAGTGTCAATTAAAAAAATGGACAATCTCCTTTGTTTATTTGACTATCCACCCTGCTTAAAGGGATAACAACCAATCCAACAATCAAATAGCAATTGAAATAGATGTCATTAGTAAGATGTAAGGGCAAGTAAATCAAATGTTGTTAACATGTGGATCAGCAATCAAATAGCTTTTTCTCCACTTTTCTCTTTTACTCGTTTCCCGTGCCTAAGGGAATTTCAAAATTAGACTTCATTAAAAGATAATGATGTAAATTTAAACTATAATCAATATGTGAAACCAAAAAGAAAAGACATTTTCCAAGGCACATAGCATATCAAATACATGTAATGCATTGTATTTTTACTCCAATAGTGTACAAAGACAAAAAAAATGTACTTAACTTTTAGGATCTTTCCAAATAAGAAAACATCGAAAGACAAATGTGGTGCCAGAAGGCACGCTGATAATTTTGAAAAGCATAAAGTGGTGCCTTGATGCGATGGAAAGTGCCCTCGCCAAAACTATGGTTGGTCTGGGATTCGAAACACGGGAGCAGCCTCTTCATATATGGTGGTAAGCAAGCCGACATCCGCCTATTCAATATCCTAGAGTTAAGCGTATTGTCCTTTTACTGAAGGCACGAAGATTTTTTTCAAAATATCAAGCCATGTATAATTTAAGTCTCATGTTTTTATATAAATAAATAATTGTAACCAATTTAAAAATTTTGGGTAAAATTTCCTTTGTTTATAGGATTATCCGCTATGTATGAGAAATAAAAAATACATCAACAACAAAACTAATAGTTTTTAATTCAAATATAATATGGAGTACCCATTTCTAGTTGTTTTCTCTTTTGGTAATGGCCAAACAACATTGTATAGAATGAATCCAACTAAATTAAATATTTTACAAAAGAATTAAATAAGTTCTCAATATTACCAACATACATCATCTTGATTTATGAAAACACTTTTGAAGAAAAAAGAGATATGGCAAATGCTCGATCTACATGTTTCCTATCTTCCATCCCATTAAAGATCTCATTTTCACCATATTTTATATAATGGCGCCAATGTCCATACAACGGGATCTACTGCACAACAGCACTTTTGGTCAGTCGATCAACTCCTCAAGCACGAACTACAAACAAATAATAACAATAATGATTATTATCGTTATGTAAAATTCATATTAAGTAAAAATGCCAAGGATTAATAAATAGGAAGAAAAACTTTAAATACCTTTTATAAATTTGTTGTTGCACGCCCAGATTGGCACTGAAAGAGTTTATGGGTGACAACTCCAAAGCAATCCGTCGAACAGAGTTTCATAGCCCAATGGCAATGCCATAATATCTAGGTATTGGGCAGGAGAGCTTGAAAGATTAAGTCTTTTATGTATTTCTAGTTTCTAATAATCCCATCGCGTGAGCCCTACTCGCACATGAAAAAGCAAGGTACATAATTTTTCCAAAATTAACAGATGCATATTGCAAGAACAAAAGTGGGGACTAAATGCAATATATGAGACTTAAACCCAAGTTATTGTTAACTCTTAAAGCCGAACTCGAAACTTAATGGACAAATGGACATATATGTATTTATGGTCCAAGAAACTTAATTGAAAAATGAACAAATACTTATTTTAGAGATGAAGTGTTGACATGATTATCAGTTCTAAATATTCCTTCACTCATAATTCATTCACCATGTAGGGGCACAAATAAAAATGCCTAATAATCCATGTCTTCATGAAATTACCAATGTTTAAACATCCTAAAACAAACAATAAGAAATAAATATATTTAAATCTCCAATCAAATATAGTAAAAAATCAGACACTGAATATACTAATTTAAGACTGAAGATACAGTTCAACATGCAAAGACTTGGGGGTTGTCAAAGAAGAAGAATCTAGTAGTGGAAATTTCAGCATAAACTCCACGACAAACCCAGTGAGTGATATTCAGTGTTAATCTCTCTGAAGTGTTTCCAAGCATCAGACTGTGTAAACCAAATATCTCGCAATGTACATTATAGCTAGAAATAAAATAAATCATAATTCAACAGAGAACATTCCTATGTGTTGTAAATCTGAAACAGTAGGACCAAGCAACTCAAGTAAAAATATATAATAAAATCTTTTTGTAAAATTATATTTTCTAAGAACGCACGTTAGTTGTGTCTGAAACACGTTGGGTGTTGTGTCAACAGCCTATGCTTAGTCATATCTTCTGAGATCTACTCTAGTCTACTGTTCATTAACGTCATCTTTTTTATAAAAGCATTTTGAAACAAATCATTTGTAGGCCAATTCATATAAAAAAACACATTTTCCATGTGTATTTTAGTGCACTTCAACCATATATAAGGATACCACATAGTTTGGAAATCACATCAGGAAAATCATTACAGATGAACCTATGAACTGAATAGGAAACAGCGGTTGAGCATATCATGACTGAATAGGAAATAGTGGTTGCCTACCGGAGAGCCATGAAGTGTGGACGACATCATGTCATTTTATCTTGCACCTGAGAAAAGTAGCAACAATAACCCCTGTTAAGAAATGTGTATGACGACAGAGTAACCGTAAAATAGGGAAATGCAACACAATGCACCATCGGAGTTCTTCACGTATGTTTCCTACCTCAACTATCACTTGACAAATATGACTAATGAACCTAAAAAAACTGTCCAAAATCATGGGAAAATGTAATAATATAGCATTTATATTGGCTGAAATTAGCATGCTCACGCATACCAATAAATGGGTGTAAGCTTCTGGAACATAGGTTGGATGCTTAACCGAGGCGGGCTTAAGAATATGATTGTAGCTTCCATTCTCCATGAAAAACTTGGATAAATGATTCTTGAGATACAAAATGCTCTTGAGAGCTGCAAAATTCGAGTATCCAGAAGAACCGAGAACTGAGAACTGTGTTTATGTGTTTAATGAAATGAAGCAAATATGTCTGTGTGTATCTAGATAAAGATATCACAGGAAATGGGAATGTTTTTTATGAAATTCAAATCGGAATTAGATTGTGTATCTGGATAAAGATATCAACTGTGTCTAATTCATATCAGAATTAGATTATTTTTTCTGAATTTTAATTCAAACCATTTCATATGCAATTCAAACCATGTCGTACCTTCTTTGAAGTCATATATCAAAAGAGGAAGTGGCAATTTTGGAGCCATATCTGGTGCCATCGCCGGTGACTTTGGCTTCTTCAGTTCTGTAGATATCTCCGGGGACTGAACGGATAGTGGGTGTACATATCTGTTATTTTTATAAGAGCCTGAACTACTCTAACTACTGCATCGATTAGTGGGGGTACATAAGTTTTAAGAGTGCCACCATCTGAAACACCACATCTTGATTTGTCATTTCAAAAAGCATAGATGCCATGCCCCTATTTTTGCCCTTCATGCCTGATCATATCCATTGTAAATTCAATTAGAATGACAGGTATGTGGGAAATCTGATAACATATTTTAACTATATGATCAACTAAAATAGTACTCCTAATTAACTATTTCTCAATCCAGTGATGGTGAAATTGTGCGAGAAGACCATACGATCAACTAAAATAAACACCATCTTGTGCATTGAAATAGACTCCATATTGTGCATTGCAATAGATACCATCTTGTGCATTGATTATCTCCCCAACATTAGTGTGGTGGAATAGATTAGTGGGATTATCCCTAGGTGAAAACACATGGCGATGTCCAAACTGGAAAGGATGTATGATAGGTTCATATACGCATTGATTTCACTCGATCGCAATTCATCACGACCAAATATGAAATATCCATGCATATGTACTGACCAAATATAAACAGCAGGTATACCTGCGATTCCAAGTGTAAAAATCAGTCAAAATGAGAGAAGAACGGGAATCCATTGCCCCAAAATCAATAAAAGTGTTGTGATGAAAAGTACGGTTCTCACCACATCTGTGTTGATCTCACCAAATCAGTTTAGAAAATGCGAACTTTGGAAGAATTTTCTCTTATCATAGAGTTTGAACTGAAGATGTAATCTGCAAAACCATATTGTTCATATAACAAGTTTAATATGCTATAAAGAAGGCTTCATATCCTCATCTATTTCACCGTTCGGCTTCGACTTCACAACATCGGCAGAAGAAATTTCCCTTAGAATCCACATACAACCCATGATTTAAAAGTCAATCCATAGCAAACCTGTAGAGAAATACCAAATGCGCAGCCACATCATAACTATCATGCATTCAAAAATAGGATATATATATTCAAATTGGGTGAGAATTGAAGTAGTTTTACATGGAATATATATATCCTAGAAGTCGTAAATAAGTATACTATTTCTGACTCAAAAAACGAAACCAAAGTTAGTAGAGTAAATGAAATCTATGGATAAAATGGAGATGCTATTTAAAAAGAATATGCCCAATATCTCATAAGACAAAATGTAATCATAAAATACAAATTACCCAACAATTTTGTGTGGAATTCACGGATAGTGGTGCAACCAAAGGTTCCGACTGTTTTCATTTAGGGCATATGCTGTTCCAGAAGATACCTTTGGGACCGACTGTTTCTTTCATTTAGGGCATACACATTTCAATTTCCTCCAAGAATACTGTTGAGATTCCTCCTGTGGTTGCTACACCTGTAAATCTGAAAACTACAATCATTGAAAAATAGAATGTAAATGAAATTGTCTCCGCATCGGTAATATGTTGTTACAGCGCTAAGGTACATATAATATACTTTTTTGTATTTTTTATTTAAGAATGATTAATCTATCTAATTAAATTGTAGTATCATGATAATAAATCTATTAACTGCATGGGTGGTTGTTTGAGATTGATACTCCCATGTTTGCCTCAGAATGGACGAAACATGGCATGCTTAGCCATTTTACTGTGAAAATGATATATTTTGGACAAACCAACATAAGAATTCAAACTCCCCTTCACATAATAATAATAATACCATTATAAGTTATAACTGAAACTGATCATTAGTACACAATTATAATACCACTTCGTATCTACTGTCAACACAGAGTGACGGATAAAGATCATATGTATATACCTAAATTCAATTTAAATAAATCTGAAATCCTCTATTAAGAGAACAAAAACATAAGAAATTAGCATGTTTAAAGAGTAGAAGACCAAAGTACACTATAATTCATTATTCTGTACACCATAAAAATGTTAAAAAGGTCACAACGCTATATATATACTTTCAATGTACCAATGTAAACAAAATTAAAGCCTTAAAAAAGATATTTAATGAAAAAATTCGGACTTCTAACTTGTCAATAGACTGCAAATTAAAGTTGTGACTTTGCAACGTGAACATCCAGAATCAAAAACAGGGGATTAAATCAACAACACCACAAATACAAATACTTAAACTTAGTTAAAAATGAAACCCAACGCTTCGACACAAAGTGAAACAACACATAATGAAACTTAGCCATCGCATCCTCACATGACTAACAAATATAGATAACCCAAATCAATTTGACCTTATTGACCTTGTTAGGAGCTGATATGGGCCTAACTGAACTCTGAGTTAGATGCTACAAATCTAGGACCTTCTTCACAATGAGTCCCCCCCCCCCCACAAACCTTTAAGTCAAACATATTTTTCAATTTCTTCAGTATGTTTTTTCCCCAAATTATTGATCAACCTTTTTCACTTTCACTTTCAGATATATCTATAGTTGAGTTTTCTCCAACCTTATTGACAAATATAATATCAAATGTGAACTTGAACAACAAATTATAACGGGCAATGAGATGCAATGTGTTTTAAACAGTAGAGAAACCGAATTATAACCAAATTTTAGTTAGATAAGAATAATGATACCTAGATTTCCAATATATATCTCAAACCCGAACAACCTGAAACGGAAAAAAAACACCCTGCATCTTGTCATGATCAACACCTTTTTGTCCAACACCTTTTTGTTAACCTCCACCTTGTTGATACCTAGTTTAGAAATAATATAATGGTCTTGAGTATAACCTAATTTACTGCATAATGCACAATACTCGGGCATGTTTGAAATGGATCATGTTCATTTCTAAATGATGGGTACAATTTTACTCCAAAATCAAAATGATACACAATATACAAATTATGTCTAAACAACGCTCATTCCAAAGTCTAAACAACATCAATACAAACTAAGAAATCACATATAGGACATATAAATCACACATAGGACATAGAAAAAAGAAATCTAGGAATTCAAGTGGACATTTTGTCAAACACGTAGGTAGCTATAGGATTACAATAAAATGGCTATTGATTTATGAGATATCTAGTTCCATATGCACACGCTTATACTAAACATGTGAATTAGAGGGATAATGATGTCATAGGTTTGGTGGATGACATAAACAATTAAGATCTTTTGAAACCCCAATCTAAAAATAAAACCTACATAAAGGACCCTCAACAGTTTCTAGACCTCTAAAAAAATTGAATGCCTAACCTCTAAAAAAATCAGTTCAAGGGCAGAAAAGGGAAAAAAAATTAAGAGATATGCCATACCTCCAAAGTAAGAAAAGAACTAAGATCCGACATATATAAATCAAAAGTAAGAGAAGAAGATTGCACCACAAAATTAAGAGAGAGTATACCTGATTTGACCGAGAGTCGGCCTCCGAAATCAAATTTGATGGAGATTTGGCCTCCAAAATCTGATACAAAATCACAATCAAATCACATTGAAAAATCACAAAACATATAATAACATCGCTCTAATACACACAACATGGATTAAGGACATATAATTGAAGTCATACGATAAATAATCCCCAATCATGTTGTAACTCATCGCTATAATATCACAAATTAAGCTTAATTGAAGCCATACGATAAACCCATGGAACATAAGCTTCGAATTCAACAATATATAAGAAAACTGCTAAAACCAAACATCTCGTGACATATTAGTTCACGGACATGAAGTGTGAAAATATTTTGGTAAACAAATACATGAAGCCTCCTAAGTTCTATGTCACATATAGAGTAAGTATTTTAAATATCAAGAACTAATTGAAAGATACATTCAAATTCCAAAGATATAAAATTCGTAAAAATGGTTACAATATGCTGATAAAAGCATTAAAAATAGGAATTCATTCAAATCCCAAGTAACAATAAGCTGATAAAAGTATAAAAAATAGGCATATGGTTAAGTCGACCTTACCTGATAAAAGCTCTATTCTTGCCTTTCCCAGTTTCAATGCCGATCAAAAGCTCTCACGTGTCCGGTGGTGAACTCCTCTTCCTCATTCTTCGTAGGTACATCCTCATCCATTGGGTGAATTCTTCATCCAATGTAGAAGAATCCACTGTATGTTGCGATATAAATCAACCATCCATGTAAGAACACATAAATAAACGATCCATGTAGAACTCTTATTTTCCGCCAAGTTTAAAAATTCCTACATAAAAGCTAGATACTAAACCAAGCCCAATATCATTTTCTTTACCTATATGAGTACCACACAACAAAACACGATGAGTATGAAAACCTCATTGAAGTATGAATTTGTGATAGAATACATAATGGTTCAAACTTGGACATTATATGTGGTTAAATTTCTTATGAGAGGATACCTTGAATGGTGGACGGATAAATTCAAAAAACGTTATTTAAACTACTCAAATGAATCAATTTTAACACATACCTATGCTCGGGTTCACATTTGAATAATAGGAGTATATACCTGTGAACAATAACAGTTAAGATACAATTAAAAGACTAAAACATAATGAATCAAAATAAGCGCTCGACCTTAAACGTGCCAAAACATAAAACTAAAACTGGATCATAATCACGTAATGATGAACCATGTAACGATGAGCCAAAAAAATACATTACAAACAAAAATTAGTACAACATTAGGTGTAAGATCATAAACACCCGAGTGAACTAAAATATACCTTTAAGGGTTGTTTCACTTCCTTATCAACTGTAGAGGCAGATAAACCATTACAAAATTGGACCATTGGTGACTGAAATTTCAAAAGGATGAAACCATTAATAATGAAAGAAGAAAATCATGGAAATGACTCTTTTCAAGGAAATCATAACAAAAATACCAAAAATTTAAAACTAAATATCATAATGTGAATATAGAAGAACCACAAATAAAACATAACATAAAAAATTTCAAATTCGCATAGTAGAGTTAGGGGTCGATCTGCAAAATAGAGCATAAAAACTTTTAAAAACAAAAGCAACAATAAAATTAGTGCCAAGTAGATTTCTAACATCTCCAAATTCTAATCAATATGATTTCTCCTTTCTAAAAGCATAGCAATTTTGGCAATAAAAAATAGAGTTTAAGAATATTCCCCCCAAAAATGAAACTCGACAAAAGTTCAAAGTAACAAAATTGAGGAATCAGAGTCTATCTCCATTATTTAATTTTTCAACATAAAAATCTTCAATAAACCAAGGGGAAAGATTTTTATGAACGCTTTTATATATAATTACTAACTCTTCAATCCACTTTGCTAAAATATATATACTAACTCTTCAATCCATTTTGAATCCCACAATACATTCATTAAATCTCAATAATACAAAAAACAAAGTATATAATAGAATAAAAATACCTTTTTCAAACATATACAAAGCTAGAACAAATATACATATCAAAACCCAAATCATAAATCTAACATCATGGGGATAAATTATAAAGCTGAAGAAGATATATCTAACCTTTGTAATCATAAATCTGAAATCATGGGAAACCAAATCTCAAATCATTAGTGTATATAGACCCATAAAAAATAAATAAAGAATAGAGGAACAATAAAATGAGGGGAATACGTTCGATTCACATCTACAAAAGTAAACAAAAAAAAACTCTAATGGAAAGAGAATAAATAAGTTAAAACCACCAAAAATGTGGAAACCCTAATTTATACCTATTGATGGCGGGGAGGAATGGCTGGAGGAGAGGTTGATTGGTTGCGGATCACAGGGGGCCATGATGAGGAGCGACGGAGGGGAGAGGGGACGGTAGCGGGGCAGAGGGTTTGTAGAGCACATGGTTCGAGGTTAGTGTGGGGGAGAGGACGAGTGAGTGAGATGAGGTAGGTTTTTCTTTGGCTTACTGATGAGATGACGGGAGAGTGAGAGGTTTGTGTGAGAAATGAAAGTGTCAAAAAACTTCTGAACGGATTATGACCATCGTACCCCCAATTTTGAATTGGAATGAAAATTTAATAAGTGAAAAAGAGGGGGAAATCAAATATTTGAGGGGTAAAATAGGAAATGTACACAAAATTCATCTTGATGACATCATCGTTTAAGCTTGTGACATACATATATATATATATATATATATATATATATATATATATATATAGTTTGTAAAAATGGCATAGATATTAAACTTTATTGTATACACTAGAAAATGAAATAGTTTTATATTTGTGACATTTTCACAAACAAAAACATTTACTGTGATAATATATTTGTGAAATAGTTTTATATATATAACATTTTCACAAACAGTAACATTTACTGAGTTAATATTACACAATATATATATAACATTTTCACAAACAGTAACATTTACTGAGTTAATATTACATAATATATTTATATATATATATATATATATATACATAGTTTGTAAAAATGATATAGATATTAAACTTTATTGTATACACCAGAAAATGAAATAGTTTTTATATTTGTGACATTTTCACAAACAATAACATTTACTGTGATAATATATTTATGAAATTGTTTTATATATATACCATTTTCACAAACAGTAACATTTACTAAGTTAATATTACACAATATATATATATAACATTTTCACAAACAGTAACATTTACTGAGTTAATATTACATAATATATATATATATATATATATATATATATATATATATATATATATATATATATATATATATACACGGTAGATCCAAACCTCTTTTTTTTAAATTACCATATTTTTAAAGGTTTACGCTAGCGACATTCAATCCCCACCACTACCCACCCCCATTGTCGAAGTTTCAACGACTTTCATCAGAGCTATGATTTGGGTAGGTAGTAGTGGCATAGGGTGCCGCTGGCGCGGACCTATGAAATTAAGAGAATATTAGATAAATGGAGTTTGGATACACTGGCGCTCCAATTTGGGGTGAATAAGGGTGACATTGTGTTAGGTTTATATCTATAACATTTTTAAAAACGTTAACATTTACTGCTAGCGGTATCTAATCCCGACCACCACCAACCCCAATTGTCGGAGCTCCAAGAACCTTCATCAGTGTTCTGATTTGGGGTGACATGGAGTGCCGCTAGCGCTGACCTTAGAAAATAAGAAAATATTGGATAAATGGGGTTTGGATACACCGGCGCTCCAGTTTGAGGTGAGTAGGGGTAGCATTTGATTAGGTTTATATCTGTAATATTTTCACAA